>OY740770.1:40081107-40681107 GCA_963513935.1 Aphrophora alni | reverse complement strand
CAACGAATCTTCCTAGACACTCATTACCTTTCCCAATATAAAAACGGACTTGATCATAGTCGCAATCTTCTGAGTCACCTTCTTTGGCACTTTGTTCACTATCACTGTTTTCTTCTTGTACATCCAAACCATTATCTTCTTTGAAAGCAATACCACAGACTACTTCCTCCTGATCACATTAAGCAAGAACATCTCTCACAAACCTTTCAAATTGACCCTGCTGTAAACATAGCCCATGTTTATGTAAAGAAATTATCATGAAAAAGTTCACTTGAATTAATTAACTAATTTAATCAGAAATTAATAAAGCACTAGTATAATAACTATAAATATAAAAATAATGGTAAATGTAGGTAACCAAATTAGAGTGACGAGCAAGATCCTGTAAAACATTGAATGGTGGATGACCTTGATGTGCACAATAGAAGGGGTAGCTACTAGGGCTGGTGAGTAGTAATAGCTAACTGCCAAGGAGTGCTAAATAAAAATTCTCTTGCGGGGTCATATTTACCCCGTGCCAGTGTTGCAGGGTTAAATAAGTAGAAGTGTGAAGATAGCGTGCATCAACTATAATAAACAAGTTTACAAAATTATTATAAATATATTAACAAATACAAAACAACCAAAATGTTTATATAAGTAAAAGTAATATAAGTTGCTAGTCAATACAAAGATTCAATGTCAACAAAGTCGAATAATATAAAATGTAGACTGCTGTGATTATAATTGTATCGATACACAAGATTTACTAAATTTGTGTGTCAGTAAAGAAGTATTTAAAATATAATTGGTTCTGAGCTTTTGCTTGTTATAAAAAATCCAGATGTACACAGCATTGCCTGCGATATTCCGGAATAATATCTATAGTCATGAGAGATTGCACATTGGAAATGATCTCTGGTCACGTGAAGGTGCAGTATTCCTTCTCAAAACAATTTACAGTGGTAAGCTCATAGTATCTGTGGCATAACCAAGAGGCTGGCGTAGCACTTGGGGCTCAGAAAGAGCATGAGAGGAGGCGGGGGAGTATCTCAGGTTTAAGGCTGAACAAAATCTTTGTGTCTCCTCTAAGCAAATTGCATCTGATCTTTACTTATTGGGCAAGAGCCCAATATAAATGGAGTTCATTACAGACTCTCACATTTCATTAAAAGTCTCTGTACTGGATATATGGCCTGCAAGAGGAACTGACAGAGTGCCTCACCTTTGAATGGGAAGCCATCGATCGGGAAAGTACTAAATCTTTAGATATTTGATAAAGAGACACACAATCTCTCAAGACAACCTTCTCAGAAAGATTCTGAAGTTTGTGGAGTGTATGGCTGGGGGAGGTCTAGGAATATCAAATCTATCTGTTAAATAAACTCCAATTGAAGAAGAATATTAATCACAGAAACAGTGAAAACAATTAGATGATTAGAAAAACTTTCTTAATGACTGCTTCAAAGGTTTTTTTCTTTCTGTCGATAGCTCTTTTTTTACAGGTAACTTTCATTTTTTTAAAAATCTATGTGTTAGGAATCGCCAATAAGTTTTGTTTTAGAACTCAGGAGATATGTTTTAGCACAATTTAATCAAAATCATTGTAACCTATATTAAGGAAATTTGATTTTGGTTTTGTGAGACCTTTAACTTTATATATCAAAAGGCGGATGTTGTCCTTTATAATTTTTTAGTTGGTTCCTTTCTGTTCCCTTCAAATTGTGGGAAATTTATGAAAACCTAACCAAAAAATCGAGTAAGTGACTCATGAAATACATGAAGAACTATAAACGGTGGAAGAAAATAGTAGGCCTATCCTTATATTAGAAAAAAATTTATATAACTTTCGTTTTAGTTACAATTGTTTAAAAAATTAATCAAAACATTGTGATTTACAAACTTTTTATCCTTTCAGTAATCGAATTTGGTTTTGAATTGTTGTCACTACAAATACGAAATCTTGATATCTGTAATAAATTCTTTCCGAAGATTTTGGGCATCCCTGAAGTATTGATTATGAAATGATATTAAAGACCGACACCACACGATTTTCCACAACAAACACTTTATCACTAAGACGACTTTCATGACCAAGTCATCATCCTCAGTTCCGTTGGTCGTTTTGTTACTAATAAAGAGTTTTTCTTTTCAATATACGGTGAAATGACATCATCAGTATTGTATTAAAACTTCTGAAGTATGTGTTATTGAATCTCCAGTTTGCAAGTGTTAAAGAAATAAATTTAAGCAGTTTGAACGTCGGGGTTGGCAATTAACGAGGTCGGGTCGATTGACTTCTTTCATATTAATTAGTTGGCAAGACTGGAGAGTCGCGCTTTGCGTTTTAATAAACAGAATCAATCGATAGCGGCCGGATTTGACACTTGATATCAATTAATTTATTCTCTCCACAATGCGGTGCTGTGCATATTACTTTCTCACATAAAACGAAGTGAGATCCTGTTTTAAACTCTTCTGTTTATTTGTTCGTTAAATCTAATCGCATCTACCAATCATTATCAAATTTAAAATAAACTTATTTTCAACTATGTAGGTTATGTACAATGTATAATGTGTACATAGGATAAGGTTATGTATTTTCTTTATAATTTAAAGTGATGCACGGTAAAATCGGAACCAACTGTACGGTTCCAAGGTCGAGGTTATATAATGTGCATACCGATATATAAAATAGAATTTTGTAGGTCTAATGAGTAATCATAAATAATACTTTAATTGAAAAATTCAATTTGACTTTTTTCTAAAATTTTCTCGGGATCTTTTTACCTGGCCAAGAAATATAACTATTTCATCGATTTAGTATTTTATTTATATGAATTAAAAGATTTTTGAGTGTTAAAGTGTTTACAAAATATGAAATAAACGTAACAGTTATATTGTTTTCTTCCTTGTGATTTCGTTAAAAAACTTGTAATTATAGTAAAATACAAAAAGTAGTTTGGATCGTTTGTTTCCAACAAGAAAATCTGTTTCGAGTAATTCATAAAAGTAGTCTTTTTGAAGTCACCTCAGTCCTAAAAGTGGTTTTGTATTGATGTTGGGCACTTGGGCAGTATGTACCTATTTCAGATTTGGTACAGTTTGGTCATATTTCAAGGATTTGTTTAATAACTCAGAATTTTTGGTTATCTGTCATAAAACAAACATAAAAATTTCTTCAAATGTAGCCTCCTCCAAGAGCTTGTACAAGACGTATTGTCTAATTCGATAATTATCGGTTAAAAATTGAAATGGGTGCCTTCAAAATCGGCTCAGTTTATTTCAGTAAATTAGGTGTCCATAGGTAAAACTAAGGACCATTTAGTTTCACGCGCGTGTCTGTAAGACGGTAAATACAGTAATCATATTTCAAGTTTTGCATTTATATTCTTAGTTGTATTGTCTCTCACATATAGATAGGAAACATATGACCTAAAAAAAAGACTTGACAAAAGACAGTAACAAAGAAAAAGACCTTGGATCCTAATTAATTACAGTAAGTGGCAAAAAAATATCTATCAAGTTGCAAAATATTTGTTGTGGAAATATTATGTGTGGGGTATTAAATAAAACTAGAATTTATTCTGATTATATGTATGTTTATTTAACGAAAAATTAATATATTGGCACTAAGTCAAATTTAAATTGTCAGATATCACTCTCCTCCCTCCTCTAACTTGAACACGGCGTGACCTACAAATCTGAAAAAAATATTTGAATTTGAAATGAAATTGCAGTGCGAAATCATATATTATAGCTTTTTGTATGACGAACACAACTTAATTTAATCACACAATGAAAAATGCGTAGCTTATAAGTTTTAAAACGAGTTTTGTGAGATGTGAGACAAACAATTCAATAGCCATTAAAAGATGAAGTGTATTTTCATTGGTTTCTTTTATTAGGGTCTGTAGTTAAAACCAAGGACCCTTATAATTTCACGCGCGTGTCTGTAAGTGTCGCTACCAGCCTACCCAGACAAGACGATAAATGCTGTATATTTCAAACTTTGCATTTATATGCTTTGTATTGTCCCACATATAGGAAAAATATAGCGGTAACAGGAAAAAATAACCTTAGGATAAAAACTATATTTAGAGTTGAACATTGTATTTAAAAAAATAATAATATGTATAAGGTATCAAATAAACTAGAAATAGTTAAAAGATTTTGATTTTATAAAAATAAAGGTCCATTTATGCCTAATAATGTGGTTTATTAACTGTAATTATTATGTATATTATTTAATGTAGGTTTTAACACACTCTTTAGACCTTTTTATTGGAAGAACGTGTGCTTCCCTTCTATGCAGTTTTCTATGCCCAGAGAACAGGAATGTTTTTGATCAAATATGGTGTGTTGGCATATTTAGGCCTCAATAACACCAGGTGTTTTCATTTAATTGATAATTTGAAATTTGAAGGTAGTTACTAAAAACCAAATCTTAAAATGCCCATTTTTTATTAAATTTTGATGAAATTTAGTCTCCAAAGACACAAACACAAGGCACCATCCTCGGTTCGTTAGTTATCGGCCTTGTAGTTGACAAAAGAGACGTAATTTCTCAATATTTGACTGTATAGATTTTGTTCAAATTGTGATGATGAATGATCCAAACCTATTTGCAAAATCGTACATAAAATAAAATTACTGTTCTAAAATAACATTTCTCACGTAGTAAGACTAATATTATTTTAGATTATGGATTAGTGTGTGAGAAAGTTAATGCAATATGTATGTAGCGATAGTTGTATTTCCTCATACCTCTACTAACTAATCTTTCAAACAAGATCCGTTTTTATTTCTTACTTATAATATCTTCAATAAATTAGGATCATTTTTCTTCCATGCACATTCCAAATTACCCGTAAAAATATTAGATTATGAAGTGGTTGACGTAATTAGGCTATAGGGAAGCTTTGAACAAGGAAGGAGACAGACAACGACTATCCTTTATACAAATATTGTCTAAAAGTATGAAGTGTTAATCTTGACAGGGTAATGAGTTCTTTCAATAAATTGGCAATGTTTCTAGTTGAAGAAACATAAACCATTACCCATAGAGTCATTGTCAGTGGCTCGCTCACTTATTATATAGTGGGTACGGGTTGTGGAAACTTCTAGGATCCTATAGGCCTACCAGACAGAAAGAAACCTGCACAGAACCGTCATCTCGAGAGTGGCTCGCGCACGCATGTAGGGGCGATGGCGGGGAGGGGATAGGAGCGGTAATGGGTATAAATTGCTACATTTTGCCATAATATAATGGAATTTAAAACATATAATTTAATGTCTTTTTACGTCTTTTACTTTGTAAAATATTTAAATTTACTAATTGTAGTTGTCAGGAACATAAACAATACACATACGCATTTTTTTAGCGCTGCGGTAGGTTTAAAAAAGAAAATATTTAGCCCTACGCAATGAAGCAGCGGGCGGATATGTCTGGCCTAACTCGGGCTCTCCCTCTCCTACCACAGTTCTACCTGCGCGAGACAAAACCGGCGCGAGGTTAATTTCTAAGCGGTACTCCTATAGCTGGATTCTTCATGTAGTTAGGTTAGATACCTCTCTTTTATCATCCCTCTTTTCACCAACTCTTGTTCTCTTCCGACCCTGATACTTAAAGTATTCAAGGGTTAATTATTCTATGCTCTTTTCTTTCCGCTTGTTGTAAGACGATGATGCACGAAAGGTTTTATTAATCTACAAGAAGGTGTGTGTGTGCGCGCACGCGTGCGCGCGTGTGTTTTACCGGGTTAGTCAAAATTATAAATTATAGGGACACTCCCTTGACTTTTTAACGGACGAGCAAAGAAAACTCAAACTCAGGATATGTTTATAATACCGTCAAAATGTATTTTTTCGTGCACGGGACAATTATGCTCCGTCTCCAAATTTTCCGTTGGGATATTAGCTGTTAAAAATCATAAATGTAAACGACGATTGGATGACACCTCAATTTAAATGTCTCAATTAAAGGAAAAGAACAGCAAACTAGAGGTCTCTAACTCAACCCTATCCATTGAAATGTTGTCGTGTGGCCGAAATTAACAACCCGGGGGGGGGGGTGGAGGAAATGTTAGGATGAGGAGGCAATTTTGAATTTTTTTTGTGTTATATATTTTTCAAATCAGTTTTAAGCAAGTGTAACCAAACAGTTTTAAAATGTTTAACAACTAGTCGTCTATCTTCTATCGTCGCATTCTGTAAATGATCCTTGCTAATTCAAGTCTTCTTTGTTGCCCTCTTTCGCGGATCGCTCGTTCACCAACGTAAGCATTTTGGATGTCTTCAACTCTTTCTTCTTCTACCTCGTCAACAACAAAATCTTCGTCATTTAGGCGTTTTGCTACGTTATGTAATATAAAACAACTTAAGATATAAGTCGGTACGTTGGCTAATTTTATTCTCAGTTTATGCTGCAGCATAGGAAAGCGTTGCTTTAGCTGTCCGAAGCATCTTTTAATTATTACACGTTCCTGTGACAAACTTCTATTGTACACTCTCTCTTGCTCAGTTGTAGGAGGTGAGAAGGGGGTCATTAACCAAGGGGAAATTCCGTAACCAGAATCTCCAAGCAATAACGCTCCTACCGTGTTCCTATCCAAAATGGGGCGAATTTCAGAATTTCTCCAAATTCTTGCATCGTGTACCGATCCAGGCCAGGAAGCGTCAACACTGGTAAACTCATTATACGCATTGCAAGTCGCCTGCACATTTATACTCGCAAATCGTTTCCTGTTTATGTATTCGTCTCCGTGTAGGGTCGGTTTTACCACAGGAATGTGTGTACAGTCTATGGCTCCTATAGCTGAAGGAAAATTGTATTTTTCCCGCCATTTTCCCATGTCTACTTCCATTTCATCATCGTTGGAGGGAAATTTTATCCAAACATTGCTCTTCCTAACAATAGCATTCATAACATTTTGGATGGTTTTTGTTGCCGTTGTTCTGTGACACCCTATGTCCTCGCCCACGCCTGCTTGGAATCCAGGATCACCAACATACCTTAGGAAAGTCTTCATTTTTTCAAACTTACTTAACGCCCCACCACGATTGGTCACTTCACCGTTCAAAAAGTGCTCACTCATCCATTCAACATTCTGCGAATTGAACCTGTATAAAGTCTTAAACACATCTTCACTGGTTTCGCGACGGACTACATAAATTTTGCGTCTCCTAATCGGCATAAACTCGGCCATAGCTACTCACTCAACAAGGGCGAGTGTCCTACTGATGAGACTCGCAAATCTTCGAAAGGGCACTCACGCAGCTGAGTGTACACTCGGTATTATTCACCTGATAACTGGAGAGCCCACTCGCAGGTCAATGGTTTACTCGAGGGTGTGAGAGCCCTCTCGTCGTTGGAGCCGAGTCTGTTCTTATTATTCACCTGAACCTGAGTGGCCACTCGGAAAAAACGATAATTAAGTGCCCACTCGCGATTATTCACATCACTTAATATCGATTAATCTAAATTTGGTGATATCGATATTTTCCATCAGTAGATCATAAAATTTTACTCGAGAATCGTAATCATCCTCTGAAAGTGGATTTTGTATATTGTAACACTGTTTTTTGTGTAAAACATACAGTAGGTGTTTGAGAAATCCTCGATTTTTCAGAAATAACAGTGTTCGAGTCTTGTGGATTTTCGATATTGTAAAACTTCCACAGAACAGTCTTCACTGTTCTTTTTCTTTAATCAAGATCTTTAAAATGAGGTGGCACTCGGCTGGGGTTTACATTAAGATTTTGAACAACCCTCAAAATCACCGATTTAAGAGACGGGGGTAAAGTTGCCCTTCACAAAAAAATACATTTTTATTTTTTATAAACTTTTTTCCTCATTTGTTAAAAATTTTACTGATTATCCTCACGTTTTTGACTAACTCTATATATTAAGAGACTAAAGAGGTCTGAGCCGCTGTCCCACCTGCTGCGCACACGACAGGGATTTTCAATCTGCACATTCCTTATACCGCTTCATGTCTGATATATTTATATATGTATAAAACAAAATAATATAGTTTAATGTTAACGATGCAGGTTTATTTTTATAGTTCTAGTGTATTGTGGATAATTTACCAATGCATTTGGGTTCTTAAGATAATTTTAGTAGCTTTGAAAAAATGGGAACTTTACATAATATTTTATGCCAGATAAGCTCTACTACAAATATGATTTTATCATAATACAACTTGACCAGTTATACACTGTTTCATCTATTCCTTCTCCTCAAAATCAAATTTAAAAGAAATGTATTTAACAATTTAAGTGTGGAGGTTCAAATAAGAGAAGACGGATAAATGTTTTAAAAAACACTATTTTTTTTAAATATTATTATTATTTTTTTAATTGAATGACACCAAAAATAATTACTACGTTCCCTGAATTTTGAATTATAATTTTCCACATCTCAATTTATTTTTTGTGCTTGCCCTAAGTGTATTTCAGAAATTGAGTGATAACAAGTAATGAATAGAAGGAGTGGAGAAAGAGCGAGATGGATAGCTTTATACAAAATACTTCAATTGTCAGACTTTAGAAGCAGTTCTAATAAATAGTTTAATACTACAGATATAATAACATGAAATTATTTTTATATTGTGGTTCTTTTCGTTTATGAATTGAATCATTTTGTTGAAGGTGTTAACTGCCTTGTTTATACGCTGCCTATGGATTGCCTAAATTAGGCAGAATTCTTACAAAGATGTCATCTGAATTGACTTGCTAGAAGCAACATTAATCGAGATAGGAACATAAATAAAAAACTAGATTATGGACGCCATTATGGTACAAGCAAAGAAATCATTACAAAAGTTTATTGAATCTCGTAATGGTATGCTACTCTCGTAAAGCTGGACCCATTAACAAACGTGATCGAATGTTCGGGTTGCGGATTAAGTCTGTGAGATACGCGAATGTTTAGGGTTTGATGGCATCATACTAGAAGCGGTCTTTGGATACGAAAGCCGGACCCATCCTATAGACAAATGTGATACAATGTTCGGTTTGTGGATTAATTGTATGAGATACACGAATGACGAATGTTCAAGGTTTGATGACACACCTCTAGAAGCTGTCTTTGGGGATGAAAGCCAATCTATTACTGTTCAAAAATGTAATTGAATGTTCCGTTTGCGGATTGTTTGAGATAAACGAATGGCGAATGTTCAGGGTTTGATGACACAGCTATAGAAGCTGTCTTTGGGGATGAAAGCCAATCTATTACCATTCACAAATGTAATTGAATGTCCCGTTTGCGGATTGTTTGAGATAAACGAATGGCGAATGTTCAGGGTTTGATGACACAGCTCTAGAATCTGTCTTTGGGGATGAAAGCCAATCTATTACTATTAACAAATGTAATTGAATGTTCCGTTTGCGGATTGTTTGAGATAAACGAATGGCGAATGTTCAGGGTTTGACGACACAGCTCTAGAAGCTGTCTTTGGGGATGAAAGCCAATCTATTACTATTCACAAATGTAATTGAATGTTCCGTTTGCGGATTGTTTGAGATACACGAATGGCGAATGTTCAGGGTTTGACGACACAGCTCTAGAAGCTGTCTTTGGGGATGAAAGCCAATCTATTACTATTCACAAATGTAATTGAATGTTCCGTTTGCGGATTGTTTGAGATACACGAATGGCGAATGTTCAGGGTTTGATGACACAGCTCTAGAATCTCTCTTTGGGGATGAAAGCCAATCTATTACTATTAACAAATGTAATTGAATGTTCCGTTTGCGGATTGTTTGAGATAAACGAATGGCGAATGTTCAGGGTTTGACGACACAGCTCTAGAAGCTGTCTTTGGGGATGAAAGCCAATCTATTACTATTCACAAATGTAATTGAATGTTCCGTTTGCGGATTGTTTGAGATACACGAATGGCGAATGTTCAGGGTTTGATGACACAGCTCTAGAATCTCTCTTTGGGGATGAAAGCCAATCTATTACTATTAACAAATGTAATTGAATGTTCCGTTTGCGGATTGTTTGAGATAAACGAATGGCGAATGTTCAGGGTTTGACGACACAGCTCTAGAAGCTGTCTTTGGGGATGAAAGCCAATCTATTACTATTCACAAATGTAATTGAATGTTCCGTTTGCGGATTGTTTGAGATACACGAATGGCGAATGTTCAGGGTTTGATGACACAGCTCTAGAATCTCTCTTTGGGGATGAAAGCCAATCTATTACTATTAACAAATGTAATTGAATGTTCCGTTTGCCAAGAATTTTAAAACGTCCGTCTGTCAAGTCTGTCACAAAATATGAACATGTATATTTTATTATTATTTTTTTTAGTCGGCCAATTTTGACTTTCAGTGCTATAATATTTATAAATAAATATTGAGCACTTGTGAGATAATCTTAGATAGAATAAAACTCGAAAACACAAGATCTCACAAAAAAATATGTTTACTTAAACGCGTTTCAACGACGAAGTCGCCATCCTCAGTGATACATGAGCTACAATAACTAAACTATAACTGTTATTGAAGTTCATGTATCACTGAGGATGGCGACTTTGTCGTTGAAACGCGTTTGATTAAGTAAACGTAAGTTTTGTGAGAACTTGTGTTCAAGTTTTATTCTATCTACTTTCAGTGCTGTTTATCTGTCACTCAATTTGGAAACACAACAAATTTAAGCGTAACTTTTTATTTAGCCTATAACAACATGTTTTAACTTTTTTTTTCCTTTTTTTTCAAATTTGGTACCTATAAGGTTTCTATTTACTCCATACCTTCGTAAAAACAATACTGAGATATTAAAACAAAATAATTGAAGGTAATTTTTTTTTTTTTAAATATGTCATTGTTAAGAATCTTCACTACTTGGCTCAGCTTTCTATTTGAAATTTTTTATATGGTAATTTTGTGGTTTGTACCTCGTGCAAGTTTAGATTTTAGTGTCGAGTCGACTAAATGTCGGCGTAGAGTCGACTAGATGTAGGCTATCGCCTCGACTTGAATCACTTTTTGTGACGAGTATCGAAAACGTATCGATATCTCGTGCAACGTTTAGATTTTAGTGTCGAGTCGACTACATATCGGCGTAGAGTCGACTAGATGTAGGCTATCGCCTCGACTTAAATCACTTTTTGTGACCAGTATCGAAAACGTATCGATATCTCGTGCACAGTTTAGATTTTAGTGTCGAGTCGACTAAATGTCTGCGCCGAGTCGACTAGATGTAGACTATCGCCTCGACTTAAATCTCTTTTTGTGACCAGTATCGAAAACGTATCGATACCTTGTGCACAGTTTAGATTTTAGTGTCGAGTCGACTAAATGTCTGCGCCGAGTCGACTAGATGTTGATTATCGCCTCGACTTAAATCTCTTTTTGCGAACAGTATCGAAAACGTATCGATATCTCGTGCACAGTTTAGATTTTAGTGTCGAGTCGACTAAATGTCTGCGCCGAGTCGACTAGATGTAGACTATCGCCTCGACCTAAATCGTTTTTTGTGACCAGTATCGAAAACGTATCGATATCACGTGCAACGTTTAGATTTTACTGTCGAGTCAACTAATTGTCTGCGCCGAGTCGACTAGATGTTGATTATCGCCTCGACTTAAATCTCTTTTTGCGAACAGTATCGAAAACGTATCGATATCTCGTGCACAGTTTAGATTTTAGTGTCGAGTCAACTAATTGTCTGCGCCGAGTCGACTAGATGTTGATTATCGCCTCGACTTAAATCTCTTTTTGCGAACAGTATCGAAAACGTATCGATATCTCGTGCAACGTTTAGATTTTAGTGTCGAGTCGACTAAATGTCGGCGTAGAGTCGTCTAGATGTAGGCTATCGCCTCGACTTAAATCACTTTTTGTGACCAGTATCGAAAACGTATCGATATCTCGTGCAACTTTAGATTTTAGTGTCGAGTTGACTACATGTCGGCGTAGAGTCGACTAGATGTAGGGGCTATCGCCTCGACTTAAATCACTTTTTGTGACCAGTATCGATATCTCGTGCAACGTTTAGATTTTAGTGTCGAGTCGACTAAATGTCGGCGTAGAGTCGTCTAGATGTAGGCTATCGCCTCGACTTAAATCACTTTTTGTGACCAGTATCGAAAACGTATCGATATCTCGTGCAACGTTTAGATTTTAGTGTCGAGTCGACTACATGTCGGCGTAGAGTCGACTAGATGTAGGGGCTATCGCCTCGACTTAAATCACTTTTTGTGACCAGTATCGATATCTCGTGCAACGTTTAGATTTTAGTGTCGAGTCGACTAAATGTCGGCGTAGAGTCGTCTAGATGTAGGCTCTCGCCTCGACTTAAATCACTTTTTGTGACCAGTATCGAAAACGTATCGATATCTCGTGCAACGTTTAGATTTTAGTGTCGAGTCGACTACATGTCGGTGTAGAGTCGACTAGATGTAGGGGCTATCGCCTCGCTATTATGGGTCTGCTATTAGACAAAACTGTTATGTAAAAATGATGAGAAAAGCAATATGGGTAACCTTTTTCATTAATCATCAACCGTGGACAAGTCCAAAAGGCAAAGAATCGTGGTGCAAATACAACAGAAATAAAGAACTAAAAGGTGATTCTTCACATACTAATAATTTACTTGTTACAGTCATGGAAGTAAAGAAGACTGCAGGAGAATGAGGAAGACTGATACTCCAGCATATGGCTATGGGGCTCACTAAAAGACAATAAAATTAGATTTCATCAAGAAATAGTTTCATCAAAGGTTAGGATAAACAAACAACAATGAACAATTATTTTCCGCAAATACAATTTTTTGTCGTTTGGTATAATTTTTTTCCAAACAACTCAATCAATTTGCTTGATATTTTCAGAAATTACTCTAACAATTGTTACCAACATTAATAAGAAATATTTAGCTATTATGTATTCAATAAAAAAAGTTATAGTTTTTATGTGTTTTTTAAACACATTTAAATGCTACTTATATTTGACTATGCAATACAATGTGTGTTAACAAACGCATATACATTTCTTATTATTATTGTTAAAGCACTATACAACCACTGTTAAAATCTCATAAAGATATCTTATATAGATTTTTAGAAAAGTGCACCAGAAAACGGCAAATGTAACATAAACGACATAGTCACTTCCTGGTTCCCTTAATATCTAAATCTGACTGTACGTGTTTTGATAAATATTTTGATTTGCAACTTTCAATCTCAGAGTTTGTTGTTCAATTTTGCCTCGCCTCATACAGTGTGAATATTGCACCTCCTGTGGGAGGATTATTTGCACGTTCATCCTTTAAAATAACATCCTGTGCATTGGCTTGGTGAAAACAAACTTGTGTAGTATATCTGTCTAACGTAATCATAAGAATTTCGCGTTCAATAATTTTGAATTTATTTTGAAAATTTGGGGACCAAATATAAAATATCCCATGTCAAATTCTAATTTAGCGCTTTGAATGATGCATATTTGAATGCACTTTGATTAAAATTTACTTAATTTATTGTCAAATATTCCACTTTTAATTTTGGAACACGAATCCAGAACTATTTATTATGTAATAAATTGTGTTTTAGGCTGTATTGTAGAAATGTAGCCGTAGAGATTTGAGTGACGTTTTAATCGATTCTAAAAATTTGAATGCCCATTATAGATGACTTCCTTTAAATGTTTTTACGTATAATAACGTAAATTCGAACTACTACAATGTAATTGAAATTCTGGAAATTAAAAAAAAAAGTCAGCCATTAAACACATTTTTGATTGTTACAAAAATACAAACTAAATTAAGGTCACGTTAAAAGGTATTTGTTCATATAACGTTGGATCAATTTAAAATGTTCTAAATCATGTAAAAAGTATTCAACTTTTATTTTTTCGATTCTAATTCTAACTCTGATTAAAAAGTACTTAATTTATCGTCAAATATTGCAATTTTAATTCTGGAACACGAATCGAGAACTGCATACGAGTATTATGTAATAAATGGTAAAAGGAAGGTATTCGCACCAAAGGTAAACTGCATTAAAATATGGATATAACCTTAATTGGATTTATTTTAAGGAATTGTTGATTTTTTTCATTAAAGCTGTTTTGCCACTACAAGCAACATCATTTGACGATAAATTCAACACATACATATCACTGATGATGAAACAGTAAGATGAGTTACGTATAACATTGGATATACTACTTTTGCCACACAAATCATTCATACTAAACTACATGTCTAGAAATCAAATTTGTGGCGTATATTTTCAGACAGATCTACATAGTACAGCGCCACGTTTCTCTGTGTCACAACTATTCTAAGACAAAGAACATTTCTGTTTACCAATGCAAACATGACCCTGATACAAAAGTATATTATAACGTAATTGTTTCGCAACTCCAGTACAAAGTAAAATTGCAGAGCGCTAAACAAAATATATAAATAATGTTGGAAGAAACAGAAGACGGATGAACACATTTTAACTAATTGTTTGCCTGAGTCTCATCTCGCGGTGTTAAGTAATTACCCGGAGATCATTGTCCTTTTACTGTGGAGACAATTTCAGTCCCGTTACATCGTCTTAATGTCACTTCACTTTGTAACTAAGACTCGTAAATATATACAGAGTGTGTGGCGATAAAGAAACTTTAACATAGTGAATTTGTTGTTGTTCTCTTTAAAACGTAAGGATATCTAAAGTACATCTGCTGGAGCAGGAAAGTTTTTAATAAATAATAGAATGTTGGCATCCCCAACAAGTGGTTTTATTTTATTAAGTCAGAAATATAATTAAAGAAATACTGATTATTCCAGTATATATTGAATTACTCTCTCTGGGGGCCCCCTTTTGGTCTTTAAAATTGGACTGTATATATTTATTTAATATTAAATTGTCACATTTAATTGTCAAGATCTTAATAACTAAATCTTATCGGTTTTATAAAATTACACAATAAATAATACCTTTTTTCGTTTATTGAAATTCAAATTACTTACAGTCCAACAACAAGTAAATCCATTAATTAACATAAGTAAATCCATTTCAGTTTTATTCTCCTTGTATTCATTGAATCATTATCATAATCATTAACTGTTTCCATATTTTTTTGACACTCTTTGTATACACTTCTATGAGTACAATCAGTCTCATAGCATACGTAAAACCATTTCAGTTTTATTCTCCTGGTATTTATTGAATCATTATCATAATCATTAAATGTTTCCATATTTTTTTTGACACTCTATGTATACACTTCTGAGTACAATCAGTCTCATAACATACGTAACACTATTTCAGTTTTATTCTCCTGGTATTCATTGAATCATCATAATCATTAACTGTTTCCATATTTTTTTGACACTTTATGTATACGCTTCTGAGTACAATCAGTCTCATAACATACGTAACACTATTTCAGTTTTATTCTCTTGGTATTCATTGAATCATTATCATAATCATTAACTGTTTCCATTTTTTTTTTGACACTATGTATACACTTCTATGAGTACAATCAGTCTCATAACATACGTAACACTATTTCAGTTATATTCTCCTGGTATTCATTGAATCATTATCAAACCGTTTCTATATTTTTCTGATATCGTGTGTACACACTCCTATGAGTGAGATCTGTGGACATTTCATGAGAGCGATCGCAACTAGATCCTATTGTTTTGTAAGAACATAACGTAAACTCACAACACAACTAAAACAGTCTTCAGTTTAACCTGAAACATAAAATGTTTCAATAATCCGGGTCTGATAAGCATTACTCTACCCTTCAGGCAACAAAACATTATGGATGGGAACAATTCAATCGATCTTTAAACCTATAAAACTTGTTTTCTCAATTCAGTGCGGCGATGGAGACCACACGTGAGAGGCGTTCTCAGAACAAAACGAGTTGTGCTTTATTAAGCTGCTAATTTTTTATATGTATTTTTTAACTGCTAAAGATTTTTAAAGGCTGGAATCGAATTTTAATTACAAGTTCCAAGAAAGTTATTTAATATAAATATTGGATTTCACTATATTTTTTGAATTGAAGCTTATATTTTATGCCATTAAATATCAATAGTAAATCAAAATAGACAACTTTTTTCTTGCTAGTTGTTCAGTGTGACTAAATAAAATTTATATTCCCGTTTTCGGGAGGTTGTAGTTGCACAGTTAAAAATTGTCAACTAAACTTGGTAATATTTCAGCTTCAGATTTTTCTAAACATTCTTTAATATAACCCGAGTGCCCCGCATGGTAAAACTAGTACTAGTAACCTATTTTTTTCACAAATCTGGTGATAATCACAGCCTAAACGGATTAATCGATTTTCTGGAATCTTTCAAATGTCTCTTGTATTCTTCTTGGTGCAGTTTTTGAGCCGTAAAACATATTTTGTTTGTTTATATACTTGTTCGTTTCCTGTAGAAATAGAAGGATTTTTATAGTATTTGCGCTATTCTCTTGAGTAATCTAATTGTGCACTATGAAGTCGGTCTTTGACTTTTTTTGGGGTAAATAAAAATTGATTTAAATAAAAGTTATAATAAGCGAAAAATAGAACAGGACCGCTGAAAAAAGGCTCACTCAGCAAGTGACATGTCGCTCTACCTTATTGAAAGAAGTAGTAATTATACTCATAATCCGTCAACTAAGAGCTAAGAATTTGTCGAAAATTCTGAAGTATACTTCTGAGACATAACTCTGTGATATACTTTACTGTCGTATTAAAAAATATTTTCCCCACGATACGATTACCAGAAATAGCCCCCGATATACGATTTTCTTATAGGGAAATGGTTTCTCATGCAATGGGTGTGGATTTTCTGCGAAACTATAGCAAGTGCTTTACGAATTGACTTACTCATACACTACAAGCGATTTTATTGAGAAGACAGTTACAGTAATTGAAATAGTTTCGGTTTGGCGGCTACCTTCCGTTGTTGCAATGAAATATCTTGCGCCACAATGTACATTATACACCATTTTTTGCGGTGGCTTTCGTACCGATGTTCTCGTATTTTGTGGAAATACTGTTTTAAATATCTCTACTGAAAATATCCCTAAGAGAAGGTGACTTATTCCGTTTTGCTTTTGTCACCTAATATTGAATCTACTCTTTGCTGGAATTCTTGTATTAAGTAACTTACAGCCGATTATTTTCCCGTGTTTCTTCTAAGTATCCCGAACGAACATAAGCATCGACTTTTGCAATGCATTCTTGCATTGAATAAGGCATTTTTGCATAACACAACTACAACACTGAACGCACAGCATCCTTGACATTGTACAACTGACAATATTAGCGCTATAATCGCGTCAAATTCGTGAACGTCAATATGTGGCCGGTTTTAAACTGTTTACTCTGTGAATTTTTCATTGTTTTAACAAACACTCAATTTGTTTAAAACTCTTTATTTCCCACATTTATGTGACTTTGAATATGATTTGATATTAACTTTTTATATGTCTAAAATTAAAATATCACTGTGAGTGTCTTTTTAACATTATAAATATTTGTTTTTTATTAAGAACCCATTTTGATTTAACTAAAACTTTGTTTTTAAAATGTGTACACAGCTTTGGTTTATGTCTAACTTAAGCCAATATATGTATATTTTAAATAACCTCTATATCAATTCATTAATTATACTCCTATCAAGCTAAGAATATATGTGATTGTATAGGCGAGGTGGATGCTCTCAAATGATGTTCACAAAACACTTTTCGCCTATAGATCCAGAACATGGATCAATCAAAAATAAATTTATTTATTTTTAAAATTTATTACATATTCAAAAAGTGCACTTGCAACATTACAAAATTAAATTTTTCTTATAGATTTGTATAAAATTAGATTCTTTACAGATTAAAAAAATAACCTAAAAATTTGTTTAATTATTTTTATTCTAGGATTGTAAAATGTGTATTTTCATAATTATTTCAGAGTCTTTATTTCTTAAACTATTGTACATTTTTGTTTAAAATACTTATAATAAACCTATCATTAATGTTGATTTTAATTCCGTATTAATGTTTTAAAAATCAATGTTTCCTTTTAAAACAGTAAAATCCAATAAGGCCGAAATCAGTGGCAATTATAAAAAAGTTTAAAAAATATACTTAAATTATAAGAAATATTTCAAACTTTTGGGATATTCGAGTTTTGCAAAATACGCCATTAAGAAAATCAATGAATGCTTATGGAAAGATATAAATATGAAAATAATTACGAAATTTGTGTAATAAAATATGACATTTTCATCTGAAAAAAATTAAATTATAGTACGCCAAAGACAACTACGTTTAGCATTTCTCCCCTTACCATTTGAAATAATTTTTCCCTTAAGAAAATAAACTCCAAACTGGTATTTAAAATAAACCCAAGTAAAGAATATTTGATGAAGTCTCGCCTCACTAATAAAGTTATCTCTGGGTTTGGGTCACGTAGTGTCAGTGCATTGTATTATTTTAATGACAACTCTCTTGAATAGATAAGGAGGATAAGTGTTGAAAAACCCTCATGTAAACAAAGATAGGTGCTGTGATAGAGTGTGGTGCTGTGATTTGTATGATGGAGAGAGATAACGTCAAACCGTGAGCGGAATCAGCAAGCGTGTATGTTGATGTGTTGATATGCTGTTTTTACCTTGTCATGTGGCTGAATAACAATGACACAAAGCTATTTCCCTCAAGCTTCCCTTGACGAGATCCTAATCTAGTTAGCCCCCTCCCCACCTCCATGCTCTCTTCAATCTTGTCACCCTTTTGCCTTTATTATGATTATAACAAAACTTGCCGTACCTTACGAACAAATATTTAAATTTCCTAAACGAGATCAATTGATTGATGCGTATCTAAAATTCGGCAACCGGGATGTTTCGATTTAAAATGTTTTTGTGTTATTGTCAGAATTGTATGAACTTTACGCTTTTCGGATTGGTGTTTTAAAAATTCCTTTTTATACAATTCTTGTAAGATTCGGGTAATAAATCTATAATAAAAGAATATATAGAGTGTGTCCCTAAAGTCATGCTACGGTTTTAACTTAAATGATTTTTCAATCGAAAATATTAAACACAACAAAATTTAATACAGTTTTTTTCCTGTGGGTTTAACAAAGTTTATTGGAGACTCCATTAATAACTCTGCGGACATCCAATTGGTAATTAATTTCCTGTCA
The DNA here is from genome assembly GCA_963513935.1 of Aphrophora alni. NCBI lineage: Eukaryota > Metazoa > Arthropoda > Insecta > Hemiptera > Aphrophoridae > Aphrophora > Aphrophora alni. Next base: position 40,661,969 of record OY740770.1, on the reverse strand, counting down.
CTCGCGACGAATAATACTAGGAGTGATAGACTTCTGTTATTCGCTGTTTTAAATGTCGAATACTACGAATTTGTTCAGTGTATAAAATCCTTTAGAAGGAAACTGGTTTGTTTCCTTTACAAAATCCAAGATATACAAATTCATTGGTGTTATTATGTCCGGCTAACGAGGAGGCCATGGCTTCCATTCGCCTATCACTAATCCAGTTCCGTGGAAATGTCTCGAGGAAGTCCCAAAAATTTGGCATAATGTGCTGGAATACCAACTTGTTGGAAGGTAACCTTATAACCATTGATTTGGAGCAAGGGAAACAACTTTAGCATGTCGAGATAGTTGTTGGATTTTACTCCAAATAAAAACTGTTCAACCATACAAAGTACCACTCGTTGACTTCGGTAATCGGATGGGAACATTCATCAGCCCAAATTGAAATACACTTGATCTGGTAACTGTTCATGGTTTAAACTTCTTTATCTTATCATCTGGCAAATCTTAATGTAATAATTGAAAATCCTAACTCTTGAGGACGTCTACTAATGAAGCTTCTGCTGGTAATATCTTGGACTGATGCACTAAAGGCTTTTTGTCAAGCTTTCTCTCTTCCTACACTGTTGAGCTGGTGTGTTGGATCCTCATTAAACTCAAGGTTACTCGCGTTGCATACTAAGTCACTGATTCAATCATCGTAAGTCGCAAAACGAACAACACTTTTCTTTGCCAACTCGTCATCTTTGCAAAACATTCGTTTGGTACCGTTGATTATTTATTGGGTTATCATGATAACCGCTTGCCCTCTCTCTCCAAATTTGAAATGGAAAATTTCAATTCAAACGCAATACCTTTATTGTTTGCTTATGGTGTTGAATTCTAAACTACGACCATATGCAACCGTATCATTAATTTAAGGACATAATATTCAGTATGCAGTTCTTTTATAGGTTTATCTAGACCTTGGTATCAATTATGCAGACAGCAAAATATTCCAAACACAAGCCATTAGGATTGTGTAAGACCTAGGATACGTAGGATGTATGAAACCCTATTTTGAATTTCTCAATGATTAATAAACCTAGCTTACGAGCTAAATTTGATCAAAATTCCTGTAACCAGAACTATTTTTGCTGATTTTTAACATATGTGTAGATAAAATTACACGATGGATAGCAAAAATCAGTGTCCTTTTTGAGATTCCTTGAGGCCAAAATCTTCTTTTTTTTAATGTGGTGTGCCAAAACGAGTAGATCGACTTTTATGAAGTTTGGCGTTTAGACATACATATGTCTTGAGACTTTCTCTCCCATTTTGTTGATATCTTAAAATTGGGGATAGTTACGATAAAGCCATAAATAGTTAACGATTTTTATTAAACTTCGCCACAATGTAGCCTCTAAGGAATACATTTTTTCAAGATGGAGACGAATATATATTTTAAATATTTCTTATTGTAAATGAGTAGGCCCATATGAGAGGGTTAGTGTAATGGTTTTACATCGTTCTAATTTTATGGTTAAGTGTATAATATTTTTTAAATAATATCTTCTTATAATATTAAAATTCATTTATATTTAACTTATTTAAAAAAAAATTGGTCCTAAAACAGAAAACAACAAATTAATCTTCTGATATTTGATAATTTGTTGTTTTATTATTAACTCCTATTTTTTATTGTATAAATAGCGTTTGAGTATTATTTGATTCACATTTTAAAGCTGTACACAATTTATTATTGTGGGACTTTTTAGAATTTTTTTGACCCAACTTTAATTTTTATTTAAGTATAGAGAGTGAAAAAAATATCTGAACCCCCCCTCCTCTATAATTTCCCCCATAGTTTTCATTAATCAATTTCGGACTAAATAAAGATTGTGTATAATTACTCATTCATACTACATTTTATGTGTTAAAATTTTCGAACGCCATATTGGATTTGAGTTGGTTTTGTTAAATGACAAGATGGTGCTTGTGTACATGATTTAACATCGTTGTACAACCCAGAGTTCAGTGGCATTAATATTTGTTGATATCTCTCACTGTTTTAAACTTCTTTTTAAATAACAAACCAAGACATTCATTAGTAATGATAAATCGAGTTGTAGCCTACAATTATACTGACCTATTGCCGTAGATGTCCATTCAGGTGAAAATCAAAGTCTAGTTCAGTAACATTGGTCCCACAATTAAAAAAGGTCTGATTTCATATATTTCCTATAGTATTTCGTAAATAACTAGAGATAGGTGAAAGATATAAAAAAAAAATTATACTACTGAACTCAGGGTTGAAAAACGTTGTTAAATCATACAAAAACACTATGTTATCATTTTACAAAATTGACTCAAATCCAATATGGCGGATTCAAGATGGAGGTAGAAAATTGTAACACATCACAAAACGTAGTATAAGAAGTTATTTACTAATGTCATTTAGTCCTAAAGCGATATGATGGAAACTGTTGGGAAAAGTATGGTGGAGAGGGGGTAAGAGACTTTATTTCCAATCTGTAAATACATATGTTATAAAGCAACACCTTTATTAATAGTTTATTTTTCACTTTAGGACTGTAACGATCTAACTGACAATTTCGGCAACGAATGGTTTGTACCGTTAGTATTTAGTGTGGTTGGGTGTATGAGAAAATTTGTGCAATGTTTTTACACAGTATATGTGTTAACGTTGAGCTTATTTAAGTGTAATAAATTAAGTACTGTTTAAAAGTGGTTTATTGATTTAATTTTAACTGTTTATTTTGTCTGCATTTAGATTTGGGGAAAACAAATGGCTCTATTTTTGTAGGAGTAATGACGAAACCAGATGTATGTTTTGGGCAGGGCGACTGTTTTCACATGTGTAAAATTACCAACCCTAACCTCTGAAACTTTGTAACCAATATTGAAGTACTGAGAATATCATTTTTACAGACATGCTGTCCAACAAAACAAGTAAAATATATGCATACAGAGCGTTAGAAAATTATGTATATACTAATTTTATAACTTCTGAATGAATAACAGAGGAAACGTAAGAACTGGGCTAGTGGTCCGAATAAATTAAACTACCTTCTTATAATACACAGACCCGTTTAAAGTTCAAAAAGGTGCAAGACAAAATTATCAAGTGTAAATCTGTTTTTTATTACAGGATTCCATATAAAATCATAACATAAGTTTATTCTTGGTTCTGTAATAATAATATTGTGCAATCGTTCAGTAGAAAGTGGCTTTCATAAGTTGTAATTATAGAAATTTCAGCCCTAAAACTAAAACCGTAATTGGTATGGGGAATGTGAATGCTTCTTTTTAAAAGTCTTCATATGAAGAACAAATTACAAATGTTTAATGGTAGCCATAACAGCCTTATTTCTGCATTGGTTTGGATACTGGGGTTGTCCTCTATATGTGGCTTCAATTATTATTTTGTTATGTACGTTTTTCGTTGATTCTCTTCCCAGTTAGATTTATAATTGCCAGACCAGATATGTTCGTCTATTTTAGTTTATCCTTTTTTAGGTGTTCTCGCGTATTCTTTTTATGTTCACTAATTATATATTTAGAAGTATTTTTGTCTCGCCATTGTATTGCTTGTCTCATTCATATTAATACTGTAAATGTAGTTTTTAGTTTCTTGAGAAATATTTTTAGACTTGGTTTTACCTAATAGTGTTTTGATTATTTCATATTTCCGAGTCCACTAGGCTATGTTGCCGTTTTTAATGTTGCGGGTTTATCACTTGAACACTAGTGTTGATCCACACTCTCGAAAATTCTTGTATTCTTATATACAATTCTTCTTGTAGTTATATTGGCGCCACAACCATACCTTCGCGTTAAATCATTCCCATTACAGGCAAAACCTTCTTCATTCTCTCACTCCCATTCTACAATAATTTCTTCCCACTCTTCTGCTTCCTTCTGGTTTACCAGTAAACAACACGTATCGCCCTTTGTACATCTCCCAGCGACATTCTCCTTTATACTTTTCTTGCAGATCTATATTATCTCCTATTTCTCCACACACCACTAATGCAAACGGGTCCAGAAATTTTTCTCAATGTTTTTCGCTCCTTTATACATAATTTGGTATTAATATTGTCTTGTATATTCATAGATTTTTGACCCTAGTAACTTTAAGAACGCGAAATAACATCTATTGACAGAACTGTAACTTCTTGCAGTCACTTTTTCGTTACTATACGATTAGTGTAAATAATCTACCAACTTTGTCATGAATAAAATACATGCTGTCGTTGAAAATTTTACGGAGATTCGTAAAATATGTTAAAGTTATAGTTTTTTTTATTGCCTGTTCAGATAAATATTGTTACAACGTGGGAATTAGTGGATCATTTTGAATACAAATGGACCATTTTGAATGATATCTCTTACCAAATATCGTATCTACATAGGAAAGAAATCGTCATGAAAATCGGATGAATTATATAATCTTACAGAATGAGTTGCATTTTATATATGTAAAGACTATGGCAAATAGGAGAATAAACTATACACCAGTACTGCAATATTGGTTAGAAAGTTTCAGAGGTTAGGATAGTTAGGGTTGATAATTTACACGTGAGAAAACGGTCACCCTGCTCTAAACTTGTATCTGGTTTTGTCATTACTCCTACAAAAACTGAGCAATTTTATCCTCTAAGTCTAGATGCATATAAAACAGTTAAAATGTTTTTAAAAAATCAATAAACCACTTTACACAGTACTTAATGTACTGCATCTTAGGATTACACTTAAATAAGCTCAATGTGAACACATAAACTGTGTAAAGACATTGCATAAATTTTCTCATACACCCAACCACAAAACTAAATACTGAAGATGTAATATATATTATCTTGTTGGAAGGAAGTTTCCGTTTATAATGTATTTACTGTAAATCTACCATAATTGTTGCTTATTAAAATAATTGATAGCATTTACCTATTTCCCTGAAGCTATACATTGCTTAAACGACCTAATTAATGAAATCGAAAGCAGAGCGCGGCCTTGTACTTTGAACATCTTTTAAATAACATTCAATACAAATGAATACTTTTACGTCTTCTATTAACCTTCTCTCCAACTTGAAAATAAATTCCTTTCAATACTAAATGTAAGGTTTCTGCCTAAACTCCCCCCCCCCTTGAGTAAAATCAAATTTACATAACGTTGGTTTATAAACAGTGACGTTAAAATATGTTTTGAACAAATGAAAAACTTACATTCATTTGTGGTGTAGACTTGCATGCTTCAATACTTGGCATGCACTCAAAGAAAGGGCTTGAATTTCTCTCTAATATAAATAATAATATTAAACCAGCAAAGTTTGTATGTATATAAATTTTATCTCGAAAATGGTTTAAATGATTTTGTTGAAATGGAATGAATCTGCAGTTTCTTTGGGCAAGAAAGTGTTTTAACTAGGTCTAGACATTAAGAAAAGTTATTGAAGTAGTTAAAATCCACATAAAAAGTTTTTTTAAATCGACCTTTGTGAGGTTCAATTAACATTCGTATTATTACGCCTTTCTTCTTTCGACTCTACGTCGCTTTAATATACAAGTACTTAGATTGATTTTGCCAAGTGTTAATCATTCCAAGTATTTTTCCATTTTTATTATAGTATAGGTATTTGTTAAAATTGGATGAATCCACAGTTTTAATATGCGACAAATCGGTTGAGTTATGTTTTCGAGTATAGGAAAACTCATTAGTACTAAAAATCAACTAATAATAAAATAAATCTGAGATGCACGTTCGTAAATAACTCTATCAAAAAAGCTATTTACGAAGTCGTTATAGTTGAATTAATATTCGTTTAACCCATCAACTGTGCTCCCGTGCTAAGATTTTGAATTGTGTAGACCACTCACACATAAATTTAAAAAAAACCTTTATTCATCTGTTATAACGGTCAAACTGTAAAGGTGGAAATATGAAAATTTATGATTTTATCATTACATACACATAGAAAGGTTATAATTGTTATTTCGTAATTTGTGCGTTTTTAGGGGTAATAAAATATTTTTTTAAGGCTTCTCATCATAACCGTGTTTAAATTATGACATTCAAAAATTAAATCAAACATAATCTTCCTCAATAATAGTTGTTGACAACTGTGGAGGATGATTTAGTTATTTAAACGTCGTCTTGAACAAATAAAGTGTTTATTGTGGAAAATTGTGTTTTGCTTCATTTGGTGATTGAAGCTTCCACATATCTTGTTTGATTTAGAAAATGACTTAAAAAACTTTATATTTACAATTTTTAAGATTTTTACCCTCCATTTTGGACGAATTCCTATCAATGGGCTAGTTCGTAAACTCCATTCAATTGTGTGGGTGGACCATTTATTAAACTACATTTGATAAATAATTCTTTGAAAAAGTGAACTCGTAACAAAATTACTAATTAATCTTACAGATTTTAAAGCAAAAAAGGGTTCTGGGTCAAACTGCCATGATAAGGGCTGTGTGATAAAATCCTTTTTGAAAGAAAAAAGGCTCATTACGCTAATGAGTTTTTTACACTAAAATTTCAAGTTGAAATATGGTAATTTTCCAATGTTTAAACGACAAAAATTATACGATGTATCTGTAAAGTCGTGGTATGGTTTCATATGGTCATATTTTGCTGTCAGATGGTCTAACCGAAAAATGGTGTTATGATTAATAATAATAAACGCACTGCTATTTGTCATGTAAAAAGGAGGGCAAATGGTTGTCATAAACTCACAATCTTCAAGCTACCGTACGAATACAAAGAAAAGTTTTGCTACTTGTAATCTGTGATTGTACAATTGCAGTATCTCCTGGTTTGTATTTCTTGTGTTTAATCCATCACACAAAACCACCATTTATAGTTGAAGTAAACATTTAAAGGAGATATAAAGCGTACAAGACCCAAAGCGTTCTGGTAGGCCATAACTACAGTTGTATGTAAGATCACCACAGTGCTCTAGTGATTTATTTAACTGTCGTCGTTAAAAAAGGAAATGATTTCAATCGATTAAGATTTGTATTTATTATGAGTTCATCGAAGAAATACTATTTAAATAGTCTTTAAAAGATTAGTTGTAAAAGACTTAATTTTTATATTCAGCTCTATCGAAGACCCAAACTAGTGTCCCAAATCTCAAGAAAAATTACCGCTAAAAAATTATTTTTAACAAAACATAAATGATGGTTGACCACCATTATTAAAATTAAATTACAATCAATTGTTACGATTTACTCTTATAACATATTTATGGCGCAAGGTTAAGTTCTATTTATATATATTTATATCCTTCAAAAATATTAAAACGGAAAAATTCTGATTACGTTGATAAAACAATTCACCTTTCTATCAGCTTATCACCCATAAGAAAAGGGGGAAAACTAGATAATAAAGTAAATTACATTTTTTATTTTATTTCTTATAAATTTAATACCATAGGCCTACGTCACAAGTATATATAGAGACTTTTTATTTTAGAATTTATGGCGACGAGTGTGGGTGAGAAAGTAAGTAGAATATTTTTGCATCATTTATTTTAATTCCAAGCACACTAAAATAGTTGTAATATTTAAGTACTTCTAATATCAGCATTGAAAAAAATGGCAAAGCCATTATTAAAACTAATGTAAAGGTAACATTCTAGATCGTAAAAGTCAAGTGCCATTTTTTGACACTTTTATGATTTATTTTACTTGTGAATGTCACAACAGTTTCACAGATTACAAAGAAACATTCCCACTGTTCAAGGAAATCTTGATTTTAACAATTCTTAGTCTTAATATTATGTCGAGTGTCATTCATAGTCTATAAGTCATTACATTTTTTCTTGTCTAATCATTTGGATTTCACACTTTCCAGTACATGTAAGACAACATACTAAAAATAATTTCTTTACTTTTTTTAAGTGTTCAAACAGTTTGCCCCCTGCAGTCGCACATTGTTATGAACACTTTCTGGAATGTTGCTTATCAATTATTAAGTAAATCCTTTGTCTTTATCAATTTTACCAAATACATCTTTAAAGTACACTTACAATTCATCTAATGACTTTGGTTGACGACTGTACATCATGTCTTTCCACCTCCCCCCCCCCCCCAATAGTATAACGGTGAGATCAGGTGACTTAAGAGCTCACACAACAGCTCCTCTTCTCCTAATTACTCTATTCAGGAAGGCTGCTTCGAGGAAATTGCAGACGATGCCTGAAGAATATTTCATTAACAATTTTACCATCTACTAATTGAAGTTCTGGAATGACGTACCTTCAAAAGTTATCTAAGGAATTATCACCATTCCTTAAAAAATTGTATGGACCAATTAGTCCAAAGAATGGTAGACCTTCTCAAAGACAAACTCGTTGCTGTTTTAAGTTGACTTTTAATTACAAGGTTGGATTTACTGGTTGCTCCATAGTTTTTTACTTGTACCAAGTTTATGTTACCAGAAAGAGAGAGAAGCGTGCTTTATTAAACCAAAATACGTTCAAAAAAATGATCGTACTTCCACTAAATTCGTATATTATAAAATGCAGTATTATCTCATACAATTTATAAGTGCTTGTCAAAGTAATTTTCAATTAAACCGTAAGACAAACTCAATATGAAAGCTTAGGCTTACTTGATTGTACAATGTGATGAATGAATGTAATTTTATACTTTGTAAATAACCTACGATTTCTTTTGGCAACTCTGTTTAAAGGTTTCTATAATGTTTTATTCTGGTATTAAAGTTTTTGGGTTCCAAAATACCGTCGAATGATCTTTCCTTATTTTTTAAAATATTTAATTAATTAAAAAATATTCCTTCTCGATGTATCCCATTTTAAAATGATGTTGCAATTGTTCTATAACAGAATACTTGTGATTGGTTTTCATAACCATTCTTTCAATTTGTCAATAATAGTATATTTCATCATTAAGCTCAAGTTTAACGGCCGGGGCGGAACCGAGGCCGGAAAATAAGCGAGGATCGAAAAGCTTCTTCTAGTCCAAGTGATGAACTGTTTTCGTTAGGTATACTGCAAATAATATAAGAAAATAATTTCACAGAAACTAAAATGTTATAACCTATTTTACCTTCAAATCGAGGGTAACAGCTGTTTTAACGGTTATTTACAATCGAGAGTATCGGTTGTTTTTATAGATGCTTTACAATCGTTAATTAATTCGTATGACCTCGACCTCGGCTAATGTTTTTAGGTCCTAGGACTAAAAATAACAACTTTAGCATCCCAATGCATGTATTGAAAACAGCTGTTTTTGAAGCAGTATTGATGAAAATTATTTTGCGCCCTCATTTGTTAATATTTTGCGGAGGAAAGTTAAAACATCTTAGATCTTTTTATATATAAACAACATTACTTGAAAGAGGTTAGATTCGCCTGCTGTGTAAATAATCTAATAGATGTCTTCATGTTATTAAATCCATTGGTATTACTGTTCTGTAATTCTCATAAAATGTACAACCTATTTAATCAAGACAACATAAATCCCATTGCCTATAGATCATAAACTTTCCTCAGGCCTATACTATCTGAACAATTCTCAGCAGTCCCCGACAACTACTTTCATTTCTATAACTTGAGACATTCTTTTCACCTTTAGGACATAAATATAGTCATTGTATACGTTGAAATTAATTAGCACAACAATTCCTCTAATCAACTAGAGGCTATCTACTACTATTAGCTAAGTTTAGATTGTAATATACACCGTCGTATTTTACTTTTACCATAATTAGATTGTAATGTAATTAAATCGGATTTACACCGATTGCCTCATACCCTGTAGGCTTAAGTTCCATTACAATCACGTCATCTAGTATGGGTTCCAATCTGTGGTTAGTCATAGTGACTTCTGAGTTTAAAGTTTGATCTGTGTTTAGAATCTGAGCAAATACGGGCTTTCTACTAGGTCATTACAACAGATATTATTTATTTTGATTTTGTGTAATAGTTTGAAATTGTTAAGTTGGTAGTGCATTGCTATTTTACTAACAACTGTTTTCAATTCCATAGTAGTAAGGTTATGTTTCACTCTAGAATCGTCAAACAATCCTGTGGCGGTGATCTGTTTTTGTGTAACAAAAGGCATGGAGTATAAATTATATAACAATTGTCAACTACAATATATAACCTGTTATATACCAATTTATTCAGGACTTTTAAGGATTATTTATATACAATTGAAAAATAAATATGTTATTCTGGTTAGTTAATTTTTTTTTAATGTTGATAGTTCACAATGAAGTTTTCACCGTTACTACCATATTCGTATTTACGTAGAAAAAATAAAAATAAAAACAAGGTATGAAAAATAATACATTATTTAAACATAACGAAAATTACAATAATGATTCGAATTTGCCCCTAACCACAATCAGAAGTGAATCACCGCAACTAAATAAAAACCTATCAAAAATTTAATCACAAGTGATTGTGGTTAGGGGCAAATTCGAATCATTATTGTAAATTTCACCAAAGTGTTCAATAAAATTGTATCATAACCAAAATTGTTAAACTTTTTTTTTGCGCCACAATTTCATTTTTGTAAATAAATCATATTGTTAATGTGGTATTTGCTTATAAATACTACTTAAAATGACCTGAACACAATTCATACCGCCTTCAATAAACAAAGCACTGTTAGTCAACCCCTTGACAAAACCAAACCTAAAAATGGCACTTGGGACACGAAAAACTGTATTTATAGTATTGGATATGACAGCCAATATATTGGCGAGACAAAAAAACATATAAGGTATAAGAATTAATGAACATGAACACGCGATTAAGCTTAACAGATAAATCGAAAATAACAGAAAATGTTTGGTCCGATAATCATAAATTGAATTGTTAAGAAGCAAAGATTCCACGGGGAAAAACTTATATAAACCAAAACTAATTAAAGCCTCATGTATAAAGCTACTGAACAATCCTATAAGCCGAACCAATGTAGAAGTAAGGCCGTTACAGCTGCTGTTAATAAATTTAAATATTTAATATTTTTGTACTTTAAATAAGGCTGAATTTTCGTCTCTTAGTCAGTATCTCTTAGACAGTAGTGGAAATAATAACGGTATCAAATGCTAAACTTTTAAAAGAAGGAATGAAACCTTGTTATCCCGATAAACAGTTAGGTTATTATTTTCAGGCACCACATCCTTTATGACTCAGTTGTTTGATCGTTTAAAGTAGAAGGATATATATAATTTTGTAAATTTATTTTATTTTATAAATCTTGTCTAGAACTGGTTGGGTGTTAAAAGTTTTCTGGTGACATGTTCCTGATCAAACATTCCGGCCTATTCACATCTTGTTTTCACAATTAACCATTTGCTTCTCAATTGATTACACTCGTTTGTTTACAAGTCAACGATTGATTCAATTCGAAAATGAATATCAAAATTTATCGTTTATTACAGAACTGATCTATTTAAATTATTTAGACGGTTTGTGCATAAATAGAAACATTTCTTTAAACACTAGAATTACAAATTTCAAGGTTAGTATCAATATTGCAAGATTAGGGCTCTTTTTTTACATTCGTGTATTTTATTCTACAAAAATATATTCTCGATTTGGGAACATAATTATTTCCAAAAGGAAAAAAAATAACGAGCCTTCGGAATTTTCTTCTTAATATTTTGGCAATAACACGTACTGTAAATAAATATTACTGTTAGATTATTTTTTAAAATAAATTAGTAGTTACTTTATATATGATTTTGAACAAATTTAGAAAATAACGTCAAATGTTAGCAAATACTGGATTTCTGAAACTATAAATTCAATTTCATAATGTTAAAAGTAGAACGATTATTAAATATCTTCTTTTAATGTTTATGTATAATCAAAATATACCTCATAAATATGAGGCAATTGTAAGAATTCAAAATAATGTTAGAAGACATTCCCGTGCTTTAAATTTATAATTTTTTTTTTTTTTAAACCGTGAATTGGAAAAGAGGATTTAATCGATGATATAGAAATAATAATTCAGTTAAAATGAATATTTTAGAAGTAATTGTTGTTACATTCAGGAAAGAAACCTAAAGTTTTTTTTTTACTCTCATATATATTTAATATGCGGAAAGTTATCTGATATGGCAAAAACAATCCATCCTTAGTTTTTCACGAATGTATGCTTGTTCAGTATTCTAAAGTCCAAACTGTTGGACTATTGATTAAACTTGACGTTTGGTCATAATTTTTACCATTTGTCGAGACTTTATTAATTTTTTCGATAACTTAAAATATGATAAGGCCCGACACAAAATATCCCACAATATAACCTCCAAAAACCTAAACACGCGTTTATCGTCGTTTTCCCTAAATTGCCGGTTCTTGAGTGATTGTTAATAAAAAAAATGTAATCTAAATATCGGCTTAACCAATTTTTAAAATATTTGGTGAATTGCGAATATAAACTATCCATATCAGTATGCAAAGTCGCAAGTAAATGGAAATTGCTGTTCAGTAATAATTTTCATAAAATGAAAATCTAACCTTGACTACCGTGAATAAGATCTCATTTTAATCAAACACTGTATGTGCTTAGTGCAAGTTTATAGTAGGAATCTCAGGGGGTTTTTAAATGTATAGTCTAATTATTATCTTTAAAATTAAAATTTTGTAAGAAGGAGGCCTTCTTCTATAATGATTTATTAAACTAACATAAGAAATATACAAGATCCATTGAGTTGTAAAATAAGTTACATTTAGATGATTTAGGGAGATGTCGTTTTGGTTAATCTTTAGTCTGTAAGTTAGTTCAACGTTTTTTGCACAGTTTATTTGAAATCACGAAAAACGTTTACATTTTGAAGAATTATATGAAAGTATAAATCAGAAGGTCTTTAGAGATTGTATGGAGTCTTATTCATTTTTTGGTGGGATATTTAAAACAATTGAATTGATAATGTAAGTATACGCTTATTTATACGTTTATAGTAAAGAAAAGTTAAAACATGTTCACAAAGTTAGGTCAATATAATATGTGTAATAGCAATAATCAATTTTGTATAATGAATCCAATTATACAAAATTAATTCAGTATTTTTTTGTTGTTGTTACAACTTATTTTAATTTTTTTGTAAAGAATTTAAACAAAATGTAAATGTTAAACTAATTGTAAAATCAATAAGAATGTGATTAAATTACAACGTAATAAAATAATAATGTTCTTATAAAAATAAGAATTTTTTTCGTTTCTTAAATGAATGCTTATGCAATTCTTGTTGAAATATTTTATAATACCACATATTCCACCACATCATACGTTGTTATCAACGCATACAAACTTTACATTTACAACATAGATGAAACATTAAGATAATTTGCACTACTTTTAGTAAATAGTTTGTCACAGTATTAAAAATGATTTTATTATAATATCATTAAATTGAGTGCATTGTTCTTCCTTTCCCAGCTTCGTTAATCTCACGCACAATATTAAATGCAAAGTTTAATTTATCATTGAATCCTGTTTATGTATTTAAATTGGTGTAAATATTATATTTTCCCGATATTGTGTAATACTTTCTCATATTTGCATAGTAATAGAGACGTTATGTGATGGGTGAGAGGTTTATGTGATATGATTTCGGGGTTTTCGCAGATATCTCCACTTTGAGTCTTCCTAAGTCTGAAAAAGTGGTTTTAGGAATAATATCTGTCTTGTTACCACTGTAGTGGTCTACAGCCCAACTCCGTGGACCAATTTAATAAAATTTGGTATTTTTGCCATATCTCGGGATGTTTTATTCAAAGTTTGTGGGTAGCTTCCATAAAAATAACTAAATTGCTATTTTCTTAACATCAGCTCTAACGATATTGATAAAATTTTGTTTAAAAGGCTCTGCTCCACCTCCACTATATTGGATATAGTCCCAATATAGTTTGTGTAGAATAATGCTACACTTGAGCAGTTGTACTGATGTCAATTTTCATCTCAGAATTATCATTAAAAGATCATTTTAAAGATCACGTGAATGCGGATGTTTCCCTGTTTTTAAAATTAGAATATAATCATTAGTGGTTGAACAAATGAAAGGGACATTTGTAAATCGATTTTGTATTTCGCTATTTTTTTGTGAGTCAATGTATAATATTTTCGAAAAAAATTAAAAAGGAAAACACTCAGTGATTTATCATCTATTACAATAAATAATGCCTAATGTCTACTTAGAGTTTTCCCACCCTTGGAAATGAAACTAGGACTATTTTGTGCAACGGTTGTCGCGCAATGGTGCTACTAATTCACAAATCCCCCTTGCCCTAATGTTGCGTTGGTGTCAATTCGGTTATTTCATTTAACTCCCGCAGAGCCTTAATGTATTGGTCGTCATCTTTCGATTCCGGTTTGCATTATCTGTAATAAGAAACAAACATAAAATAACCTGTACGGCTGTTATTAAAGATGTAATACCTTAAAATCGGCTCTACCCATTTCGTTCACATTTGAGTGAAATGTGAAGATTAATGACACAACCCGTGTGCAGGTAAAAAAATATTAGTATTTAGAAATAAGTGGACAAAAACATAAAATTAAATTAAACCAATTTTAATTAAACTTGATTGACACTGGGTTTATGGTAAAAATAAACAAGCTTAGACCCTATTAAAATACCGCATCTATGGTTCACTTTCATTTTTTAATTGACAACTAGCGAACTTTAATTTTTGATAGGTTTTTATTTAGTTGCGGTGATGGGTGAGTGAGAAAGTTTGTGCAATGTTTTGCGTTGTGTATTTAGTATGGATAAATTGGTTTCATTATTTGTGTAGGTGTGATTTTTATTAGTTATATTCTCGGCATAGTGGAATTCGTGAATAATTGTGGTTAGTCTATTATGGTTGGGAAGGTGTTCCTTAAAACCATTGTATGCATGTGTCCAGTGGGGAATGGAGCGAGGACCCAGAGCCAGTGCCTTTTTAATGACACTTGTAAAATCTCCACTTAAGGAGCAAGGGCCAGTCGGTAGGCAGAAGCCGAGAGTCCAGAGGAAACAGAGTTTTTGGTAAACAAAAAAGTATTAGATTAGTAGTAGCAAGAATCAATCACCACAAACAGGTTAGGTTATATATAATAAAACTAAAATCCGACAATATACCAATAATAAGATTTGCAATAATCACCATAAACAGGTTTAGTTAGTTATTATATATAATACTAAAATCTGAAAATATAACTATAATGTATATTGTTCCCAGCTTGGGTTTGTTCCTTATAGGCAGACAATGCGACAATGCTGGTAATCCTGTGCCTCCTGTCCAGGTTTTCTGCACCGACTCTGGCTCCGCCAAATGCAAATCTACCTGGATTACCCTCGTCAATATTTGGGTCGTCTGGCCCTTGCTCCTACACACTGGTCCGGTTTGTCCAGTATAGAGTTTGTTTATTTTTCTATAAATTCACGTTTTATTTGGTACTTGATAACTGATATGGTATCCTTCCTTTTTTTTAAAAATATTTCTAGTCTACATTTTTATTATAATTAATTCCGACATATTTTATTACGCTCGTCAGATGTTTTGGTTTCTGTATTTTGTTTCCTAATGTATATAATGTACTTGTTTCCATACATACTGTTATCTATAATCTGGTGGTGGGTATATTTTCATTTAAGAATCAACTGATGATATCCTTATTTTAATTAATATTAGGAATTCAGAAAGAACAAATACAACTATTCGTATTCAATTTCTTATAATAATAGTTCTCTTGCATATTTTTAGAAGAGGATTTTCTTCAAAGCGTACCTCAGGTATTTTTTATCCAACATAAATATCTGCAGTATTTTACAAATATTTAATAATTTTCATTTTTACTATGAAGATTTTAAACGAACACTTTCTGAGATATTTCCAAAAAATATGTCACATTTTGTACAATTTCTGTTTTGGCGAAATTTAACATTTTGCGATGTGACACATTTTGAGAAAACAACCGGGTGAATCTTTTTAGTAATCTTTAAAACGTGAGACTTGTCACTTGATAAATAGAAAAGTGAAGCATTTTGAATAATTTATTTCCATTTAGTCCCAATATGTATTATAGCGCCCCTAATCTTTTGCTTCTAATCTCCACAATAAACGTATTGGCTTCGTAACTCCCAGGGTTATTGACCCAAAATTGATAAATGCTATTAGCGCGTAAGGATTTGTATTTTTACAAAACAATTTACACAGATCTCACTCAAAATTTTAAAATTCTGGCCGTTAAATTAATCAAATCGCATGGAAAATTATGCCTCTAAATGTATTCGAACAAACGAAAAAGAACCATGCTGCATAAAAGCAGTTACATTTGTGAATGATATTGTTGGTAAAATGTTTGCATTTGTTGTGTGCATTATTTAATTACAAAATCAAAATAAAATTTGTTTTTTAAGGAATGAGCCATGAACCTATTCCATTATGCCTACCTTGTAGTTAAGATGGTGGTAAATTTATTGCTAAACAGTTGGCAACAATGCCGTCTGTGTTGGTAGGCAATGACTCTCCCTTCCACTATTCAGTCGACGCGCAGCCATCATGAAGTGAGGACGATAGACCGAGAAGTGTGTAAACTTTCCGAGTGACGTAATTTTCCCGTGGATCAGATCTCAAGATTTATTTATTTTTTAAATAACTATTTAATTATAAGCCAATTATTTTTATAAAAATATTTTATTTGACGTTTATATTCAAAATTCTTTGCGCTTACAAATTAAATATATATAATTATTTAATCTTATATAATAAAACGTCTTACTCAGTTGTTGATTTTAAAATTATATTTAAAAGTGAATAATTTTATGAATGATTCAGAGTTCTTTATTAATTAAAAACATAACTAGTGATTTTTAGTGTATAGTGAATGAAAGTGATTTCAAAAACGTCAAACTGGATGTTGATATAATGTACACTTACGCGGCACCGGGGACTGGGCCCCCTCATTATGCCCCAGCCCCGCCGACGTACCTACCCCAACATCATCAAATACAAGCCCCTACAATCACCAATGTTGTGCCTCCGTCCGCAGCGCCTGTTATGACTTTATCACCACATACGAAAAGAAGAAGGTATGATAAAATAAATTATTAGAAAAAAATAGTGATTTTTAGAGTAGGCCTACAAAGCAATACGTTACAATTTTGTATTGGGAAGTAATTTTAAATCGTAGATTTGTATAACCGCTAATAAAAAAGTTTAAATAAATTGACTTCAGTTGGCACAGTCGTTTGTTCTTATGAAGATTTAGGTTTACGTTTTAACAACTTCGAGTAAAATATATCGTGAATTTGACGTTCGTCCAATGTTTAATTCAATGTAAACCACGACTTTTTGTTATAATCAGTAGTAACCCCAACGTTACACGAACATTAATTTACAAATTAACTTAAAAACACGTATTTTATACAATATTGTGTGCGTGGGCAATTAATCAAGATTTAACATAGATTTCTGCTATTAAGCTATTTAATATATTTTTCCATAAAATGCAGATATGTGAATAAATTAAAAGATTAAAAATAACTGAAAATAACCATGTTAATTCTTCATTTTAAGAGTGTTAGAGTTTCACTAGAGAGTGTATTATTATAGAAAATGTTTAATATTTAAAGCTAAAATAATTTTTACAATAATTAATCTAGACATTATAAGAGCTGTAGTTTTTTTCTCTTAAATTAATAGTAATGTGTTTTTAGGATTTCGTTGGAACTCTTGTCTTATAAGACAGTGTCGTCTTCTTTCCACATTAATTACAGCCGAACAAATCAACTTAGGAACTTGAAATTTAATATTATATACGGTTAGCTTAAATGAAATTTTTTTTTTAAATTTGTACACATTCAAAAATATTAATTTAAAATATGAAAATTTTAGTATTATATTAAAAAATAACTGCAAAAAGATTACACTATTTTTTTTACATCCCATTCACAGAACCAAAAATAATATTCGTCACTAACTCTACAAAAAATATACGATTTTTAAATGAGAAAATATCTAAATTAATTTTTTTCATTTGTAAGAAATAAGAGTTTAAGGTTCGTTTTATGACAATTATTCCTGAACCATTAATATTTATTTACAACTTTGCTCACTGATTTGGGTCATTAACCTAATCATCAAATTATGTCAAAATTAGGACCAATTAGTAGACTCCGTTTTTTAAAAATTGTATTTTTTTATTAGCTCCATGGAGAATTTACTGATAACTCCGGATCCGGGATATTTGGGGAGATATAGCTACTATAGGTGTTGTTTTGGGCTCTTGGGAACTATATTTCAACATATTGTAATATTTTGTATTTGTCTTATTGTGGTTACCCATAAATTTTGAGTTATTAGAAAATATATAATATTTCTTGATATCTTGCCAAAATATACCTTATAATACTAAAATTGGTCGACCGGTTTGGTGGTTTAAATTACTGCACAGACAGAGACATTCTGAAAACAATTTTATTAGTTTTGGAAAACCTCAAAACAGAACTATCCGTGAAAGACTTAACATCTATTTTTTAACCATAATAAAACTTTCTCTATGATGTTTATAATATGAGAGAAAGTAAAAATTAACATAACATGAGAAGATAAGTCTAACACATCTTTTCTTCTTTTTTTTGAGTAGGATACACACTTTACTGTTACATTGTATTGGAGACTGCCAGAACTGAAAAGTGATTTTTTACTAACATTTTACTACCAACCCTCTTGTTTTCTGCGTCATCAACATTAAAACTTTTAAAATATTTATGCCAATATTATTTAAAAATTACATTAAGTACATTACGAAAGTTATGTGCAATAAAGTAAAGGGAAGACATTTTGTATTTAGCCAATCACCATTACCCGTAAATACTTCCATATAATATCGTGTTTGTTATGAAAAGAGCAAAATGCGTCGTCGATGTATTATTGTTTATATTTAACAGTTTTTGAGATATCTTGAATAAAAATTGTAATATGACTAACATTTTCAATATATACCAAATTAAGTCTTGGTTTGTCGTTATACCAAATCTGCACTCAATATTTCCATAGACATAACTTTACTAAGTTAACAAACGAACGGTATAACAGACTAAAAGGTTTTCACATACACGTTTACAAAAAAAAAATCCTTTATTCTTTAACATACAATCATTTCTTAAATTTGCCTATATTATTTTGGATCACTCTATATAGGCCTAATATATTTTTTTCAATTTTTGTGAAACAATAGTACAAGTTTGTAACAATTTAATTTTAGCCAAAAATCCCAATAGTTTTTTGTATGTTTGGATAAGAAGGGCTTGTCAATTTTGTTTCAACAATTTTAGAGTTTTTTAAGTTTTTCTCCTGATTTAATCAATTTCCAAAATTTTGTATTTTTAGTTTCTTGTAATGCCAATTTTATTTATGTTTATTAATTAATCAATAATAGTTAAATTCTGTATTTAAGCAAGAGTTATTTATTTTTTTTAGTTAAGTTATAAAGATTTTTTGGGTATCGCATAATGAAATTTATTGGGATTTTTTTTTTTTGTCTCTTTAATTGATTGTACGATTTTCAATATTTACTTAGATTTACTGGAATATTTTAAAATTACATGTTTTGCAGTAATTTGGAATCTCGTTTGTGTATTTTACCTATTAGCGGCTAAACGCGTGTATCAATCGTTATGGAATTTTTATAATAAAGGGTCTTTGTATGCAGGCCAAGGTTTTTTAAATTTAATTTTCTTTTAAAGTGGCGAACACTAAAGCAAACAGTTAATAAACTGTTCCAAATAATAGATTATATTTAGCGCGGTAAACCACGCAGTCATCATCGCCTTAAAAAAAGAGAAGAACAATAGGTTTTGTTTACTCTAATAGTATCAGGGTCGGAGAAGAACCAGAGTTGGTCAAGAATACCTCTTAGGAATAAAGGTGAATGAAGTTGATTTAACCAAAGACTAGATGAAGAAAGGTGTACATCCAGCTAGGCTCATCAAGATCGCTACATTTGTATTCACTATAATATGAGGGGTCCAACCTCCATACGTGGATGCTCCGACGAAGAATTAAACGTCTGCTCCAAGTTTAAATTACATATAATGGTGTAAACTAGGCATAATGAGCGGTTAAAGAGGTAAATGAAATTTATACTGTTTTCTAAAAAATTCTCACGGTTAGTATTTATCTGACTAAACTATTTCCTCACCAACTACTTGTTTGTTGTTTTCATTTATTTGAATGATTTTTTCAAGTTTCACGTGGATACAAACATATCAAATCCATTAGTATTTATTAAATAGTTGTATTGTTTTCTTCCCTGAAATTTTCTCTAAAACTCCCTTTGATGTAGAACTCGAACACAAGATCTCACAAAAACTACGTTTATTCAATCAAACGCGTTTCAACGACAAAGTCGCCATCCCCAGTGATACATGAGCTACACACATGTAGTTATAGTTAAAGTAGTTATAGTTTTGTTATTGTAGCTCATGTATCACTGAGGATGGTGACTTTGTCGTTGAAACGCGTTTGATTGAATAAACGTAGTTTTTGTGAGATCTTGTGTTCGAGTTTTTGTTCTACATAATATTATCTCACAAGTCAAGCTCAATATTTATTTATTACTACCTTTGATGGTTGCACAGATAGCAAATAACCCCTGTATATAGGATAGCGATTTATTAATACATATTCCAGCCTTGTTTCTGTCTAGTAAGGGAGGGGGATAGTGTGACTAATTCCTCTTAGGTTCAACCTCCGATGAGAATGCCAACAAAAAGTACATCTGTCCAAATTGAGAAGGACCGTTGCAAATGACCTAACTACAACAATCGCGGCAAATTGCTCAAGTTAAAGTGTCACAATGTTGTGTGGTGTCTGAGATAAGTACCGGGGAACCTTAAAGCGTTATTTTATACAGTAATTGTTTATTATGTTTGGATTTAATAACAACATAAAACCCTCGACGTTGTATCGATACATATTAACAAACTGAAATTATCGATATTTTACACGGTGTCGTTAAATTCTGTTGTGTACAGGTTGTTTTGGTTTTATAGACTGTTGTTGTTAAACATATATTCCGATTAAAATCCTGGCATAATATATACTTAGTAGAATACTAGGTCATCAGACTGGAGCGGAGCGAGGTTTTTAAATAATATGTATTGATTACGAATAACTTTGTATAGTTTATTAAATAAATATACACTTCACAGCCTGCTCGATGCTCGCTTATTGTTCGATAGTTTACTATTTAAAATAAAGAAGATGTGGTACAACAGAAATAATAAAGGCTGTATTTATGATGATAATCTTCCAATTTAACCTAACCTCAAATTGTTTTTTTTCTAATGATTCTACTATTCTGCTGTGAAATTGGTTGTAAGGTTTAAACTTTCAAGAAATAACGGATTTGTAAATTCTTAAGGTAGGCTATTGTATTGTCAATTACAACTTTTGGCTCAGTAATAGTTAAATTTGTCTCTACCAACTGTTTATGAAGTTCTAATAAGTGCAAATTTATGATTGTGGTTAAATAATTTTCGATTTACTGTGTTTGTTACCATTCGATTTCATCTTCTGTCCAAGGGAGCTCCAAAAATGAAAGCTAGGATACTTCATAAAATTATCTATAAATAAAAATACACTATTCTTTTAATAACCGCCATATTGAAGCAAGGTTAAGTAGTTACATACGTCCTTGGTTCCATCAGGTATAATGAAATGTGAACTTAAGATATTTTGAACTTTGCAAAAAATGATAGTAAAACAATCTGTACAAAAAATAAATAATTGCGTATTGGAATTTGTAACTGTAAACATCACAAATCCCTGTTCTTTGAATATTTTATGTTTATACTAACGTCTTTAAATGTGCTTTATTTCCTTACGTCTTGTTTTACTAAAATAACAGTAATTATAATAAGATATCTGGATAAATTCATAAAATCTGAATGGGAGGGGGGGATGTGATATGGGTTAGTTTTGATTTGTAATCAGAATGTATTGAATAGAAAGAAAAGGGTTCTAAATAGAGGGTTATTTTTACACATTTGTATCCGACATTTTAAATATAATTACATAAAGGAGGCATGATTTTTCTGGGTCGTAATATTACAACCCAATCAAAGGTTTAAAAAATTGTTTTCCTGAAAACTTGCTCTACTACAAAAATTGTTCAAGTAAATAGTAAATATTACTATTTCAACAACTATTAATAAAAGTTTTCTACATTTTATTTTATTTTTTAATTAACTTATCCATCGTACGACGCCGAGTATATTTTGCCATCATTTGTGTATTACAACAAGTCAAGGAACGAATATTTGTTAGTTGACCAATCCTCTAAGGATTGAACAGAATATGTGGTTGCTATCTCCCCAAAAGTCGATTTAGGAGTTGTCGTAAAAATAACCAAAAAAATCGTTCTTGGAGCAGTTAAAAAGACCTGATTTCTCAAAATCTCTTGTAATGGTTTTCTAAAGCGCAAGTAACAGAATATTTCTACTCAGGAATAATTGGCAATAAAACGATAATGAAGGTTAACCGCTGTCATTAAACACTCGAGTACGCTCAATACGATTTACTCTTAGAGAGTTATGGTATAAGAGAACCAATCTTAGGCTCTGTATAAATATCTTTCATAGTATGTATTTGTTTTGTAAAAGGTTAATAAAGGAGGACACTTCTGTTGTCATTTTTTATACATCGGCAAGAAATTAATGCGCTATACAAAAAAGTTTTTGTTATTTTTGTATAACCTAAAATAGAATAGACATTTTCGGTGTGTTGGTGACAAACAATATTTTGGGTTTAATGGATGGTTGTGTGAGAAAATTAGTGCATAGTTTTAGCACAGTTTATTTGATGTTTTTACAAGTAACTCGTTTTAACTGATAATTACGATAAACCAGTCATATGAGGGGTTATATCTGAAGTTCCTGATATTTCATATAATTTTACTCATACAAATAACATAGTACGTTATTGATTCGACTAACCTCACATTATAGAGTCGAGGCGGTGCAAACTGTACAGAGGGCTAAATAAATCATCGAAAAAAACATTTCCCGTATTCCACTCCTAGAAGCGCTTTCTCTCCTTTTTTGATTTAATGTCTTCGATTTTGACAGAAAATTCGATTGCGATGTGGGTATAAAAAGTCTGTTTATGTGCAAACTTAAAACAGCGAAAGCATCGTGGATAAGAAAGTTACAAATTTTATAACATGATCAAAAATAAAATATACTAATTGTAGAGACTTAAATTTTTCTATTTTTGGAACAATAGATTTTACGAAATTTTTTCAGTCGCGAATGACGTTTGTTTAACGCAGGTTTTGTGATTATTTTCAAGATTCTTAAATTAAATTTGCATCTTATATTTATTCATTTTAAGTAATCTTATATTAATTATTAATATTGTGTTTATTTGTAAGGGATTTTTGGCCACTTGTGTTTAAATCAATTTTAACTAGTATTTAACTTTAAACATTGAATGTCGAAGTACTTGAATTTCGTTACATAATATTATAGTTTTTTTTTTAGTGTAGAATGTAGAAATAGTCCAGAATTTCTCAATTCTAAATTTTCATCGCTTAAAAAAATTCAGGTCTTTCATTTCTCGACCTTTTTGATTATATACCAATTTTTTATGAAACTCAGTTTTTTTGTCCCTGCACACTATTTTGTTATTAGTTTATATTTCATAATGCTTATGATAAAATTTAAATTTAAAACTACCGTTGTAGTAAGCCTAATTCTTAAATTACAGGTACATCTTGTTTTAAATTTTTTATTTTCCAACTGCTTTAAATTGAAAACTGGAAACTACAAAATAGATCCCATAATATTAAGATTTTTTATATCCTTGAAATCTGTAAACGACCTGCTAGTTCTTCTAGAATTTTAACAAAATTTTTATTATGTGTGACATATCATTTTCAAGATCGATCCCAGACGGAAATCATATGACTTTATTCGAAATGGCGAGCTCCAAGTTTTAATATGTCATTCATAATTGCTATGGAATTTTCATAAATTACAAATTGTTTGTTCCTTTTTTTATTTTTAAAACAAGTAGGAAGTTTTAGTTAGTTGTTACACTAAAGAACAATTATTAAAATCTTACCCATGTCAGCTATTTACACGGGCACATTGTCAAACCCGTGACGTTATTGAACGTACAGGGAGAACGATTCAGAAATTTATTAAACTGTAATTAGGTAAGATTTTAATTGTAGGCCCCCTAACTAAAATCTTCTACTAATTTTTAAAAATAATCAAATTTATTTGTTGATACGTCACTTATAATTTATGGTAATTCAACAGTAATTTAATATTCATACCCCCTTCCATTTTAGATAGGGCAGTTTTGATTCCGTGATTTTATTGTTCTAATGAAACCTTTGCAATGACGTCACAAAGTGGATGTTGTCCTTTAACATTTTAAGTTATTCTCTAAACCTTCTCCCTCAAAAAGAAAAGATATTTTTTTAAACCTAAAAAATGGTAGAATAACTTAACAGACCCATGAATGTATAAAATCTCTTACAAAATTAGTAACGGGTTGTGGTACTTATGTTAAACCCTGTAAATATATTACATTTTTCTAGAATTTTCAATTACTAGATGTAAAAGTCTTCAAAATCGAAGGTTTTGTCAATTTACAATTACTATAAGAGAAATTAGTTTGTTTTACATAAAATGTCTCATTGTCAAATTGATGACCATCGAGGCAAAGGTCATAAGCATCTTATCTTTCTATCTCTGTCTACTTTTAATATTGGTTTTCTATTTTTGGAACCATTATCGTCAATAGATTACTTATATAAATAGTCCCTTGTATTACTGTAAACGTATTTTTCCCCCAAATTAAAAAAAATGATTGTATAGTTGGTAAATTTGTTATTGTTTTACAACATAAGATGTTGGCTGTCTAGTTTTAAATAAACGTCGGGCGAATTAGGTCTGATCTTGTGGTAATGTTATAAATTACTCTGTATTTTGTTCATCTTGAAACTTAACATTGGACAATCAGAATAATAATTTTACAAACGCAAAGCGTGTCATTACAGTTATTAGGAATTTATTGCAGATTAGGGTAGAAGAAGGTCTTTTAACTGTCTTTAACTGTGAACGCAAATACGTGGGAACTATGTTTTACACATTATGTGATGCTGGAACAAGATTTTCTAGTACATACTACCAAAAACATAACTCTAATTTTGATCAGTAGGCTACTAGATGACCAAAGTTCATAAGTCCTCGGTCTGGCTGGCTAGATTACGATTGCGGCACCTCTCACCGTGTCTGCTACAATTTAAAACATCCCTCAAATGGGAGGATGTCATGATTGCAACTAAAAGCCTCATCACCTTCACTCCAAGTATATTGTCAGACTATAAGAATTGGATTAATATTTAAAAAAAATAAAAATCCATTAAATGTTGCACAAATTTTCTCACTTTTCCAGTTCCAAAACCAAAAAAAAACCAACCAAAACGATTGGTTATCAAAAATGTCAGTAATACTTCCTTCGTTATTGCCATAAACGCTTCCTCAGCGCAAATACTATTGATTAAAATTGAGCGTTTACTGAACTCGGTCAAAGTACATTTTCATGTTTTTCCGATTATATTTTCGACTCACATATTTCAAGTTTCAGCCGCCAAACAGACTGCCATCTTTCCAAACACGAATTTTTGGACTATGAAGATCCCAAAACGGATGTATTACTCTCTTTGTTTTTATTCAAGAAGACACAGTTTTTAAACCTGTACAAAATAAGATATTATGTGTCTTCATAGGAAAAAATTGCCTGATATTTTGAAATTTTCAACTATTCTTAAAATTGAAATAAATTGGAGCAAAATCAGATTAAAATTGTGACCCCTATATTATTTACTGGACAATCTTAGTCTCTTGTGTCGGCATTCGCAACATCTACAATAAATTGCTTCCCTCATCGACGCCATTTCAATACTAAGTAACGAGTGCATCAACAAATAATTCGGCAAATAGCTGTTTTCTAGCTTTAAACCTAACTTTTACTTGAAATTAAAATAAGTGGAAGAACATAAATTGTAATATTAAATAATCGGTTATTTCAGCAATTGGTTTATAGGTATATCCTTCGCTGGCGCTCTAAGATTTGAGGTTAGGGAAGGTTTTTATAAAAAGAACTTTTAGAAATCAAAGAAGGGAAAAGTTTAGTATTTTACCTTAAAAGAATAGCTTCCATGGTTGGGAGGGTTCGGTACTAGTTTGTAATTTTTTAAAATTTGGTTCTGAGTAATAATTTTAAGAACATCTACTATATGCATAGAATATGTCCAATTCTCACGATGTAGACTGAAGCCTACTGCATTGTTCACGGTATGGTGAGCGCAAAGGTCAAGCTAAATTTGCCCATTTGACATCATCATAAATCTTCATTGCGTTCTAAATTCCAACACTAGACATAAACACTTGTACAATATGCAATTTAGTTATCCACAATTTTCACTTATCTTAAAGTTAAACATTAGAGTGGATAATGAGGGGGCAATTACTCTGGTAGTTTGCATCTGCACAAGCATCTAGGTTTTACTATCTTGCAAAAATGTTACAACCTTGCGACAGCTGAGAGTTTACATGGTTTTGTTGTCGTAATGTGTTAAGATTAAACAGACTTTTATTCATTTTTACATACAAAGGTCATACATACTTGAAGTTTAAAAAAAAAATTAATGGTGATAGTTAGGTTTTATTTATTATACTCGCCATGAACCTTCCACTAAGGAAGGAGGCTGAGAAACTGGCAGAAGTAGATCATCCTTTTATTACGGTGAACTACAAATAGAAAGTGCTACCTACCATGTATCCACCACCACACTTCAGTGAAATATTAGTATTGTGATATTTTAATTTACAAATATTACACAAACTATGTAACATGTCTTAGACACCAATTATTTGTTGTGAAGGTTAAAAATCCCGTTGTAAGTATTCAGAAAATTTCTAATCTTACATTTTCGCCCCCATCTTGTCAATATTGTTTTGCATAATTTGATAAAGATCTCTGCCCAATTTGACGTCTCAAACAGGTGAGGTTCTCAAATATTATTTGATTAAGTCATGCCTATAATGTCATGTTGTAGGATTCACTGACTTTTGTAATACTCGTATTTACGTTTTTGCTTCTTGTCAAATTTCTTGTATGGATCGTTAAAGGGCTCACCTCTTTTTTCAACAGATAGGTTAAAGGACTCACCTCCTTTTACAACAGATCAGGTTAAAGGGCTCACCTCCTTTTTCAACAGATCAGGTTAAAGGGCTCACCTCCTTTTACAACAGATCAGGGAAATGGGCTCACCTCCTTTTTAACAGATCAGATTAAAGGACTCACCTCCTTTTTCAACAGATCAGGTTAAAGGACTCATCTCCTTTTTCAACAGATCAGGTTAAAGGACTCATCTCCTTTTTCAACTGATCAGGTTAAAGGACTCATCTCCTTTTTCAACAGATCAGGTTAAAGTACCCTCTTTTTTCAACAGATCAGGTTAAAGGGCTCACCTCCTTTTTCAACAGATCAGGTTAAAGGACTCATCTCTCTTTTCAACAGATCAGGTCAAAGTACTCGCCTCCTTTTTCAACAGATCAGGTTAATGGGCTCACCTCCTTTTTCAACAGATCAGGTTAAAGGACTCATCTCCTTTTTCAACAGATCAGGTTAAAGTACTCACCTCCTTTTTCAACAGATCAGGTTAAAGGGCTCACCTCCTTTTTCCACAAATCCGGCTAAAAGGCTCACTTCCTTTTTCAACAGATCAGGTTAAAGGGCTCACCTCCTTTTACAACAGATCAGGTTAATGGGCTCACCACCTTTTTCAACAGATCAGGTTAAAGGGCTCACCTCCTTTTTCAACAGATCAGGTTAAAGGGCTCACCTCCTTTTACAACAGATCAGGTAAATGGGCTCACCTCCTTTTTAACAGATCAGATTAAAGGACTCACCTCCTTTTTCAACAGATCAGGTTAAAGGACTCATCTCCTTTTTCAACAGATCAGGTTAAAGGACTCATCTCCTTTTTCAACAGATCAGGTTAAAGTACCCTCCCTTTTCAACAGATCAGGTTAAAGGGCTCACCTCCTTTTTCAACAGATCAGGTTAAAGGACTCATCTCCTTTTTCAACTGATCAGGTTAAAGTACTCATCTCCTTTTTCAACAGATCAGGTTAAAGTACCCTCTTTTTTCAACAGATCAGGTTAAAGGGCTCACCTCCTTTTTCAACAGATCAGGTTAAAGGACTCATCTCTCTTTTCAACAGATCAGGTTAAAGTACTCACCTCCTTTTTCAACAGATCAGGTTAATGGGCACACCTCCTTTTTCAACAGATCAGGTTAAAGGACTCATCTCCTTTTTCAACAGATCAGGTTAAAGGGCTCACCTCCTTTTTCAACAGATCAGGTCAAAGTACTCGCCTCCTTTTTCAACAGATCAGGTTAATGGGCTCACCTCCTTTTTCAACAGATCAGGTTAAAGGGCTCACCTCCTTTTTCAACAGATCAGGTTAAAGGACTCATCTCCTTTTTCAACTGATCAGGTTAAAGTACTCATCTCCTTTTTCAACAGATCAGGTTAAAGTACCCTCTTTTTTCAACAGATCAGGTTAAAGGGCTCACCTCCTTTTTCAACAGATCAGGTTAAAGGACTCATCTCTCTTTTCAACAGATCAGGTTAAAGTACTCACCTCCTTTTTCAACAGATCAGGTTAATGGGCACACCTCCTTTTTCAACAGATCAGGTTAAAGGACTCATCTCCTTTTTCAACAGATCAGGTTAAAGGGCTCACCTCCTTTTTCAACAGATCAGGTCAAAGTACTCGCCTCCTTTTTCAACAGATCAGGTTAATGGGCTCACCTCCTTTTTCAACAGATCAGGTTAAAGGGCTCACCTCCTTTTTCAACAGATCAGATTAAAGGGCTCACCTCCTTTTACAACAGATCAGGTAAAGGGCTCACCTCCTTTCTCAACAGATCAGGTTAAAGGACTCACCTCCTTTTTCAACAGATCACGTTAAGTTTACCAAATATTCGTTATGTAGGCCTACGTTATAAACCCCATATTACGTTTCTAATTTCCTACGCTTTGTTGTGTTATGTTTTAAAGATTCATAACCTTCCCACAATAATGTATCCTTAGTCGCGATCTTCTCATACTATTCTTTTGTTTACTTCTTTAAAGAACTTTACCCCTCTTGGCGTTTAAGATTAGCCTATGTTAGGTTCGCCACATATTTGTGTGCGTTATAAATCCCGTTTTGGCAATAATTGATTTTTATAAGTCGTTATAGAAATTCAAAAAGTAAAACGCTCACTCTGACTGGGAGAGTTAAGCCTGTAACACAATTTAAATAAATACGCTATACTGCAATGCTCGTAACCGTAGAAAAGCTAGTGTCCGTTTGTACCGTCTAGACGGAAGTGAGAGAGGGCTGTGCCATTGACGTCATCAATTTTTTAAATTTTGTTCGTGGCTTACGTTTTGGCTTGCGCCTTCCGTAGTAATAAATATTAACAATACAAGTACAATACAAGTACCCACCATGAAACATACAAACACAAAACTTTTAATACAAGAAATATTGAGTACCTTGGGATTCTTTATTACAATCAACATTTTGCTGATGGTTTGGTATGCGTCGGCCTTGAATGCTAACTGGAGGTTAAAATACTGTTTAAAGAAATATTTGCTCAGTCAATAAATGTTATCATATTTTCATACTTCCTTGTTTCTAAATAACGAATGCGTTTCATGTAGTATTGTATTCAAACTTTTTAGATGTGGCATTTAAATAGAAAAAACTTCCTCACACATTCGACCACTAAACTAAAAATAATAGGGCTATCGTCACTACCTACGTTATGTAATAAAACGATAATTTATAAAATGAAATATAACCTAAGCTTATTTCGGCTTATGAGTCCTAATGAGTTTTTAATGATTAATTTCACCTAAATTTGAACGAAATCGATAGCCTGGATTTTCAGGTTTTGTATTTTATTACATTTAAGTGGTCTATATGAATAGTTTATTGATAACTTCCGAACCAGTTTGTTTGTGTGTGGGATGATGGGGATCAATAAAATTTTTTTCAGGTCCTTTTGGGATACATATTCGTACACTTTTATCATATTATTTTAAAGGTGATTTTTAGTTTTGGTCGTATGACAGCTATCCAAAATATTTCATTGACGAAAACATACAAAAAAACGCCTCGAGATATGGCCAATGTATATTTATTTATGTAAAATTTATGTCATATTTGTTCATTTAAAATTAGTATATCAGGCAGATTCACAGAGGAATGAATATTTCCATTAAAAACTGGACACGGATGTTCTTCATCTTGTGAAAATATAAAAACAGGTTATTTGTCCTGCTTTGACGATATTCGTAAAAGGAAAAAAAGGAGCTTCATAACTTATATTGATACTTATCTAAGGTCATATTCATAAACAAATTAGTAATGCCAGGACGTACGTCGAATAGTCTACAGCAAACTGATAATCTTCTGTAGTCTCACTGTGCACTAAAAAAAACTCTGATTTTTTTCCTTAAACCTCCTCAAAATGTTAAAGACTCAAAAATTAGATGAGGACGTTTTTTTTTACTTTTTCACAAATACGTTGGTTTATTTGTATATGAACTTATGTTATGGGTAAAAAATATAGCCCCCCCCCCGAAAATATTCGTTTTGAAAAAGTAGTTTTTGGAATCGTCTCTATCTCCTGTCCGGGAAATATTCTTACAGCCGAAACTAAATGTTAATGACCGATTTTATATAAATTTAGCATGTCGAAAATTGTTAGCCATACTGTATATTGAAACTTTTTTTTTCTTTCTTTTTTTTTGATAGCTCAAAATTTTACAGTACCTTTCATAATACAAAAACATTAAAACCTTAATCGTTATAGGCGATTTTGATAGAATTTGCTAAAATGTAACCCTTAAGGACACAAACAAAACTTTTTGGTCATCTCAAAAATCGGCTTTACCGATTTCGCTAAAATTTTCGTGCAATTAGAAGACCCGGTATCTGTTTAAACAATTGTAAGTAAACGAAAATTACTCAGGAATAATTGTAAAAAAAAATAATAGACTTGACCGTCGTCATTTAGAAGGATTTCAATTTAACAAGATTTTAAGCTTAAATTGAATTTATGACAAAAGCTTAAACAATCTTAGAATCTTTCTATATATTTTGTTTTTAACGTCTAAATAATATATCGACATTTGGGAAACAATAGTCATATATATGAAAAGATGGCGACTAATATTGTATTTGAATAGTATTTGGTTTTGTAGATTGGTGTCTGAGAAAGTTAGTGTAATATCTTTATGAGGTTTTTTATATCGTAAGGACAAGAGCAAATATCAGGGCAGTGTACGCGGTAGCATTGAGTACGCGAGATGTAGAGGGAGTGAGATACAGTACAGGAACACTACAAAGTGAAAAGACAAGGCGAAAGTCGCGATGTAACATTCACTAATTTACTTCTAATAATTGATTTAATCTTTCATGTTTGTAATATTTTATTAATTTCATGCGGGGAATAACATTTTTTATATTGATATAAACTTTTATATACTCGTAAATAATTAGTGTGAACAAATATTTACATTTTAAAAATGCTTCACGTCACATTACTTAATCTTGCTACACTTATGCCATCAACAGTCGTTCTAAACGTAATGTTGTACAAATTTATTAATGACTGTGGTCATTCTTTTTACCAATTTATGTCTTAACAGTATCAATTTTCTTTTAATTGTGATTTTGCTCACTGGTTTTGGATTATTGACCTTCACATATCACAAAAATTAGTAGAACTGATTTTGAGACATTAGATCTCTTATAATACGAAATATAACCACATACCTAATTTGTTATATGTTATTATAAATCTTAACGTCTTTATTTTAAGCCCGTTAGACTAGTAAAGAAAGGGGAATAGGTAATACACGGAAAAACGCAACGACATTTTAACCTGGCTCGAGACTATTTAATCTGTGACGGTTCATTAATCCAGACGGTAAGCGCACTCTCTACCAACTGAGCTACACCGCTCTCCTAATTTGATAAAAATCACACCATTCATTTGGGCTGTTGACGACCCATCACACTACGCATCTGTTAGCAAGTAATAAAAATAACATCATTTTTAAGTTTATTTAAAAAGTATTATAATTACAAATGGTTCAGCAAATCAGTCAGCTGTTATATTTATATATCGCTACTATTAATAATTTACTGAATTTTCTTTATCATCAAATCAGTTCGTCTTGAATTTTTCTTTGTAATATTATTTTGTCATCTAGCTCCACTTATAGTAAATCCAATTTGTTTTTGCGGGGACTGTATTATGGCTTTTTGTTAGAACTATATTTTAAACTGTACGCAGATGTTCTTACAGCTACCGAAACTAGTCTTTCTATATTTCAGTGAACTGTATCAAAACAATATCCTGTTATATATTATCGTGTCAAATATTTATATATTCAAGTATAGCCTAAACTCGCCCTAAGCTTAAATCTTATTCGATTCCAATTTAGTTTTTAGTGACAGTGGTTATGATTCTTTTTTTGTACAGACCGTCATTTTCTTTTACTGTCGATTTGACATACTGGTTCTCGCAGCCATTCTTTACAAACATACACCTAACACTAAAAAAATTATTTTCTGAATTTCTCAGTAAAAAGTTTATTAAAGTCTTAAAATACCTTAACCTAATATTACCAACAATATCTTGTAGCAGAATTCTTTATTTTGTGGATATTTTCATTTTTGAACTTGGTATACATCTAGTTACTATATATTTATCAGTGACTAATTGTCAGTAAATTGCCAAGAATATCAGTGAACTTTATGAACAAGTTATTGTGGCTTACAAACATGATAACTGTTTCATTAATAATGAATACATGTTCCTAACAATTTCACAATAATTCCTCCTGATTCAAACACATATTTAAGATGTAATTAAGTTTGTTTATGTTCTTTTATAGATCAAATAAGTCTTACTTGAACTAAAAAGAATGTAAGAAGAGCACTGAAAACTTTTTAATGTAAAATAAAGTACTTTTAACAGACTGTTAAGTTTATTGTCACGTCCGTAACGTTTTTATCAATTTTTTAATTGAAATATTACAGGATTTTAAGATTGAACACTATTGTTTCAAAGAAGGCATTTATCTTAAGATAAGCTGACAAAAATTTAATTCATAAATTTCCCAAGAAATTAACAGACTTTTTAACAATTGTAACGGTTGTCAGAAGACAAGTGCTTTTCAAGTTACGTCCGTAACTCCAACTTAGTTGAACTATACACCAAAACCAATAATATGATCATTTTCAAATTTAGTGCAAAAATAGTATAAAAAATTATCTACCAGTTGAGCTTTAACAAAATAAAATTAACTTTTCTCTTTTTCCAAGTTGTAATGCATGTAACTGTCACGTCCGTAACAAAAGATGGCTGTTCGAGTATTAAACTTCACATTTCACGAACAAATTTTAAAAGTCAGTACAGCTGATTTTGTAAATTTACGCCTTTTACAAGTTCTATAGCACATTTTTCTTTTTTTTTTTTTTTTTTTTCAACCTATATTTCGTAGCGTATTAACACATCCACATTTTGTACACACTCATTGACACTGTTTTTTTCAGTCTTCAAAATATTTAAATTTTATACGAAACCGTTTCAAAATAGACCCATTTGAACTATTTGTTCTCGAAATCATTTGACTTAACAACAAATTTACAAATGCTAGATATTTTTCTCTTCTAACGATAAATACATTGATATCAATGTTGGTAGTAAGATAACTGAGTTATCAATAAAAAAATATTTTCCCCGTTATTGACTAAAATATCCATAAATTATTCCAGTTATCATAATGTGTGTAATTTCGGAACTATGAGGTCATGTGAGGTTTTTGATAAATAATCACAAACTATAGGAGCATAGTTTATAATAACTTATGGGGTTTTTATTAATAACTCTATTATATTACAGCCTACTTATTTTAAAAACTATTCTGAAATTTCTGCTAATTGACTTTTAAAAATCTATGTATGTCTGAAAGTTTTTTAAAAACAAATTTAGTCTGGAGAAAACTCATTTTTTTAGACCAATTGATTTTTTTTTTGATAACTCAATTAGTAAGCGTCTAAAATGATGATACTATCTAGTAATTTTCTTCTATATATCGGTGTAGATTTGAATATTTTTTGTTAAAAAGACTTAAGCTGGACAAAGGAATTTGTTTAATAATATTCTCATCATTATGAACACTATTTTACTAATCTCTGCTAAACAATCAATTTTACTTGAATGAAATTGGGGACAAATTTTGGCTACAAATGTTTCGTTAATGAAGGCATCCAACTTTGTTACTGAAAAAATGTATAATGTTGCTGAAATGTCAAAAATATACCAGACAATAACATTTCCTTTTTAATTACTAGTCAAAAATTGTTAAAACTCAGGAACTGCTGCAGAGATTTAAAAAAAGTTTTCAGTTCTAATTAAGTTTAAATCACATAACAATTTTGTCACTGAAAAAATATCTTTCGTTGATTTTAAGAAAATGAATAAAAGTTCAACAAATCAGAATTTCCTAATTTAGTAATACAAAATTGTTAGAACTTGGAAAATACTGTACAGATTGCTAAAATATAACCAGTTTGAATTAGCACCCAAATCGTATATCATCTTTGTCATTGAAAAAATATATTTTGTCCAGTATATATATATATATATATATATATATATATATAAATATAATACGGAGCTCCAGTACAAGTGGCAATTCCGAAGGACCCCAGCTCGATCTACACAGTTTTTCGTGTAGTTTTGAGTTAGATCTCTCTCTTTAATTTTTCCTATCAGGTCTTTTTTGACCAACTCTTGTTATTTTCCATTCCATTCCTTGAG
The DNA here is from genome assembly GCA_963513935.1 of Aphrophora alni. Classification (NCBI taxonomy): domain Eukaryota; kingdom Metazoa; phylum Arthropoda; class Insecta; order Hemiptera; family Aphrophoridae; genus Aphrophora; species Aphrophora alni. Next base: position 40,627,023 of record OY740770.1, on the reverse strand, counting down.
TGTTCGAGACCAAGCTTTTTTTTTATTAGACGATTATGTGAACCACTCAGAGGTTTTTCGCTTTTTAACAACTATGTATATAATGTTCACTGCTGTGTATTCTTAGAATGACTGAACATTGATTTATTGACGTTATTAACCCGGATGTCCACACTGTCATTAAGAAATTAAAGTGATTATTATAGTCATTTACTGAAAGTGATTAACGACATTAATGGTTCTTCTAATCGAATGAATTTTGGAACTAATCAATAACTGAAAGAGTCCAAGTTTTTTGTATTTTCGCCCATCTTAGTTTTTCTCTCTCTCTCTCTTTCTATTTATTTCTAACAATTTGTATAACTATATAAGCATTAAGTATAACTATATATAACAAGCTTTATTAACCATTCCCCCCCCCCCATATTTGTACATATTTAAAGTACAATCGCAAATTCTTCAAAAAACAGCTTATGACTTGAAATGACAAGTTCTGCTTTTGTTGGTAATAAAAGCTCTGTTTAAAACCAGATCACTTGTTAAGGATAAGTTTGATACCTCTACATTAAGTAACAGGACAAACTTGATTTGTGTCATTTACTCCTAAACAATTAACTTTCTGCGTTATCTAATTCCGTAATTATATTTGGTCTTTATCCATACATTTAATTAACTATTATCTATAATGAAGGTAAAACGTATTAAAATACAATATTATTATTAGTAGTAGTAGTAGTATTAAAGGCGGCTTTATTTTACTGCTATCTGTTTTTATCCTATACCAAATGTTTTCATTGTGTCTAAAACTATTAATTATTGTTTATGCATCCTAATTATTGTGGTGGTGTACAACCCATTCAAAACCTCACATTTTGTTTTCGTCTTCTAGAGTATTGCTCTTAAACGTTTCTATTGCTAAACTTAAGAGTTCAGTGTCGTCTTAACTAGATTGTTTATAATACAAAGGAAAGTGCTGTATTGTATTTACTTTTTTTATTAAAAAATGATAATAAATTGCGCAAATGGAACGCATTGCTTACTACCTCAGCGTTGAAGTCTCTCAGAGTAGGGTTACAGACTTCACTAAAGCCCCGCCTCACCTCCTCAGTACCGCCTTCAACAGGTGGAAACTTCTACCTTCCGCCATCTTTACACATGTTACGAATACACAAATACATCTCTTCATTTGTATGTTTGTCCTCCTGTCTGCCCACTCGTTTATTTTTAATTCATAATTTAATTTTAGCCATGATATTGCATACAGGAAAGATGGATGTTGTTAGATTCATACATTACTTTTGCCTGTTCATTTTTTTTATTTTGCACTGATAAAATTTATGTAAGTAAAGATTAAGTGTTGAGGACTCTACATACTTGGAATTTATTTTATTTTTTAATCCTTTTCCTGCAATTTTTTTCTTCTTGAAAATCTTACTGTTTGACTTGCTTACAAACTATTCGATACTAATTATTAAACTTGACAATCAGATCTGAAACAAATTACGAAAATTATCCAAGAAACTTCACAAAATTATTATTTCAAAATTTATATGGATTAGTTGTAGTGGTTTTAATCATACTTTTCAAAATTACGAATATAATTATTTTGTGGTCTATTTAGAAACAGTTAATGGTTTATTGTCAAATTAACGTCACTGAGAATAAAAATTGTTATATCCAACTTCTATGACCGAAGTGTCTAAAAAAACTACCCCTTGTTGTTTTACACTGTAGTACGCTAAGTTTATTTATTTTTAATTTGAAAATACACCTCCAAAAAAGTTTGTTGATGGTCTTTAGCAAACATAAACATCTTTTCATTTTTTCGACGATTCAAACCGATGTTGTTTATCGTTATATATTTACAAAATTCTAACAAATGATATTTTGAGGTTATATTTACACAACTGTACAAAATTTAAATATTACGATGAGTTTATATGTCAAAATAAACTATGAGTTTGTGGGTCAATTAATACAAATTGATTTTGTAGGAACTAACGAAAAATTCTAATTCATTGCTACAAAATGAAATATATTATGATACCCATAAACGATGATGATTAATATAAACATTTTAATTTTTTTGATGCCAATATTTTAAACACATTTTAAACGATTTTAACGAAAACCTGTACTACATCAAACTCTTAATGATGTTACCTGAATCACTTTCCATCATTTCTCTATTTTCACCTTTACACTTTATTCTATTTTGTTCCAAATTAATCATTTCGTGCGACACCTATCAAACTCTGAAATTTGAGTTCAATTAGATTACCAGTTCTTTAGATTAAACCAGACCCAGAACTATGACGGTAAAGCCGATTTTTGAGATGATGACCAAAAAGTTTTGTTTGTGTCCTTAAGGGTTACATTTTAGCAACTAACATTTTTCTGACATGCCAAATTTGAATAAAATCTGTCCATAACATTTAGTTTCGGCTGTAAGAATATTTCCCGGACGGGAGATAGAGATGATTCCAAAAACTACTTTTTCAAAACGAATATTTTCGGGGGGGGGACTATATTTTTTATCCATAACATAAGTTCATATACAAACAAGCCAACGTATTTGTGAAAAAGTAAAAAAGCGTTCCCATCTAATTTTTGGATCTTTAACATTTTGAGGAGGTTTAAGGAAAAAAAAAACCTTAGTGCACAGTGAAACTACACAAGTTTATCAGTTTGCTGTAGACGATTCATCCGTACGTCCTGGCATTACTAATTTGTTTATGAATATGGCCTTAGATAAGTTATGAAGCTCCTTTTTTTCCTTTTACGAATATCGTCAAAGTAGGACAAATAACCTGTTTTTATATTTTCACACGACGAAGAATAAAGTTAACTGATGGCTCAAAAACATCCGTGTAAAGTTTTTAATGGAAATATTTATCTGGTCAAACAGATAAATGTTTTTGTAATTGCCCAAAACGTCGACTACCACCCAAACCTATATTCGACTTAAAGCACCAATTCTTAACCTACTACGTAATTGGAAAGTAAAAATGATTTCTCCGAAAACACTTCAAAATAACAGATTATCTGAAAATATCGGAGCAGTGATCCTTTGACAAGCGTGTTGAAATTCAACAGAGACTGCATCTAGATCACCGTGATTTATTACGCATAATTAGAATTCGACAAAGAGTAATTTCGATAAGTCAGGTTTTTGAATTTTGACCCAAGTCAAAATTGATTGACCAAATACACTAACTCTTTATAAACTTTAATAAAAATGATTACATCTGCGAAGTTTGATTTCATGTTGTTCCTCATATAAAACATTGAAATTAACTGGAGTTGAATTCGATTGAAATAGGGTCTATAAATCTATAATTTTTTTTATAAATCGTGTAATGAACGCTTTGTCTCAAAAACTCTGTGATTGATCATCATGATTTTTTTTGTACATAATTAAGAATTCACCAGTGAATAATTTCGGTCGTGAAGGAATCAGGTTTTTGAATTTTACCAGAAACATATGTTTAATAGACTAAATACACATAAACTTTAATTTAAAATGGTTATAGCCACAGTTTTACGAAGTTTATGTTGTTCCTCATTTATAATCGAAATTAAAATTACGAAATTCATTATTATATATTTAATTGGGGTGAATTCGTTTCAAATAGAGTCGAAATCGAAATCTAACGAACACTCTAGTCTCAAAAACGATTTTTGTCTACGTAATTAAAATTACACTGTAATTTCGGTACACTAATCCTCCATAACTATTATTTAAAATGGTTATACCCACAGTTTTGTGAAGTTTGTTTTCATGTTGTCCCTCATTTAATGTAAGAAAATTAGTATTACAAAAATGCAGTGGAATTCCTTTCAAGTAGGGTCGAAAACCATAAATGACACAAACGTTTTATCTCAAAAACAATCCGACCGATCATGACGATATTTTGTCTACATAATTGGTATTCAACAGTTATGTAAATGTTATCTTTCATTCTCACGGGATTAAATTTGTGTATAAAATAAATTATTCACTTGAAATTAATGTAATCAATTATTTAAAATCTTACATTCCAGAGTCATAAAGTGACGAGCATAGTTTGAAAGTCTTCCTCCATCAATGTAAGATTGGAGCCTAAAATATACTTTGTCTACAGTTGTTGACAAAATGACATTTTGTTCATTTAAATTAGTTTGCAAAACAGCTGATTTCTCAACAGTTTCACTTTGCCCACTACTTTGCACACTCCGAATGGCAACCGAACAAAACGAAATTTAGGTTAAGTTTATTTGAATTGATTTATAATTTACAGGAAATGTCCCGTATGTAGGTTAGATTAATGCTTACATGTAAAATAACATAAATAAACAACAAAACAACGTTTTATAGTTGAAAAAGGAAGTAATTATTCATGAAGATGATTGACAGTGTATGTATACGGAGAGTATTTTTCGTTTGCCGAGTTTTGAAGTTGTCAATCCCGTTTCCTCAACAATACACCTAAGTTATTTGTAATATTCATAAATAACCTCAGTTTTGACGTGAGAACTTCTACTCGTTGGAGCACATATTTTATTTGTAGGTTATGTTATTATTTGTCACAAAATAACAACTGTAGACAAAGTATAATGTGCAATTCGTGAGCAAAGTGTCTCTTTTAAACTCGATAAAATTGACGCACTCGGCAAGCCTCGTGCGTCAACATTTTTCTCTCGTTTAAAAAAGTGTCACTTTGCTCACTAGTTGCACAAATAACTATTAATTTAAACAGCAGTTTATTCCAACTATCTTTTAAAAGTAGCGGAGGTTTTAATTTGAATTTAATACAAGTCAAAAATTGGCAAAATCTGGATGTTGGAGTTTGGTAATAACATACAGTAAATGCTGTTTGAAACACGTCCTTCTTTCTCAACTTTAGCGTCCCTCTTTATACCTCGTATAAAAATAAAAAAATCATGGAACTTTATAAACATTCAGTGATCGCAAAAATATGGTATTTAAGATCTATAATCTAAAAAATGGCTTCTTAGTTGTTAAAATGAAAGAAAACACAGTTTTCAACTACTAACAATTTATTTATAAGGCAACAACGTTTCATTTACCAAGTTATCATCTCTAGTTCTTGTATATAAACACTTGTTTGGCAATGAACTACAAGAACAGGGCCAATGTTTCAATTGTCCTTATTTCATTATTTTACCACTATACTAGAGATGTTATTCTTCTCGTCTAAGTCGAATTACACATCTAATATCACTGCCAGCATACTTTTCATTTATCTTAATATTACCAACAAGTCTGTATCTGTACTTGGTAAATTATATTTGACGTTTCGGTCTCGCATCTTTTAGTTCAGTACATTGAAGGTTTGTATATCTGTAACAAAAGTGATGATTTTAGTCTTTGAAACGTTGTATCGTTACAAATAACTTGTTTGTGTGAAAAATTTTATGTTTTCTTTAACTTGGTGTTTGAAGTTTCCACAAGTTTTCCTCATTTAAAATTAATAATAATCTTTTGTTTATGTATGTGTGTTACGTATGTGTGAAACTCGTGGAATATTTAACTGTCCGTTAATTGTTATACGTGATACTGTATTGACTCATAATGTGGACCGTAAATTAACCCCAAGGTTGGAATGACGCCACATTCCGTTTCGGTAGGATGACATGTCCAGTTTGGCATCAGTGTGCAGCTCTGTGTTATCGAGTGTCCGTGATAATTGAAGCACTGATAACACACGAGTTTACACTTTTGTTCAAGGTCTAAGATATCTCTTGGCTTGGAGACAATGAACACATAGTGAAAATCCATACAAACTAAGCAAGTAACACGATAGCTGGTTTGTAAGTTAGGCATAGTGTATTTGAAATTTTTAATCGGTTGGAGCTTTTCAATAAAAATGTAAAAATTTGTCTTCGTCATGATTAAAACAGCATGGGGGAGGGGGTAGAGGAATATTGTTTTGGTAAGAAATATGCAAAACTGTAAGGGTGTTATTGCTAAATGCAATAATTCAGAACATACTATTGAGGAGATACTAACAGAATTAATAATTTTGAAATACAGTTTTAGGAATGTAGAATTTATAAGACCGAATAGACAGAAACCAATTATTTGGAACCATTGTGGACAATTTAAGAAGATTTTTAAAGCGTGAAGTGTAAATACACCAGACTGGACAATATTTGCAGAAATGTAAGAATGCTGGGGTACCATCTAGAGACACACTTTTTCCAAAGAGATTGACATTGTACAATAATCCCCTCCCCCCTCTTGACGATGTTCACCAATTTTATGCGACACACGTGCTGCATTGGACTTTTAAAATCGAACTTTCCTTATAGACGATATAATTATATTAGATATAATTGTGTGCCAAATTTCCCCCACTATTTCATCCTTATGTTAATTTTTTTGGACCAACAACGATTCTTGAATAATGCCACGACATACTTACCACAAATGTTTTTATAACGGACATATTTTGACAATGGTTGAAATATTTTTCGCGGAAATTAAAACTTTAAGAATGATCAAAGATCTCGAATTTTCCCAGCTTCGGAATGAGTAAAAAGACAAATTTATTATGGCATAAACTTACTTCCCTTGCGCCATAAACTTGTCCTGAGTGTACTGTAAATTGTATTTGATTAAAATCGAGCTATTAATAACGACGGCTGAGACTCATTTTTGTTTTTGTAAAATGTTCCTGAACCGTAATACAGGGTTATCATAAAAGAATAGCAGGGTTTCATTAATTCATACAAAGACAGTAGGGAATTTTTGTGGTGTTGTATTGGTATTGCTGATAGCCTCTAACCGAAAAGTTTATTTAACAGTTGTTGTAACCTCAAAATTAATTCTTACATTGTTGTGGTAGTGTGTTTCGTGTTTTCCGGAGTGTTCTGTGTGGAGTGTGTATTCGTCTGAAAGGGCCTCTCTTCTTTGCTGAGAAGACAATAATTAATGAAATTGTGTATTTCGATATGTCAATGAATTATTGTTTTCCTTAGCTGGATATACGTAAAAACATTTCCAACAAGATGGCGCACCACCGCACTTTAGTACATTTATCACAGACACTTTGAATGAATAGTTTGGACATCGATGGATAGGCCGACAAGGACCCATACGCTGGCCTCCAAGGAGTCCAGACCTGACACCTTGAGATTTTTTCTTGTGGGGTACATCAAAAACATTATTTATCGAGAGAAAAAAATCACTTAAAGAACAGGATTAATGAAGCATTGACAACCGTTAAGAAAGACATGTTACCTAACGTTTGGGCAGAACTTGATTATCGATTGGACATTTGCCGAGCGACTAATGGGCGCACATATCGAAATTTATTAGTTGTGTAAAAAACTGTTTCAGACGACGATTTAGATAAATAAACAACAGCTAATAGGTAATTCCGTTTTCATTTAAATCATGTACAAAACCCCACTATTCTTTTATGATAACCCTTTATATATTTTTACTTGCGATTTCGTACACTGATTTAATTCATTAATCTTCACGTTTCAATAAAATATGAACGAAACGAGTAGAGACTTCTAGTGATTAGGTCTTTTATAACAGTTTCATGGCCGGTATTTTTTTTAAATCGAAAACTCACGATCCTGCATTTTCTGAGAGATGGCGACCAATATTTTTGTTACGGTCCTTAGAGACTAAATTTTAGCATTCTTAAATTTAGAATTTTTAAAAAATGAAGAAAGTGCCGTAATTTGGCCCAAATATATTAAAACGTGTAACAATTTTATTAAAATCTGTCCACAAGGAGCATAACTCAGAAGCCAGACAGATATAACTCGTTACGAATATATCCACAAAATATTTGGCATAGATTTGTTGACCCATCGCATGTACTATATACTACGTACATGTGAAAGGTAATAATAAAATATCCCATTATATTTACCGAGTAACTTCCCTCAATTATGAACAGATTTTTCCAAATGTTAAGTAAATCATCTAAATCCCAAAACTTAATTATACAAGAAGTTTCAACAAAACTCATTTTTACGTCAGTGGTTTTTGAGTTCAGTTAAGACCAATATTTCAGAACAAACAGAAAATAAAGAAAAACAACTATTCGTTTGACTTGTAACTGATTAATCTGAAAAATGTTTTAAAATCAAATATCCAGCTTTGTTGTTTTGCAAAAACTATAAAGCTTCCACTATCCTTTGAATATTCTAGTGCATTACAAACTTCAATTACTGTAATTAAATTTCAACAACATTTTGCTTTACTGATCGTTAACTAAAGTAACTTCACTACACAAGAGTTCAAAACCAGGGTACCGAGGCCGGTTTATGGTATTGTTTCCCAACACATGTCCGGTAAATCACAAAGCCAACAACCCATAGTCACAGTCGCACAGGTGTTCTTCCATGACAGGTGAACACACTTTGCCATATTTTGTTGTATTTACTGCCGTGTTTGTTACTTTTTGACAGGTACTTGGGAAATCCCCAGCCTCACGGTCATAATATATTATGCTGTATTGTTTACAGGCATACCTTGAATGTCCTTTGTGTTGCTGGATTGTTTTTAAAATTTGAAAAATAAGTTATGGAATTTTTTTTAACGTTGAAGAGAAAAATGTTTCTAATAGAAAATAAGAAATATAGATCAATCGCCACCTATATAATATATCATTAATTCTTGTCTCTAGATTCTTTCAAAATCGTATAGATGTATATTATGTAAGTATATATTGATGTAGCCTAAGTATCTATTATGTGTATATATCCAAATTTGAGTCTTACCAAGCGGTTCTAAAAATAGTTCGTTTACTCCAAACTTTGTCAAAAATTATATTGTGCAAACGTCTTGGTAAAGTTCGGCTAACAATTCTGAACGAACATATTAAATAAATATTAATTAAACCAGCTTTATACGAAATTTGTTGAAGGTTTTGAAATCATCAAAATATATAATAAATAAGTGAAAATGTATTAAAATTTATCGACATATATCGAAGTATATAATAACAAATAAATCGTAATATAAATCAAAAATATCGAAATATATCGAGATATATAAAAATAAGAACGGAATATTGTATCGTGAGTGACCAAAGTTGTATCTTTCTATGCCGATGGGAAGTGAGTTACAATAAGTTTGCAAGATTTGATGACAAGCATGGTAGTGAGTTAAAGAAAAGCCTGTAAAAAACATATTTTGATGATAATCTTTCGTGGATATTAGTTAACTTATAATTGATTTTTTTTAATTTATACTTGTAATTAAAATGGTTTTATAACTTTGAAGAAACACGAGAGCCGATTTGTAAGTTTATTTAAAATTGTTGATAAAGTAAACTAATAATTATAAATTATAATAATATTAAATTTACATCATTTTCAAATTATAATTATGTGCAATAAATCTTTATGATCGGTTAAATAGTTTTTGGCATACGACGTTTCTTGTATTTCAACTTCAACCCCACCAAATGATATAATATATTTAGGAGCGCAGTGAGCAGGGGTTGAGGTGCGAAGCATCCAGTACATAAATAAAGTGTAATTGACCAGTGCATTTCTTATGGGAAATGCTCATATTTGTGCTATTAAGAATACGAAATTTCCTTCGGAGATGAATGTGGGGGTCGAATATTTTAAATCACTTATGTCAAGTGTCAAAGGGATGTAGAACATTTTTATCATAAGAACATTCCCTTGAACCCGTGGGATTAATCCTGCGTAGGATATGCGGGAGGGGGTGAGGGAATAGTTTAATCGTGTGAACTGTGTTTCGGAAGTGTAGTAGGTCTAACAGATACAATCTTATTGTCAACTTCTTCCGCTTCCTTTCTCCTTCAATGTATTTCACAATTGTTTGATATCACATTGAGGATATGAAACAATTTGTGATTGCAATCTGCGGTGATTTCATAATTTGTTATTTATAATTAGTAGGCGGTTTCTGTGACCTAATTTACAAAATTATATGTATTAACAAATTCTCTTTGGAAATATAGCTATTGAAGCCTTCATCATGTCAAAGTTCAAAACATAAAATGATCACCGATCATTGACTCCAAAAACATGTTTTGATTACTTATATATTCAACATAGTTTACTGTATACTGTTTTGACGTTAGTATAAGCAATAAACTGTAAAAAAACGTTGCACTAACTTTCTTACACCAATCTACAAAACCAAAAAATAAAATTCGTTGTCTTCTCCCTCAAATTATTTGTTTAATTAAAAAATATGGCCAGATAATAACAACTGAGTGTTTAATGATATTTTCCCCGTATATTTCTTATAGCAAATTAGATGGTGGAGGGACTCCATATCAACTTTTTGAAATTTAAAATAATATTTTGAAAAATATTGAATCAGATGTTATTTAAAAGTAACACAAACTGGTAATAAACCATTTTTGCTGATTATAACAATGTTTGTATTTTTTCCAAAACATACATTGTTTGACTTCCACACAATTACAGTCCCAAATTAATTTTTTTAAATTTATTAATTTATTTTTTTTTTAGCCTATACGTGCTTCGCTTGTACCATAAATTTGTTCACGCGGAAATTAGTATTTGATTATGGAGTTTTTAATGGCGGTAGTCATGATTCATTTTTATGTGTTTGTCATTGATTATTCCTGACTCGTAATTTTCTTTTGCTTAACACAATTTGACACACTGGCCTGTGGAATCTTTACTTTTGCTTAACAATTTGACACACTGGCTTGTGGAATCTTTACTTTTGCTTAACAATTTGACACACTGGCCTGTGGAATCTTTACTTTTGCTTAACAATTTGACACACTGGCCTGTGGAATCTTTACTTTTGCTTAACAATTTGACACACTGGCCTGTGGAATCTTTAGTTTTCACCATATTTCGAGCAAAATCTATAAACTCGATGTTGAAATATTAAAACGCTCGTTATACCTCGTGGCCGATTTTTGTTTTTACTGTTAATTTTTTTAACCGTCATTTGGGGGGGGGGATGGAGGCTATTAGGTTTCCTTTGGGTCCTTAGAGTCTAAAACTTAGAAAAATTTAATTAAAATCATGAGAGCCGATTAAGAGAAAAACGTAATTTTGAAAGTTGGTATTATGACTACTATCCCCATCACAAGAACAAATAAAAGGGTCAAACGTACGCTTAAACCACACAATTTAGGGTTCGTAGAAATTAGGGACAGTTAGTTTTATAAAGTAATAAGTCATTTAAGCGGCATAGCACCAATTAATTTCTTTGTCAAATAAACATACCCTACATATTCGTAATTAAAATAACTTCTACCCCACACATAATTTTTCCAAAATGTAGCACAATAGGAAACATATAAATGCAAAGATTGAAATAGATAGGATTTATCTTCTTGTCTCTGTAGACAGGTTGTGACTTACAGACTGACAGACACGTGCATGTAATTATAAATATCCTTGATTTTAACTACGGACCCTAAAAACGCTTCGAGATATGGCCAAAATCTGGACACATACAAATTTGATTAAAATTGGTTCACTCGTTTAAGGGTTTTGAGCATAGCACAGACGAGATACATACAAAATGACTTTATGTTCCTGGTGTCTGTCGTCGGTGCACTAGGCCTACTTCTAATCTCAAAAGAATGGACCGCTTTTGATCAAATTTGGTATTTGCACTTAAAGTATTTTGATAAATTTAAAATTTCGTTTTTAACAATACATAATCTACTATAACGATTTGATTTAATCCTAGCCTTCTAGAAAGCCGGTTTGGCAGTTATCTTTAAAAATATGAAGAATTACCCATTTAGCGGTTATCAAAATGAACCAAACATAGACTTTATTTAAATATAAATACTGTTTAAATTTTTTAATTTCGAAAATGGTAGGTAAGAGTGACCCTTTTCCTATACCAACTTACACTTTTTCCTCGCTTAAATGAGATACATTTTTTATGAGATCGGTACGAATATCATGTTTGGTTTTACAGGTATGTCTGTGAAATGTTAGTGCAAAAATTATTTACAGTTTATTTTGTACAATTAAAAATTTTGCCTTTGTTTCATAATGACGGGTGAGTAGGTACGACTCAAAGAAAAACGCTCGAACGGACTCGAACCAGCGTAAGCTTTGAATGCAATTGAATAGAAACATTCTGGATATAATGCAGGATACATTGCATGATAAGACGCAAGTTTCTTCTTCTTTTTTTGTATCTGCTCGTTTGTTATCATTGGTTTTTTTTAAGGGGGTAAATTTGGGAATCATGACATTGATAAAACTCATCATGGAGAATTCGTGATTAATGACATCGATAAAACTCACTATGAGTAGGAATTCGGGAATAATGATATCGATAAAACTCACTATGAGGGGGAATTCGGGAATAATGATATCGATAAAACTCACTATGAGTAGGAATTCGGGAATAATGATATCGATAAAACTCACTATGAGGGGGAATTCGGGAATAATGATATCGATAAAACTCACTATGAGTAGGAATTCGGGAATAATGATATCGATAAAACTCACTATGAGTAGGAATTCGGGAATAATGATATCGATAAAACTCACTATGAGGGGGAGTTCGGGAATAATGATATCGATAAAACTCACTATGAGTAGGAATTCGGGAATAATGATATCGATAAAACTCACTATGAGGGGGAATTCGGGAATAATGATATCGATAAAACTCACTATGAGTAGGAATTCGGGAATAATGATATCGATAAAACTCACTATGAGGGGGAATTCGGGAATAATGATATCGATAAAACTCACTATGAGTAGGAATTCGGGAATAATGATATCGATAAAACTCACTATGAGGGGGAATTCGGGAATAATGATATCGATAAAACTCACTATGAGTAGGAATTCGGGAATAATGATATCGATAAAACTCACTATGAGGGGGAATTCGTGATTAATGACATCGATAAAACTCACTATGAGTAGGAATTCGGGAATAATGATATCGATAAAACTCACTATGAGGGGGAATTCGGGAATAATGATATCGATAAAACTCACTATGAGTAGGAATTCGGGAATAATGATATCGATAAAACTCACTATGAGGGGGAATTCGGGAATAATGATATCGATAAAACTCACTATGAGTAGGAATTCGGGAATAATGATATCGATAAAACTCACTATGAGTAGGAATTCGGGAATAATGATATCGATAAAACTCACTATGAGGGGGAGTTCGGGAATAATGATATCGATAAAACTCACTATGAGTAGGAATTCGGGAATAATGATATCGATAAAACTCACTATGAGGGGGAATTCGGGAATAATGATATCGATAAAACTCACTATGAGTAGGAATTCGGGAATAATGATATCGATAAAACTCACTATGAGGGGGAGTTCGGGAATAATGATATCGATAAAACTCACTATGAGTAGGAATTCGGGAATAATGATATCGATAAAACTCACTATGAGGGGGAGTTCGGGAATAATGATATCGATAAAACTCACTATGAGTAGGAATTCGGGAATAATGATATCGATAAAACTCACTATGAGGGGGAATTCGGGAATAATGATATCGATAAAACTCACTATGAGTAGGAATTCGGGAATAATGATATCGATAAAACTCACTATGAGGGGGAGTTCGGGAATAATGATATCGATAAAACTCATCATGGAAAATTCGTGTATAAAGACATCGATAAAACTCACTATGAGGGGGAATTCGGGAATAATGATATCGATAAAACTCATCATGGGAAATTCGTGTATAAAGACATCATTAAAACTCACTATGAGGGGGAATTCGGGAATAATGATATCGATAAAACTCATCATGGGAAATTCGTGTATAAAGACATCGATAAAACTCACCATGAGAGAGAATTCTGGAATAATGACATCGATATAACTCATCATGGGAAATTCGTGTATAAAGACATCGATAAAACTCACTATGAGGGGGAGTTCGGGAATAATGATATCGATAAAACTCACTATGAGTAGGAATTCGGGAATAATGATATCGATAAAACTCACTATGAGGGGGAGTTCGGGAATAATGATATCGATAAAACTCACTATGAGTAGGAATTCGGGAATAATGATATCGATAAAACTCACTATGAGGGGGAATTCGGGAATAATGATATCGATAAAACTCACTATGAGTAGGAATTCGGGAATAATGATATCGATAAAACTCACTATGAGGGGGAGTTCGGGAATAATGATATCGATAAAACTCACTATGAGTAGGAATTCGGGAATAATGATATCGATAAAACTCACTATGAGGGGGAATTCGGGAATAATGATATCGATAAAACTCACTATGAGTAGGAATTCGGGAATAATGATATCGATAAAACTCACTATGAGGGGGAGTTCGGGAATAATGATATCGATAAAACTCATCATGGAAAATTCGTGTATAAAGACATCGATAAAACTCACTATGAGGGGGAATTCGGGAATAATGATATCGATAAAACTCATCATGGGAAATTCGTGTATAAAGACATCATTAAAACTCACTATGAGGGGGAATTCGGGAATAATGATATCGATAAAACTCATCATGGGAAATTCGTGTATAAAGACATCGATAAAACTCACCATGAGAGAGAATTCTGGAATAATGACATCGATATAACTCATCATGGGAAATTCGTGTATAAAGACATCGATAAAACTCACTATGAGGGGGAATTCGGGAATAATGATATCGATAAAACTCATCATGGGAAATTCGTGTATAAAGATATCGATAAAACTCACCATGAGAGGGAATTTGGGGATAATAACACAGATAAAACTTACAGTGGAGGGGGAATTCGGAAATAATGACATCGATAACACTCATCATGGGGGAATTTGTGAATAATGACATCGATAAAACTCACCATGGTGAATTGGTGGATAATGACATCGATAAAACTCACCATGAGAGGGAATTCTGGAATAATGACATCGATAAAATACACCATGAGAGGGAATTCTGGAATAATGACATCGATAAAATTCACCATGAGAGGGAATTTGGGGATAATAACACAGATAAAAGTTACAGTGGAGGGGGAATTCGGAAATAATGACATCGATAACACTCATCATGGGGGAATTTGTGAATAATGACATCGATAAAACTCACCATGGTGAATTGGTGGATAATGACATCGATAAAACTCACCATGAGAGGGAATTTGGGAATAATAACAAAGATAAAACTTGCCAGGGGAGGGGGAATTCGGAAATAATGACATCGATAAAACTCACCATGGGGAATTTGTGAATAATGACATCTATAAAACTCACCATGGTGAATTGGTGGATAATGACATCGATAAAACTCACCATGGGTGTTCGTGAATAATGACATCGGAGGGGGAATTCGGGAATAATGACACAGATTAAACTCACCATGAGGGTGAATTCGTGAATAATGACATCGATAAAACTCACCATGGGTGTTCGTGAATAATGACATCGTAGGGGGAATTCGGGAATAATGACACGGATTAAACTCACCATTAGGGTGAATTCGTGAATAACGACATCGATAAAACTCGCCATAGTGAATTGGTGGATAATGACATCGATAAAACTCACCATGGGTGTTCGTGAATAATGACATCGGAGAGGGAATTCGGGAATAATGACGCAGATTAAACTCGCCATGAGGGTGAATTCATGAATAATGACATCAGTAAAATTCAACATGGGAATTCGGGAATAATGAAATCTATAAAACTCACAATTCCTATGGCTATTCCCTCCTTAAACAAATCTTTTCCACTAGTTTTTAAATAATTTATATTTTTATCAAATTTAGTCGCTTCTTTAATTTATCTTGCTAATTATAAACATTTCATCTTGAAGACTTGAACTAGATTGCATGTTTACATCAAGTTACAGGTAATAATTACTTGTCATAGCGTTGACACTGCGTGTTGCGTGCAGTGTATGCGTACTGCGTTGGCGAATGTAATTTAACTTTTTTTAAGTTTTAGTTCAGGTGTACAAACTTTGTCGTCAAATATAAATAACACAGTTACCCCTAAGAAATAGCTCTCACAGAAATTAATTCAATCCAATGAGAATGTATCTGGCGCGTAAAATAAAATTAGGGTTTCCCAATCTTTCCTTCTTCCATGTTTTTCGGTACTAACTACAACCAATTAGGACCTACCTACACTATCAATGGACTTTATTGATCGATAAATCTAGGTCCTGATTTAAATCGACCATTTGATATTTCGTATTTAGATTTGATTTTGTGTTTGTTACTCGGTTAACGTCCAAACGCGTCCACAAATCGTTATGCAGTTTTAAAATTAGGTATTTTGCAACAGGCTGAACGATCTACGTAGTTTTTAATTTGAAATTCCTTTTTAGAATGGCGGCCACTCGAACAGTTTTCACGCACCAAATGAAAGAAAATACATTTCCCCACAATAAACACATTATTTGTACAATATAGTACAAGACGAATTTTCATTCTCAGTTGTTTACACGCACACATAACCCTTCCGAGACGGAATCATGACTATTACTTGGCCGACGTCAAGAAAGTAGTGATAAACACAATTATTAGGATAAAAAACCCTGTCTATCAACTGTTTTAAACCAACTTACACTACCTCAGGATCTACGAATACAATTTAACTTTTCTTACAAGGCCCAAAAAACCAATTAGAGGATCTGTTAGTATTACATCGTATGATGGGACTGGGTAAGTACCATGATGTTACCCGTCAGCTTGTTTGTTTATATTTGTTATTTATCTAAAATTAAAAATTGAAGTAAGTTGGACATTTGACTGACCACAGTTTTTTTTTATTAATTTAAAATAGACACCTGTATCGTCTGGTATTTTTCTTTCTAAACAAGATCTTTAAAATCTGATATCACTCGATATGGGTATATAATTTTAGATCTCCCATTTTGAAAGGAGAAGTAAATTACCCTTGATCCCAAAATGTATTTTTTGTACATCAAAAACATTTGTAAGATTAGTTTTCTATCTTTCATAGTTGAAGAATTATTTAACTTCTCCAGAACCGTTGGTACGCTCACTATATTATACTGATGTTAATGTAAGAAAATCAAAATTGTTTTTGACAAATTACATTATTTATTTTTAGACTTTGTTAAGAAATATAACATAATACAGATAATAATTTATTTATGTAATTTCAACTTGTAGATGTAGGAGTGTTATATGTAAACCATATCTTTCACGGCTTAACCTAATTGGTAGATAGAGTAGGCGTAGTAATTTACTTATTGTGCAACCGGCAATACCAATATTATAACTACGTCTCGAGTATAAATAATAATACCTAACTTTAAACGTAATCATATGTTATATCTACTGTAAATAATAGACATATTATATCACTCGGCTTTTAAATCATACGTTTTTCCTATGCCAAAGGTCACTCATGTTTTCTGTAACTGTCGGTTTGATTAATTTATTTGTATTCCTTTTCATAACATTTTTTATACCTAACCGTAAAATTTATGTTAATCTTCTATGTCAGGAAATATGAAAGTTCGATCAAGTTTTAAGGAAGTCTGAATGTAAAGTTCCAAAAAACAACATGATATTTTTTACTTCTGCATAACATTTTCCACAATCACTAAATGAAACAAAACACACATTTTTCCACTAAAACCATTTTACTTTTAACTAGATGATGTTTCAATGACTAATTGACTAGAAGAGAGGCAGGTACTAGCAGAGTTGTAATACAATACATCTTTAGATCAATATCTTTTGAAAATATTGAATTATACTTTAGTATAATTTAACTTTAATATAAAATATCGAGTTCCATTTCGGGTAGGGAAATTTGTTTGTGTACAAAAAAGTAGTTCCATTTGAACAAGAGAATCGCCCTAATTTCCTTTTTCTCTTCTTTAATCGTTTCAAGCGTAATGAACCCGTTTTCATACTCCTCTAACACTCCGTATATTCATTTACATATGTACTGTATGTGAAATTGAAGGAACATAGAAAACGTGGTATGAGTATCATGATTGGTGCCCATTTAATAGTCGCATATCAATCTCTCAAATCAAATAATCGTAATGTGTTTGCATATCTAAATTCGCAACAAACAATATCTCACTAAACTCTTCTATCTTAAACACATTTTGCATTGAAATAACTCGCAAAGTTATAGTTAAATAAATTAATAGTGGTATAGTTATGATCCTGTATAGTGGTAGAAAATCGGGTTGCAAATTTAAAAACAAGAAAATTGGTTTTAAATGTAAAGAACATTACAGTTATAGGCTCTGTAGTGATGAGGTGCGAAAAAGTAGAGTATTTAAGTAAGTTTAATTATCTGGGAACCATTTTTACTAAAGTTAGACAAATAAATCGGCAAGTTAAAATCCCTGAAGAAGAGAGTTTAACGAAAAGTGATGAAAGCAAATTTGTCTTGAAAACGGAGACTAAAAATAACGGTAGACCTCCAATGACAAACGGAGAAAGAAGGAGAAACTGTAGTTTTGGGCATTTATTTGGTATCGAATTACAAACAAATCTATTGAACATTAAACAATAAAACAATCAAGAACTGCAGTAATTTAGAATACAAATAAGACTACTTGTTTTATAATATATTATAAAGTAACAATTTTAATAATAATCTAAAATATGGCAGCAGTTAAACAATAACTTTGAAATGTAAATGAGGTATTATGTTCTTTCATCATTGTAGAATGTGATATCAAAGGAATTATTCCATGTGATTTACATAAGTGTTTACTGTTTCATCAGCTAGTATAATTTATGGTAATAGCATAGGACTATTAAACTATGCATATTTGTTAGAACCATATGACGCCTAATTATTGCGTAATATCAGGTTGTCAACTTTACGAAATTCACACAGTCAAAAAAGAAGTTCATCATACTATACTGCCTCCCCCTATGCGTGCGACATTTTGTAGCTGATTTATCATAATAAGTGCTTTCTGAAACTGATTTACCCTAAAATCGTATTAAACAGAAAAAAAGTAGATAATGTCAAAACAAAACAGAATGAGGCACTTCAACATAATTTTCATTTTATTTATTTATTTTCGCGAAATGCGAATGAAGCTTTTTAACATTGCAATTGAGAAACACTAAAGTTGTGGATAACTTAAAATTGAAGCAATGAGTAATTCCTGATATTTTCCTCACTGTCTCTTATTTCTAAGCTGAGTGGATAGAGTTTGTTGTCCCACACAATATATATATATATATATATATATATATATATATATATATATATATATCCATTGTGATTTGCTGAACTACAAGCGATTCCGCCTGTTTTAAAAAGTTTCTAAATTGAAAACAATTGAACTTGTTGAGAACGGCAGTCAGCTACCGCCTGATCATACAAACCTTACGTAGAGTATCCTCAAACTAGGAGTGTGTCTGGTGTAAGGGGCGTGTCCTCCCTTCTACTTGCTTCCCTAGCCTGACTTGACGGTACAACCCATTCCAAGGAAACTAGGTATACGTACTGCTTAGCTACATTTAATTCCTGAAGTTACAACTTCGTGACAGACTTTTGTAAACGTTTTATTATTATTTACACCGACAAAAGAAACGAAAGTAGAGTACGCGTTTACACAGAAGTCTATATATTTTTTATTGGGGTTGTACCGCTGAAAGTAAACGCAACAAAGTGTGGGGTCCTTCTTTTCATCTCCACCCCAGACACATTCGTACCTTGAGGATACTGTATACGTGAGTCCCAAAGTTATTTCTATTTTTAACTCCGAAATTTGAATTCGTCCACAACACATTTAGTTGTGTCAAATTTTATAAGGGGAAAAAAAGCCTTGTTCTTAGGGTTATTTGGTTTGCCTTAAACGAAAAACAAACACACACAAAAAGAAAATCTACAGTTACAACAAAGAGCTTATTGCTTGTTACTTATACCGATGCAATTTCTGTCTGCAGTATCGATTGTACCCAATATCGATTATACACAATATCATACTGCTTCAAAAACAGCTGTTTTCAATACATGTTGAGATGATAAAGTTGATCTTTTTAGTCCTATGATCTAAAAACATCAGCTGAGGTCGAGGTCATCAGCTGTTACTTCGTTTATACGAATCAATTAACGATTGTAAAGCATCTCTAAAAACCGATACTCTCGATTGTAAATAACTCTTAAACACCTGCTACCATCGATTTGAAGGTAAATAGGTTATAACATTTTAGTTTTTGTGAAATTGTTTATTTATATTATTAACAGTATAACGAAAAATATAGTTCATCACTTGGACCAAAAGAAGCTTTTCGATCCTCGCTCATTTTTCTTAAGTTAAACTTGAGCTTGTAATGAAAAACTTCACTTTTGGTCCTAGTGATGAAATATACTATTTATGATTTTATTTATATGAATTAAAACCTTTTACTCATAGTGTTTTACAAATATTGTATACATTTGTATTTACCTAACAGTTACAATGTTTTCTTCTCAGAGACTTCCTCTAAAACGTGATATAAATTTCACGTAATTCTTACATATGTATTATTGTGAATTAGAGTATGATATAAACAGTAGCCGGATTGTTTACACGTTCAGATAATGGTAGAGCTAGAAATTCGTTTTTCAGTTAAATCCGTTAGTATTTTAGGACTTATATACGTCGATTATATCCCAATTAATGGAACAAGCATCCATAAAAATTTCACTTTTATTATTTTTTTCTTTCTTGAGCTATGATTATAGTTTAGTGTTCGTCGGGCACTAGTCTAAAGCCACGTTGGTTTACTATTAAACTTTGGTTTGTATTGAAAAGCTTCACTTTTGGTCCTAGTGATGAAATATACTATTATAAGCTTGGATGCCGAAACAATATTCCTAACAATCTGGTTTCAATGTACTAAAATATATTTCTCAAACAATATACAGGCTGGCTAAAAAGTATCCCCCCCCCACAATTTTCGTCATACTAATTTTGAAACCTATTAAAGTTTATAATTGTTAGCGGCTATATTTGAATTTAGTCAATTTAAAAAAAAATGGCAACATAGTAGTTTGACATGATTAAACATAAACTGTTTGTGACACATGATACTGCATAAAACTTCGATGATCATCTCAATGGGAGAACCTGTTTTTCATGATTCACTTCTCTTTTTACAGTCAAGTTGATAACATTTATTGAAAACACATTACATTTTAAAAGGTAATTATTTCGAAGCTGAATTAATTAAAAACAAATGCTACCGTGAAGATAAACCTTGAAATCTTAATTATGCAGTATCATGGTTACAAATAGTTTAAAACGTTAAGAACTATTATCGGCAGTATTGTTAGAAAAGATAAATTTTCAGATTGTTTTTCGTGATTAAAATTTGAGACGGAAGACGGCTATCAACAAATCTATTAAACTAGTGAACTTATAGTTGAAACATGTTGTCCACAATCTTCTTACCTTTTTTTAAAAGGAATTACATTCAAGATTGTGGCCAAACGTTTTAAACATCATAAAACACAGTACTGTATAAATTTCATTTGGTCCCAAATAAACGAAAATTGTGGAAAAAAGTAGGAATGATGATATATTTTAGTAGTGATCCGGTATAAATAAATACGGTTTGCTAAAAGACTGTAGAACCACAAATTAAAAAAAATAATAAAGGATGTCATACGAGCTCCATCGCGTCAGCATGTCATATATATGAGAAGTATTTTTGTTTTTAAATTTATTTACTGAAAAATCAACTGTTGTTTTCTGTTGTGCCCATTTAATATATTCTTAGTTGATGATATTATTCCGTCAAATTAGATTCTGATATGATTTTACGGATGTATTGTTGATTAAATCCTCCACATGGACTGAAACTGCATATTCTATTTTCTGCATATGTACTTGCAGTAAATCTTTTACATTTATAGAAAAACATCTTATAAGTTATATTAATTGAACCTTCACACACTAATTCATCATTATTTATTAGTGACAGTTGCGAGATGAGATTTAAAATAAATTAAGTAAAACAACAAACAAATAAATTAAGACATTGAATTAATGATACGGGTCAAAACATAGAGCAAAGATAAGATTAGATCATTTTTTTTTTCTTCAATCTTTAAATTGTGCGAAAATACTCATTCAGATTAAATAAGTCTTTAAAATGAAGTGTATTAAAAGAAGTAATATCGACGAAAATATTGATCTTTATTCTTCTTTAAACTGATTTATCGATTAATAAATCGGTTGTACTTTTGTAAAGACCTATCTATTTACTACTTTTTATGCTTCACGTTTTATTGATTTATTGTATATATACAGGATGTTTCGGCAATCTCTCGAGAAAAGGTTTTTTAGTTAAAAATAAGATAAAAAGTACACATAGTATAGGACCCAAGAACGCTTCGTTACGGCTAACGAAAGATTTCGCCCGGATTCCACCGGTAATATGCAACCATTTTAAATTTTACGGTTGTGTCCATCTCTCTCTCTCCCCCCCTCTCTCTCTCACACACACGCACGCACGCGCACACACACACACACACACACACACACACACACACACAATTTTAATATCAATATAACTTAACAAGGAGTTGAATATAACACTGAAGTCATTGGAAATTCCTCAACTAACGTTCAGTGTACAACATTAGACATAAAAACACAAAATTATTTGGAAATTATAGTTTCAGTTGATGTAAGGAATAGTGATGGCACGTGTCAATGATGTAACTTAACTTTCAGTTGAAATAAACTAAAACTTAAGCTTCTTAAACTTTTTGTACTGAAAACTAAAGTTACGTTATATGGTATTTTTATATTCTTACTTTTTTTTTTTTTTTTTTTTTTTTTTTTCCCTCTCAAAATTACGACTAATTAAAATTCCAAGCTATAATTTGAATACTTAACTGTATTTTATCACGATCAACATAATGTTAGTCTTGATAAAATTTTAATTTAGATTTTGAAAATGGTGTCCAACTTTACAAAATATTCACGGAAATCAGTTTTACTGGCGGAAGTACCGATTTTTTTTTTTTTTTTTTTTTGCGAATGTTGTTTGGTGTGAAAATTGTAATATGCGTCGTTTTATCACTTTTTCCCAAAAATTGTTTAACTCTAACTTCGATCTACCCTGATTAAAATCTACCCAGAATTGCCACAGACAATAGAATATACTCTCTTCTCCGTGTTATTTTTTTATATTAAATAAGGATAACAAACAATAAATACTATTCTACACATTTAAGTAATTTTAAGTAATAATGACAAAGTGTTATTGCAAAGGTTACAAAATAATTTCGATAATTTTATGTAGAAATTACTTTTTTAGTTAAAAATGTGGGTTTTCGTCTCTCTATTGTATTATTTATGCATTTAGTATTTATACAGAGAGGTCTGTATAATCAGTAGCCAAAACTAGTCAAACTTTGTTCTAGGTGACCTATTCACAATTTCACACTCTGTGTGAGACTTTTTATTTATAAATTCTCTAAAAATCGATTAATAGACGTAGTCATTCACGATACATGAGTTCATTTGTTTATCTATTCCAAGTTTTAAACTGTAAGCCCAAGTCAGTCGTACTTGCGTATATATTTAATTTCGTCAGCATTATTTTTGTATAAACAATGTGACGCAGCTGCAAGTATTTTTAAACTCTTGTTTTAATTTATATAATTCTTTTACAAAAGAGTTACAAAAAATATTATTTACATAACGATTATGCTATTTTCCTCTCTGAGATTTCTCTTAAAAGTTGATATTCATCTAAATGATAGATCAGGTCATCATTCATCTAAGCATAGTAGTCAGGTCATTTACGCTTCCAATTTGCCCATCGAGGCCCACCAGTGGTAGGGGTAAAGTCGTTCTACAGTCATTAGACAAATTAAAAAATTTAATGCAGTTGCAAGAGAATTGAGGTTTATTAAATAAAATTATTGTTTTACACATCTATAACCAGATTGACCAGTTTTTATTACTATTTTTCATTTACGTAGATTAGAAGCTTAGTTTCTAGATTTGAAAGTTCTATAATTTCACAATTTGTATACCTATTCTCTTCTAAGCGGTTGTATAGTATATATTACAAAAAGTACGCAAAATAAATGATTTTAAAATGTGATTAATTGTATTTATATATTTCAAAATATATGTAAGAATTAGAATTTTTTTTACCTAAGGCCAATTTTTTATTATTTAGGGTGAGGGAATTTCGCTTATATACTAATATTTAGTTCCGGATGACCAAATGGTGTATTCCTATTCTTGCGTTTCAAATGTTAATTGTTTAAAAGTAATCGAGCAGCATTCATACGTTTATCTTGTAGTTATATACAGGATGTCCCACAAAGAAACGGAGAAACTTTCACTACGGGTGAATATTAAGAAAAAAGTTCATGTAAAACACAAAATGGCGACTAACCATTTTAAAGCATATGTTCATATGAACGTTTTTCTTTATTTTGACCTTTAGAATACGTCTTGAAAGTTTTTCCATTCTGGGATAGACACCAGGTATATAATACAGGGTGTTCGAAAAATGTGGAGCAGTAATTTACGTAGTGATTCCTTGGGTCAAAATAGGCAAACAAGTTTATATAGACTAGACATATGTCCTATCTCGATTCGTTTAGCGTCTGTCTGTCTGTGTTTTTTTACAAAATAATTCATAACTCCTTAACGGTTTTAGTTACAGCGTTGAAATTCTGCACAAATGTTCATATTATTGGCCGCTATCTTTGTGCAAAATATGAATAAAAAAAACTTTAACCGTTTCAAAATGGCGGCTGTTTTAAATATTTGACGGCAAATTTTACGAAAACCGTTAATTTTACAAAAAAAAAATGCAAGATACATAAAATGTAGTAAGTTTTATGGAGATTCCAACGATATGTTATTAAGCATATTTTGAACGAAGAATAACAGAGAAATTAATTTCTTCCTTGCTATACTTACAGTTTTCTCCATTTAAACAATGTTAAAACTGTAACAAATATCATAAAATCACAAATTATCAATACATAAATATTATTTTATTTTCAAACATGTACAAAATGAACACTTTTTAAAGAAACACAACTTTTGTGATTTTATGATATTTATTACAGTTTTAAACTTTTTTGCTTATTTTGACCCAAGGAATCACTACGTAAATTATTGCCCCACATTTTTCGAACACCCTGTATAATCCAAAATAATTCTATGGATATGTGTGTGGACATTTCATATTCCTGACCGTTTCCAGGAGGGGATATCACAACTGACAGTATTTCAATAATAGAAATTCACTCAAATCTTGATATTGAAGTTATTTAAAATGTATTAATCACGTTTTTCTGCGATGTTTGAGTACAGCGAGAGCCAAGGATGATCTCTTGTCAACAATACGTGCACTAAGTACTGGACAATAAGCACGGTCAGTTTACTAATTGGGATTACAACCCTGTAAATATGAAACCTTTGACCCCCATCGTGAGCACGTAGTTCGCTAATCCTTCATTGTGATTCACACATTTTTGTATATCATTGATCAAATTACAGTTGTTTTCCTTCTTTTAACTATTATCGAAAATAATCTATAACCTAACAATTTTTAAATGTATATCCGATATTTCACATCTCTAATGAAAGCATTCGATAGAGAACAATGGTTTTAACTCTAGTTTCTATTATACCGGGTGTCTCGTAAGTTATTGCAAATTATGTAAGCGTCTCATATAATCATATTTATTTCAGACTATGAAACAAATAAAATATTATACAATAATTTCTTCACTTCTATATAAAGTTTAAAGTTCGCCGAAATTTATATTTAAAAGACATCTGTGTATTGAATGCGATGACGATAGTTCTAATAAGGTTTCAATATAATAAGTTTTTGGTTAAACGTATACACGTTATAAGTTTAAAATTATTTGTCCTTTTAAATATTGAATAACTGAGAAATTATTGTAAATAACTACAAGTATTTTCGGTCTTTAATTATCATTTAAAAGCAATTAGTTCAAGTAAGATCAGATAAAATATGTGGGGAAATCTGGTTTATAAGGGGAACAGGATCGCGCGTGTAGTTAGATTGTTCCGAGAGTTCTTACTAGATCCTGCAGGCCCTTAATACTGTTTATTTATTAAATTTTACTTTAGAGAAAGAACAGATGTTTTCCTCTTTCTAACTTTAAAGTTTTATGTACATCAACTAATACTGGACGAACTCGGAGCTCATTATAATACTCGAAAACTGTTTGTTGTGCGATAGAGCGAATGTCAGGGGTAAATTGTTTTAGGGGAGATGTTTAACGAAGTACAGTATTGATTAATGAGTCAGACGAACGTACGGACGGTTTCTAGGAAGTCCACTGACATGTACAAAGTATTGCACGCAGGGAAACACGCGGCTCTTATTGTGTGGCCCCTCATCACTCGTTGAGCATTTTGTTTATGTTTAGTGAACATCATATTGTGCTGTCAAACCCTGTCAGGAGTAAGAGAAGAATCTGTGCGTTCACACATTGGAGGGGGGGGATTATCAATTGTAATTATCGTTATTAGTCTACAAGGAAGATATCAGTCAGAGGTCTAGTTTTGTTAATTTAGGGGTTCACAAGCTGGTTTAGAAGTTCTGCGCATTCGTTTTGAACATAACCTCAAAATCTCCTAATAAATTTATAACAGCTGATCAGCTAATAAAACTATAGAATCGTGGTAAAAAACATCTGTTTGAATCTTTGTGAAAATGTAAAGTTGTTTGTTTCTACGAACAATCAAATTGCTCTTTTTGAAATATACTTTAAAATTATTCCTTTTATTCAGACTTCCTACATTATAAACACCAACGGAGAGTTATTAGTAAGTTTATGAACACAGTAGTTTTGTTTGTAACTTTCATTTTTATTCCTCTTGGCGTAGATTTAACAAATTAGTTGTTTGGTCATTAACGGTTTCTGTATATTTTGAAGTTTGTAATCTGAAGACGGGCTGTAATTAAAACAATAATGATACCATTATACCACCCAGTAGAATTATATTGAAAGTTCGTGCCAAATATTTTATTCAGTAGTTATGAGAGTGTTTTATAATTATCAACATAATCAAAAAATGTAACTTTTCATTTTTGAGATTTTCCTTTGTAGTCTATTGGAGAGGTAAAATAAAATTTAAATTGTATAAAAATAGGGTTTATTTAGCTACAGAAATTCATCTGTGATTTTTTTTTAACCATTTTCCTAATGCAAATTCAAGTTTTAAAATAATAATATTAATTTATCAAAATATTCACAAGGTTGGAAACTTTCATCGATAACATTTTCTCTTTGAAATACGAAAAATTCTAAATTCTGAAATTATCTGTTGTGGTCAGGGGAAAAAATGTTTGTGTACTACTTTTCCAGTGTTTAGTGAATCGCACAACGAAGTCAATTTCATACTCTCAACTCATTAGAAATAACAAATATTAGAGTTTCGTCAAATCGGTCGATCAGAAAAAATTTGTAAATGTTAGTTAATTTTGGGGGATGCGGAGATGGCAATACATATAATTATGAATTTCATTAAGAAGATGTTTTTGGTCTCATATTTTGATCCCCACTTCTACAGTTTTAAACAAAATCTGTCATTGAGTAAGATATCAAACTTTACAATTTTGAGTCATTTGGGGCTATTGATAAGTCGTAGGATAATGGCTTTCATAGACATAACAATAAAGTCTAAAATCGGACAATTTTAACCGCACTGAAACCAGTAAATACCCCCAAAATATAGGGAATGTCATGATCTTTAAAAGTTGTCTAACACATTGTTTTCCTAAAATTCAAAAAAAAAAAATTTAAAGCAACTTCGCAAATGATTGAATTTCTCTTTTTATAATTGACTAACAGTAGCCGGTTATTTTTAACAGTAATAAAATATATTTACAGCCCATTGATAGGAGGATTGTTTTATGAAAGTCTGTTGTTTTACGATGTTGTCCTTGTAGTCTGTGTGCATGTTGCTATAAAAACTAGACCAAACTTTTGTGATCGATTATACGATGTCGAGACGTAATTGTAGAATCGATCTGACGATGCTTTTATTTAATTTTTGTACTCGGCTCAGGTTTTCATGTTTGTTTCTCCACAATGTTAATTACGCAGTGATGTATAAAAAAATATGTTCTAGTGTGTATACCTTTTCTTAATTACTTGTTCTAATTGTCCACTAAAATTGTTTGGCTTTCCATCATGATAGGTTAAAGGTATTGTATTTTGAATTTTTAAGAGAAAACATTGTTGGTAATAGTGAAATTATGCACTTACGTACATACAACTCAAATACCAAGTGTAAACTACAATAAAAGTAAGGATTACTGGGATTTATGGCGAGTTTATAATTTCTCACATGGTGTAGAATGACTGTTTTTTTTATTCCAAAATTCTGTATTGTATGTAATTCGATTTTTCTTGTTTATTGATTTTCTTTCTGTACATTACTCTAGGAAAGTAGGTTACTAAAAGATTATGTCTTTAGGTTACATATAGGAGGTTTTTGATACATTAAAGATTAAATTCAAAATTATTACACTTCAATACCATGGTTTTTATATGCAAAAAATATCAGTGTCTAAGCTATTCTTCGGACTTTTGGATAGAAAGTAGGCATAAAAAGAGATTAAAACTGCTGATCTATAATTTATAATTTCTCACATGGTGTAGAAGGGATGTTTTTTTATTCTAAAATTCTGTGTTGTATGTATTTTGTATTTTCTTCTTTATCGAATTCTGTACATTACTTTAAATAGTTTACTACATACAATTTAAACCTCAAACTTTGTTATGTTGATGTTGAATAATGAATTACACGTACCCCATTAAACTTATTTCAATTAATGAAATTTTAACGTTTGTAATTAACAATCAATCCTTCGTATTTTTTGTCTACTAGACCTAATTGTGGTTTCCTTTTGTTTTCACTAAACAATTTTAGTATCACCACTGTACTGACTGTCACATTTACATTAAATTTAATAAAACTTTTAGTGTTTGCCATGTTTTAAGTTTATCACTTTAATATGAAGAGTGATAAAATGCATCCACACTCGAAACCCCGTATATTTGCTTTTATTCACGCAAATGATGGAAAATGTCTGAAAACATTACACCTGTAATATGGAATCTATTTATCTATTGTTTGAATTGTTTCTATCGTTCTTTGAATCAAGTGGGTTTTATTTTTCAGTTGGGGTTTGATGATATCCTAGATTACAACTAGTTGACAAAAACTGTAAAGAAAGCCGCGAGGAAGCGACACCGTATTTAACAATAGCTATTCCGTACAACTAACCCACATAGTTGGAGTGAAAGTCAAGCCCGTGTTATGTAGCATTTACGATAGTTTCCTCCAGGGAACATCTTTTATTGCAGAAGTCAAATAGTTATTGCAATCATTGTAAATCCTCTTTTCTATATTGGTAAGCGTCTGAATGACAACATTAACAAGAAGTAAGCTCCTTATTTTGCTTATATTACCACAAGTACTGTAGGAAAATATGTTTAATAATTAGTAATAATATACAATTTTTTTTTTCTTCGGCGCCATTGGTGTTGATTAAAATGATTACTTACATGCTAAATTTTATTAAACTTACTAAATACCAACTAATAAAAAACCGTCTATTACTGATTTTTTTTATTGATATTTAGATTCTTTTTTATTATTTTTGTAGTAAAAACGTCATTGGATGAAGCTTTTACAGCAGCATATAGTGAGTTTTAATTAGGATGTGGTTGGACTTTTAAAAAGTTATCTTTCAAAGACTATTTATTTAAATTTGAACATCTGACACTATTTTAAAATGTAATAAACTATTTACTGGTCGAAATGGTACTCAGGCTATTTGACATGTACACTCTGTATAGACAAGTTCCTTAACCATCAAGTTGGAGTTGCGTATTTCAAAGTGTTTTTCAATGACAATCTTTTACTTGTAGATTTAATGATGCCAAGAATTGTATTTCTTCAATACAATAAAAAATAGGAGACTAATGACGGAAAAATAAAACATAAGTATAATTACATAGCTTCAAAATTAACTAAAGCAATAATAATACTGTCGTTGGAATTGTAGATGGATTTTAGTCAAATTTAGGAATTAAGCGAGAATTTACTATGCGTGAAATGTAAGTGTTATTCAAATTAATGTCAGAATATTTAAAAATTGGTTTCATTTGAAGCGGTTTTTCGATCATTTCCCTTCTTTTATATGAGCTCATACACACACTTATTAAATAGCTTATTTTCCACAATTTGGCAATCGAAAACATAATGATCTGTCTGACTCTTCAACATCCCGCCCACTTTCCTGGACATATAAACATGATATTTAAGCAGTATATTATTCTTTCCATAGCATAAGGAACAACTAATATAAATAAGTAAAATGTCCTGACTCGTCAACGCCCAACTTAAACCATCTGTACCTAAAAACATGATAGTAGTAGAGTATATTCCTTCTTCAAAGCAAGGATCCACTAAGAAAAGAGTTTTCAAAATTCGATCTCTAATTCATTCCCCCGGATTTCTAACTATCTCTTATATTAGGTCTGATTGGATGTATGACATATCCAGTGGAATATATTCCTTCCCAAACTTAAGGAGTCATTTAAGAAGTTTTTTTTTTTTTTTTTTTTTTTAGTTCGACCGCTAAGAGGATAAAATTTGTTTCACAGATTCTTCAATATCTCTTAGACCTGATTAGATATAGTTTTAGTTTTTGTTCAAAGGTTATCATACAAATATCTAAAATCATTTCTCCAACATAAGTCCTAATTTTAGTATATGAAAGGAAATGTCCTGGCTGAATGACTCACCAACAACTTTCAGGGCAAACCCATGAACCTAAAAACATGAGTATATTCCTTCTAAACACCCATTAAAAAGAATTTTTTTTGAAAAGAGTGTTCAGAGGGGTAGAACGTGTTTGCACAGATATATCTCTTAGATCCGGTGATATATAAACTTCGTTTGCTAGTTATCTATACAAATACCTAAAACTATTTCCTAATCTATTATAAATAAATATATATCCTAACTGTCTCATCATGTGAAAGAGTGGTGCTTTCAAATATAATCTATGAACTACGCATTTTAGTATTGCATGTACGTTTGACTTTATTAAATAACTAGGTAAAATAGGAAATTGTTTTTAAAACGGACTCGAAAATTTTTGGTTAAAACTATTGAAATTATTACAATTTTTAACAACCTAACGTAAGGTCTGTAATATAGCGATTGTCCCAACTGACAACAACGACCTGCTCAAACACCTGGACCTAAAAACGTGAAATTCGTCGTTAAGTACATTCTTTTCATAACGTTAGGACCCACTAACAAAGGATATTCAATACGTGAGGTTAAAATGTGTTTTCACAGATTCCTCAATATGTCTCATACCCAATGACATATCGACTTGTTTGATGCTTACAACATGTTACACAAATGCCTAAGAACATAATCCCTAAGGCTTATTTCATATATCAAAGTGCATGTCCTGACTGAGTCATCAACACACAGCTCAAACTCTTGCACCTTAAAACATATTTCCCTTCGTAACGTAAAGACCTACTAAGAAGTTTTTTTTTTTAAAATTCTTTATGAAATTTTGCACACTCAGTCAACGTGTTAATAACAACTAGTCTGCTTATATTATAACCGAGGTCAACAAACTACAAGATAAACAAAAGTTATCGAGTCCCATGATGTCGATACTTAATACGGATTGTTTAGTTAAGTTGTATTTATAAAGTTGAGAATTGATTTAGTTTTAGCGTAGACGTTACAGACTGGTCGTGTTTGTCCGTTACATTAGATCAGTATCAGTTCCATATAGACCCAGACTCTGGGAACCATACACTATAATTACACCGGACCGAAACTCATCGCATCTGTTCCATGTTGGACATGGTTCAGTGCATTACTTTGTGTTTAGAACAAGACTATTTCTCACACACATCGTCTACTGTGCCTACCTTCGCTGATTCTATAAATTCAAAATGTTTTAAGTAATGGCATATCTATTGTTTCGAGGCGTACATTATAACTGATAGGGCGAAGCGAACTCCTATCGTTTGAAATTTAGTAATAACGTTCTTTGCTACTATTCCAAACGATTTGTGAACAATTTTATTTTCTGTTTTAAAATGGCGGTCACTTAAAAGTTGCTGCACGATTCCAAGGTATGAATCCAGGTCCTCTGACTAGGAGTACAAATATAATGGTGTGGATGAAGTATCCAAGCAGTGTTAAGAAACCCGTAATTGTTGGCAGAATACTTATCAAAAGACCAAAAACCACAACAAAACAGAGACCAGAAAACTACAAATAGAATTGTAAAGGTTTTCTTATATTTCATCACAGGAAATTCTTATCTAACCAAATAAATTTAAAAAAGTTCCGCACTATTTTTTTTTTTTCGTCGTACTGCTTTAAAAACAGCTGTTTTCAAAACATGAATTGGGATGCTAAAGTTGTTCTTTTTAGTCCATCAGCTGAGGTCGAGGTCATCAGCTGTTACTTCGTTTATACGAATTAATTAACGATTGTAAAGCATCTATAAAAACAACCGATACTCTCGATTGTAAATAACCCTTATACAGCTGTTACCATTGATTTGAAGGTAAATAAGTTATAACATTTTAGCTTTTTTTTAAAATTGTTATTTATATTGTTTGCAGTATAACGAAAAATATACTTCATCACTTGGACCAAAAGAAGCTTTTCGATCCTCGCTCATTTTCCGGCCGTTAAACTTGAGCCTGTAATGAAAAACTTCACTTTTGGTCCTAGTGATGAAATATACTAGTTATGATTTTATTTATATGAATTAAAACCTTTTACTCATAGTGTTTTAAAAATATGAAATACATTTGTATTTACCTAAAAGTTACAATGTTTTCTTCTCAGAGACTTCATCTAAAACGTGATATAAATTTCACGTAATTCTTACATATGTATTATTGTGAATTAGAGTATGATAATAAACAGTAGCCGGATTGTTTACACGTTCAGATAATGGTAGAGCTAGAAATTCGTTTTTCACTTAAATCCGTTAGTATTTCAGGACTTGTATACGTCGATGGTATCCCAATTAATGGAACAAGCATCCATAAAAATTTCACTTTTATTATTTTTTTTTCTTTCTTGAGTTATGATTATTGTTTAATGTCCGTCGGGCACTAGTTAAAGCCACATTGGTTTACTATAGGGTGATTTATTGAGGGTATTAAAACTTACAATGAAGTAGATCACCTGTTCGGTTAGGTTTATTTATAGAAATTATAAATATTGTTAATGTAATGATTTAAACAAGCCCTGATTACTTAGTCATTGAAGCTTAATGTAAATTTTCTATGACCAACAATTATAATTAAAATTAGGATTTTACCAGCAAATTATAAAAAAAATTAGGCCTATATCGATACAAAAATTCATGTTCGCTAATTTAGGTTGAGATGTAAACATAAAATCGACTTTGAAATTTTGATTTCATATTTGTACAAACGAAATACCTTCATTATTTTATGCCTTGTTTAAGCTTCTTTTTAGGCATTTTTTAGAATTTATAAATTTTAAAAAACCTAAACTTTTAAACAGAACGTGTAAAAATGCTTTTTAGCTTCTAAAAATATGTTATAACGTATATTTAACTCATAGAAGAATATATAATCGGTCTTTTCAATATAGTTTTAAACTCAAAATTTAATATTCTGAGTGATAAAAGTCGCAAAGGTCTGAGAATCGATATAAAATCTTACATGTAAGTAAATAAAGCACAGTTAGTTGAAAAGGGATAATAGATGTAAGATTTGCAGTTTAACGTGCCTAAGCCTTCTCATGGCTATTACAGGACACAGGGTGTTCTTTTGTGAATGGTCTTTCCTTCCATTCATCAATGTCATACACCTTCACTATGTCTATTCTTTACTAACCGTTCACACACTTCCATCCCTCCAGCATTAGTCACCTTCTGCTGGGAATGTGTTTCTCCGTCAAGTTTTAACAGTCTCCATGTATTGTTTTTTAGTTAGAAATATGAGGTAACAATCCATCACCTTTGTTGTTGGAACATTGTTATAATGTATGGGAGTTAATAAATAAGTTAATACCTACAACCATTGTTTAAGTAAAAATAAATCCTTTATTCCATATGCACATTACTGTAGTAAATATTGGAAATTTTGTAAGGATTTACTATTGATTACCAAGTATTTACTGGCTAGGGTATACTGGCCTGTTGTATAGTTCAAACTTATTTCTTAACCAACTTTGTTTTTCTAGTATTGTTTCAAATCCATAAGGCTTTGGATTTTGATTAGGACGAAGCTTCTTGTATCTCACGTTCTTGTAAGGTTTCTTGGTCTTGAGTCGCGAGCTAATACATTTTATAGCGACTTCTTGTAGCCAAAAATAAGTTCTGATGCGCATCATTCCAGTTGAAAAAGGAAGTCGTAGAAATAACAGTGCTTATCTTGTTATAAAGAGAACGATAAGAAGATTTTTAATCCATCTGATTCTGCAAGAGAAAACTTCAACGAGTCTTTGTTATTTCATCTACCTTCAAGGAAATTGGTGTCGAGTTTTTAATTTTTTTGCTGAACTCCTCTCTTCATTTCCCGATTTCTTTTGCATAAATGATGTTTTCATAAATTTCTGTCTGTTTTGCGTGCTCCACTGCTAAGTTGTCGCTTTTGTTGGTAATACTGTACAAAACTCCAAGAAGTCATCCGCATAATATAGAGGATCATTTGTCTCATTTAGTTGGAACCGTCTAAGGTTGCACAGATTTGAGCCCGTTTGCTGAAATTAAGTTTTCAGTACGTGTATTTCGTAACTGGCCTTCTTAATTTAGGTTAACGAGTATAAAACAAAAACCTACAAGGAAAAACTAGAAAAATTATGTTTTGGGTGAGATGTTATGCCAAAAATGGCTACAAATTTTATAGTAGTTAGGATTGGGGGACAGCCTCCATATTTCATGACCTCGGGTGACCAATAATTAGAATTTGTATATTAGACAGTCGTTCAACAAACAAAGTTTAAAATTAATTAAAAAAGTTCATTAAAAAGTTTAAATTTTTAATTATATTATACAAATTACCAATAAATTAAATAATGCTCAAGCTGAAAAAATGGTATATAAATCTAATTATGATTAAGTGGTGAAGCGGATTTTAGTTCACGTTTACATAAATTATTATGTTTCGTCTCTGTTGTTTTATGTCCCTATAGTCCAATGTCTACTTTGATTCTATTTGTTTGTCTCAACATGCACTCCGCAGTCTGTCCACTCATCTTTATCTTTATTGTTTTATAATATTTAGGCCAAACTTGTCCCAAACCCGTGCAGTTTTAGTGTAAACCAGGCCAAAAATATCTAATCTTTAAAAACGTAATTGATTAAAAAGAATATTTTCGAAAACATAAGACTAGTGGAATCAAGAATTAAGGATACGGGTAAATTTAAATTAAAAGTTAAGGGCAAATATTTGTTTAAAGTCTTAAAATTCATAAAAATATTGGGTTTTTTCAACTTTTTCTGAAATTTGTGTAAAGGTTTCTTTCAATGTTTTAGGGATTAAAAAAATTCAAAATTAGGATTAAACTAGACCATTGAAGAAAGAGGTAGGTAAAAACGACATTCAAATCGGTTTAGGAAATGGGGCTACACTTACTTAAGTTTATATCTAAATAGTGCTACCGCTGACGATGGTCAACTTCGTGTGTAACAGTAGGCCTACAAACAACTTTAATGGAAACTGAGTCTCTGACAAACGATCAGTGGATCTCAAATCTGGTGGTGTTCAGTTCAGTTAGTTGTGATATTTTGTATTGTGGCACTATTTCTAGTTGTCATTCGTTTCCTTGTATTAGTTTCAGTGTGTGTTAAATATAACGGAGATTATTGAAAAGTGAAAGTTATTTACAATGTAATTCTAGTTTATAAAAAGAAGAGTTGAAAAGGGAGGTTATGTGACAGATTTGAATAACGTGCTGGGCAGAGTATCAGCTGCATTTGGATTGTCTCAGAATACTTAAAATAGATCACGAAGCCAAGACAGAAAGAGATGATGATGAACTAGTTTTGAAACTCTAATCGTTTAAAGAAAATGGAAAAACACTGGTGTTGTGACTAGAACGTTTTAATCAGAAGTTATAAAGTAATCATTGTAACTTTTTACTTGTTTGAAGATTTATCCAAACTAGTAAAAATATAAATATGCAGTATATTAATTATATTTTGCAATATGTGTGTTTTTAAAAAAATACAGAATTTGCTACAGAAATGCATTCGTATTTATTTAATACCATTTTTAAAGTTTCCTGTATTCTTTAGATTTAGAGAATTGCAGCTTTTTGGTTTGTGTATCTGTGGTTGTTATACAAACATTAATTGGTGCTAAGTTCTAAAAGAAAATAATAATTATAATTTGAGGAAATGAATTTCAAGAAAAAATCTAAAGAGATATCTTTACGACTTAAACGGCTTGTACACACAGGCTAACAGAATTGTGGAGTCCTTTCTTTTGCTGTAACATTTTCCCTGGAGGGTACATTCCTAGATTTCACTGACTTTTGAATTTTTGTAGATTTGGTCTTGTATATGTTTAAAACTAAAAGCTTTTAAGTTTTCTTGCTCCGTAATTTAGTCATCTAAAGATAAGATATTTTGAAAAGTATGAACTTAATTTGGGTAGCTTTTACTATCTAATAGCATAACTTACAAATGTATGTAGTATTTGTAAAGTAGATTTATAAGTAGACTAATAAATATCAAAGTTTTAATATTTTCTTTTTCTTTGTTTCAGGTAAGTGAGAAGTTTGTGTATGTCTGCAACATTCGGTAATGTACTATTAGGATATATATATCATGTATTGTACACCTGTGTTTAACGGTGTTGTAGTGGTACGGTAGCCAGTGACCAGAGTTGTACTGCGATCGATACTCATTTATAGAAAATACGATAAAATTGTCCATTTATAATCTGGGAAATCCCTCTGTAGGTACCACGCAGGTGTAGAAATTGACAGGCCGTCAGTTACGTAAAAAAAAGGAATGAAATTATCCGCATTCCTTAATTATTTGATAAAGTTTATTCATTTTGGTACCTAAATATCGAATATATATACATATATGAAACATAGAGTAAGAGGCAGCCGAGTTGGCGTAGCCGGCAGGCAGTCCACTACTACACTTCTGCAGATTTTACTCCATAGTTTGGCGTTACTAAAAACACATTAATTCTTTATATTGGATATTGGAATTTATTAAAAAAATTGTATCCTACCAACAATAAGATCTCCAAATTTCTATCTCCAATACTTAAATATTACGTATAAAAATAATGTACGAGTGCGATGTTTTAGTGGGAGTTCCACTAAAGTGACTTAATTTAACTGATACTATATTATGCCTTATACCCCATCTACATCACGATATTGTTTCTGGATATTACATTATAAATGTTGGAGCCGGCGTGTACTACCGAAGTTTTAGAAAACTGAGGTTGCGGGTCCTTAAGGAAACTAGTTCCTTTAACAGTTCAGTCACTTTACCTATTATATTTATCAGGTATGTACGCTATACTGATATTTATCACTACGGTAATAATGTTAATGAACAGATGCAATTGAATGGAAATCCACAAGTAACAGTAATGAATTCTGTAGTTACTTTATTAAAACACTAGTTGATGGCCCCAGATTCACCTGGTGATAGTTGGGATAGTTTTATGAAGAAATATTTTTTTTAGCACAACTCTAATTGTGGTGCTATGGAAATAAATTATGCCCAAATACAACAACACACCAATTTTGATCAAAATCGACCCATAATAACAAAGATATGATACTTTTTTTATGGATAAAAAACGCCCTTGAAGTGGAACATTTTCAAAACCCTTTCTTAGTACGCGTCTACAGACCAACCCCCAAACCACCGTAAAAAATTCATAGCTCTAGGCTTCTTGGATTCAGAGATATGTTTTGGGGTAAAAAACACCCTTGGAGTGGAACATTCTTAGTACGCGTCTACAGACCTACCCCAAACCATGTTAAACCATTCATAGCTCTAGGCTTCTTGGATTCAGAGATATGCTTTAGGGGTAAAAAACATTTTCAAAATCCTTGGAGTGGAACATTTTCAAAACCCGTTCTTTAGTACGCGTCTACAGACCAACCCCAAACCATGTTAAAAAATTCATAGCTCTAGGTTTCTTGGATTCAGAGATTTCGTGATCAGTCAGTGGGTTTCGACTTTTATATATAGATAAGTAATATAATATTACTCAATGTTTAATTAATACAGATTACACAGTAATTAATACTATATTGTATTGATACTGTACTTATATTATTTAAAGTAATTATTTGTATTATTGTTAAAGATAGGTCTAATAAGAACTTACTTTAATATGCAACTAAACACAATATTCAATGTACACTTGAGTTGTTGATATAAACATGAGGTTGTAATACAAAAAAAAAAGGATTCATTAATAAATATGAATGCTTAGATCCTCATACGCTCATTCTCAGACATTACATTGGTTGTGAAACAATGTCTTTAAGCAGGATAGTAGATAGTTCGCAGTAGATTGGTGAATGAATAGTAGCGCTCTCCGCCAACTCTGCTGCCCCGTTCTATACTTTGGTTTATAACAGCAATGGCAATGTTAATGGAAAATGCTAGAACGAAATCGTAGATTTAAATATTTTTCGTTAACTAATTTATTAGATCTAATCTTGTGAATAAGAAAATATGAGTATCTGACTAACAGAGCTGTACTAAAGAGTGTTAAACGCGATAAAGTCAGGTGGAACAGTGTGAATAGGTTACCTTTTTTTTCATAGTTCTTTGCATGCTGAAGGCATTTTTTTTTAAATGTTTAATCCATTTAAAAAATATGTATTATGTGTTACGCGTTCATTGATGCGATCGTACTTGTAATAAACTAATACAAGTTCAGTGCGAAAGAAATGTTTGGGCTAGTAGGTACACTTCTTGAGAAATTAGTATAAGTTACACTTCATATCAGAATACAGATTATGATGAATACAACTCATTTAATACACTGTGAAGGAGAGAATTTCAAACAATTTAAAAAAAACTGAGATTTGTTATTTTGTTACCATTTAACGTATTATATTATTTTTTTGTGCTTTTTTCTATATTACTAAGAATGTGTATTAAGTACATAATAAAACGATTTTCTGCCTATTTGTGGTCTGTTTTGCTCTAATAAAAAACGGATTTTTTTAAAGTTAATGTTCAGTTTTTATAGACTTTATTTACATCCATCTATTCAGAATTAAGTAAAAAATTGCAGAACTCCAAGGCTAATCTTGGATATTGTAGGCAACTACCAAGAAATTAAGTTTTCTTTCTTTTTTTCCCTTTTTTTTTCTTTCTCTCGCTATCTCGATTATCCTGTGACGTAGAGAGGATAAAATGACATAATTATTAAAGTCGTTAAAAGAAGAAACTTATTTCTCTTGTACATTTCTTGTAAAATTAACAGTTTTTGAGATATTAGATGGTAAATATTTTAATTGGCTTTTTTAAAGGATTAAGTAAATCGAACGATAATTTTTCCCAAATTGGGTTTCAATTGCACTAAGTAGCATGCAAAATATCATTTGGGGTTCAAAGGTGTGTTTTTTTTTCCAAAAACAAAGTGCCGACTAGAGAGATAACTATTTTATTGCGTATGTTTATACAAACTTTTTTTCTTCTTTATTTTCATCAGTAGAATATGACCTGAAAGTTTCTACATTTCTTTGTGGTACACTCTGTAGGCCCCTATAACAAGAAATACTAAAATTGTCTCCACCTTTAGTATAATATGACATTTGAGATAAACTGCGGCTCACGCTTTGTTAGGGGAGTATATTCGTTACCTTTGAGAATGAATTGTTTTAACCAAATAAGGAAGAGAAAGAAAGGAAAGGATACATTGCAATAAACTTTAGGAATACAATGGTAACTAAAGTCACGTCGAGAGGGTCAGCAGGCCAATGTCCTTGCGGGAATCTATTGTGTTCATCCAGTCCAACGCGGTAACAGAATAACGTTATAAACTTTACTGTCCCTCAATTAATTTGTCATGTATTTGTCTGTCTTCGTATGTTCTAAGGGATGACGGAGAAGTTGTTTGGGGAAAGAAAATTTCGCTTTGATGTCAGAAGGGGTGAGGTTATGTTCAGGTTTATAGAGATGATGGCAGAATGGTTGTTATTGATAGTATTGTTGGACTAATTTTGTTTGATTTTTGTTATGTACAGTATTAAATTAAGCAAAACAGGATGAGAATATTATGTGTGGCATAAAGGGAGGGAAGTAGATCTGGTCATCGAAGAGGTTGAAGTAATCGGGCTAACAGTTTACGACTAGCTTAA
Source organism: Aphrophora alni (assembly GCA_963513935.1). NCBI lineage: Eukaryota > Metazoa > Arthropoda > Insecta > Hemiptera > Aphrophoridae > Aphrophora > Aphrophora alni. The sequence goes on along the minus strand of OY740770.1, from coordinate 40,586,676 downwards.
CTAAAAATCTAAGACTGATCTGTTAGTATTGACTACCAAAGAGCACTTTAATCAGAATGTCAATAATATTATCTAGATTGTTGCTCATGATACTGTTGAGCTCTCCTTCTACAGCGCATGCGTACCAAGGCATTTTCAATCTGCGCATTATTTGCACGGCTTCATTTAGAATATTTTTATCTGTAATTCAAGAATTACTAATTTATTTTGTTTCAAGCCTCTAGTTTGTTTATATTAAATATATTTTGTATTTACCTTAATTGGTCTGTCTAAAATAATCCTTAGTGGAATGTTTTTAGCTACAAACGTTTCGCCTACAAAGAGACATCATCAGTATTTTTTTTTAATATTCGTGTATTTATTGTGTGTAATTTTATAATTGTGACAAGTACGAAGCCTGATGATGTCTCTTTGCAGACGAAACGGACTTAGCTAAATAACATTCATTTAAGGATTATTTTAGACAGACCAATTAAATACAAAATATGTTCAAGAATAAGGTTGCATTAGCTAATGAAAATGAACAAAATTAAGGTTTGGAGTTATATGTTAAAATCAACCTTCATGGATAACATTCCAGAAAGTCTAATATCTCACAAACAGCATGAAAATTAGTTAATTAATTTTTGGTGAAATGTAGAGGTTTGGAGACATAACAGCCAAAAGGTTTTTCTTTTCGTCCTTAAATGTTATATTTTACTAAAATTCAATCAAAACCAGTAGACTCGATTTTGAATAAAATCAGAATTCTGGTCTTACTGTGTTATCCCCAAAATTTGAGTTCGGCAAAAATGTTGTTTAAACAATGACGATATGATAATGATAATATGACCATATACCATAAAGTGAAAACAGTACATAAGCACGGTTTTGTATATTTAAACTGTTTAGGAAGTACATTCTCTAAATTTTTTGATTTTGTCTGAAACAAAGAGTTTCACTCGCTGCAGTACGAACTAGTAATAGTTTATAGGTTATGCAGCTTCGAGTCCAATTGATGGCATTGTATTTTGTCCGTGTATTAACTATTCTCCCGTCTTAATTAGGCTAGCCGGGGGGGGGTTAGCCAGTTGGAGGAGGGGGGATTAAAAAATTATTTGACCAAATTTGAAATGTGTACAATGATTTAAAAGCTAGTATGTAAAATACTAACATATACTATGTAAATTGTACATTTACGTAAATGAAATAAATCATTGTATTGTTGATAAATAACAAGCTGATAAATCTTCTCACGCCATTTTAGAAGTTCATTCCTGAAGATTGTAAAATAAACATGTACACAACTTAGCATTAACCTAACTTCTTACTATCACTCCAAACAATGTTAAAATACAATAGAACAACATTTCGGTATAGTCTGTTTTGGTATGCAGTATGTAGGTTATTACAGTCTAACCAAATTAATTGGGAAACAATGCCTCCCATCGGGGCAGGACTTTCACTATGCGGGTGGTGCTTGTGTCTGATCCCTTTCCAATCTGAGGTCAACAGAGTTCCACAAATTTCATATGACGAGTCTTGTTTATAAGAAAGAAAAAAAGAGTTTAAGTTGAAATTATTAAGTCAACTTTTTACACATTTCTGAAACTAACTCTTTAACTTAATGGACATTGATTTGAATTGTAAATTTTAATTTTTGAAATTGATATATTAGCCTATTCTGTTAGAAATCATATTTAAAGACAACTATTCTTGACAATTTTCAGAAATATACAACCATTGGTTAGATACCGGATTGTTGTTTTAAAATGGACAATTTTCTGCGTTGGATGATACTTAAGAATCTATTCGAAAGAAAAGAATAAATTAATTGATTTCGTGAGATAAAACATTTTAAAATGTGTTTATTTTAAAAGTAAAACCAATACTTTATTTTAAAACTTTAAAATGTTTTTAACGATTGTATTCTTTAAAATTGTCCGTGTTTCTTTGAGTTGCATTTATTTTTGATGAAGAGTAGTGTAATTTCAATTTAATCCCATAATTATTAGAATTATTCGTTAAACTCGTATGAATTTTCCAGTCATTTTCTATCATTTCTGATATGGAGTAAAAACGTGCAAAAAAATGTAAATTAAAATTAAATTGTCGTTTCGAAATTGTAGGCATTTATTGTTAACGGGTTTTTCCTAATGATGTCTTTTAGGTGAGGCAGAAAACCAATAAAAGTGTTGTTTAAAAAAGTGTATTAAATAAATTGTGAGGGGTTTTGCAGCTATTCTCCTTGTGAAAGTTGCCTAACTTTTAAACTGAATTTTAAATTAAAACACAATGTGTGAGGGGGTTTGTGTGTGTGTGTGGTGTGTGTGTGTGTGGGGGGGGGGGTTTATATATATATATATATATTTAAAAAAAGGAGAGCATCTTTGTTACTAATCTTTTGCACGTACATCTCTGCACAACTCTCTTTCTTAGACATGCTTGCGTCGCATCTACATTAATTTAAACTGTTAACATTTTAAATCTGAATAATCCTTTTACAACGACTCGTGTCATATATAAAAAAGTTATTTTTTCATACTCTACTTGTAGTGTACACATCGTCACGCCCGATAAGCTCTCATTTATTATCCAAGCTCAAAAGTCAGAATTAATAGATTTAAAGACTTTTGTATTTTGTTATTATGATATTGGTAGGAAGATTATTATAAAGACTAGGTGCTAGTGCTCAGTTCTACAATACATTTTAAAGAGTGTTTCGTTTTAAAAAATAGTTCTTTTAGTTATAGCTACTAAAGCTTTATATCTATTTCTCAGGGATTAATCAATTTATTCTATACATCTACAAACATCCAGTCGTTTATAGAATATGTTCACTACTCTGCAATATATTAGCATCGAAGAGAGGTGTTTAAATAAAGGTTAAGATGAATCCTGTCTAATTTGAATTATTATTATCAATCAAATAAATTTTATTTGCGTTACCGTACAACGTATTACATTTTGTAATAAGTAGCCTATACGGTGTTCAAAAAATCTCCCAACTGTTAAATAACTTGAATTGAACCAATATTAGAATACACCTGGTCAAATTTAACTACTTATTTCTATACAGCCCAGTTCGAAACCCCCCCCCCACCACTCTATATTTTTTATTACATTATTCCAAATAACATCACATTGTAAAATAATTTTATTTCTTAAAATATATAACCGTTTAGGAGATTGTGGCTCTCAAATTGTTGAATTTCAGCCCTTGAACCAGAACTAAAATTGTAATCAAAACTTAAAGATGCTGTGATTTAGGAAAAAATTTAATACATTTTTGTCTTTTTGAAATTTCAGAGTTCGCTTTTACGGAACAAAATGATCATTTTACGAATTTCTAACCAGGTTGCCAAATTTATCTAGTGATTTTAGTACAATTTCATTGATACTATTCATTAGAAAAAATTGTACATCCATCTACAATCCCGAGGGAACCTAGCTGGATGTACACTTTTTTCATGCAGTTTTTAGTTAATATACTCTTTCATCTTTCCTATTAGGTCTCTCTTGACCAACTGTTGTTATCTTACGTCTCTAACACCATTATAGTATTCGAAGACTAAAAGTCTTTATCTCTCAGTCATTCAAGTTGTAGGATGTGGCCACATCAGGGAAAAAATAACTTTATTTTTACAATAGAACAAGAACTAACCCGGTTTACTATTTTGTGTGTGTGTGTGTGTTTTTATATTCAAACAAATTTTGTGTTGTGATCGTGTTTTCAGTTTGTTTACGTGTGCTAAGCCTGAGGATGCCTTATGTTGAGGCGAAACAGCTGTAGCTACTAATAGGAAATATGAACTACTTTTGACGGTATGTTAACTTATTAAAAATGTTAGTTACACCCTTTGGGTGGACCTTTTGAGACTTTTAAAATTGGCCTGTATACAGAAAAGTAGTCTAATTTGAGAAATGATTATAGCCCAATTCTCGCTTTTCTGCTGTTATTCATTCCGGAACTTTTTGGCACCCAGTATAGATCTACCTTCCTAACAAGAATGTACATACTCCAACCTGCTATGAACTCTGGTTGAACCGTAAATAAATTGTGTCTGGAGATGACATCCTTTAAATAAAATAACAAGCGTAAAATGTTTTTTAAATTAGATTTTCATAAATTAATTTGCATTTTCCACGTCAAACGTTTCCATAATAATTTCCAAATACTTGCGCTTCTGTCTACTTATTTTATCACAATAAGTAAACAGCATTCCGAAGTCCTAACTAAACACTACATACATTTATGTTCCAAATTTAGTCAGCTATCTCAAAATACAGTTTACATAACACGTTTTATCCGATCATGTTTTGGAAACCACCATGTACAAATCTTTAGATCAGTTTGTATTGTAAATTCCATTTCTTGCAATGTTTTTCTGAAGTAGTCAAAACACGATATCGCCCAAAAGTGCGTAAATGTTCCCTGCAGCCCTTACCCTTCAAGCTATTTACATAAATAATGAATAAAATAACTCCTAGCACCGATCCCTGGGGAATTCCGAACTTTATTTTCCTCAGATAAAAATATCTTATATTAAATATGTGAAAAGTAACTCGTACACTGTTTTGTTCAGATCAGTATTTTTACAATACTACTAATAATACTCTATTTTTCTCAAATAAAAAGGTCTAATACCGAATATCTGTAAAGTAACTGATACACTGTTTTGTTCAGATCAGTATTTTTACAATACACACTACTAATAACACTCTATTTTTCTCACATAAAAAGATCTAATACCGAATATCTGTAAAGTAACTGATACACTGTTTTGTTCAGATCAGTGTTTTTACAATACACGCTACTAATAAAACACTATCTATTACTCAAATTAATAAAGCGTGGGAACAATATTCATAAACAAAACCATTTCCTTGGAGAACAAAAGAAAAGAATCGTTTTACAAGTCTATGTAATGTACCAATAAGGCTAGGAACTAGTTTATTTGTATATTCCATTGATTTGTAAAACATTCTAAACTTAAATACATATCTGTATATTTGGATATTGAATGGCGTTGTTCATCAATAATGTTGAAAAAATTAAGTTGTTTCTTTAAATCATGCCAATTTAACCGATATCTCAAATTATATGGTGGTTAAAAAAAAACTTGATATTTACTTTGTTTGTGGAAATATCAGTTTTGAGATAATGTGAGTCCTCAAAAGAAAAGTGTTTTGGTACGATGTCAATCTGTCTCTATAACCCAAACTTATGAACTGACGATTTAAAATCAAATTTGACCCTACCATGAGGCTTTTTAACATCTCCCCCCCTCTATAATTCAAAAATTAAGCTAGCTGCCAAACCCAAAACACCAAAAATTTACTATTTGGAAATAATCTATTTATAAACAGTGCAAAACATTACATAAAGTTTCTCACTATCCGTCCTTAAAAAGAAATAACAATCGAGCAAAACTATTCATCACTAAAAATTTCAGTTCTGTAATTGTGAGTAAAAAGTGAAAATGAACCATGGACTGCATCTTTGAAACATATTTATTTATTTAAAGAGGGCATAAACTTGCTTCGTTTGTGTCATATACGCGTCTTCTATGCAAAACGCATTTCATTAAATTCTAGTTTAATTAACAGCAATAAGGTTCATTTTTGTTTTTGCTAATTATTCTTGAACCGTAATATATTTATACAAACGTTTGAAGCTAATCGTTAAAGCCGATTTTGAGAAATTGTGTTTTTTTTAACAGCCCCATGATCGATTTTTAATATTGTGTAACGCCATTTTTTGATAACACCAATTCGTTTTGGTTGGATGCTTGCACACTACACCTGAGTAAAATGTGATCAAAATTGTTGGAGCTGATTTTGAGAAAATCGTAATTTTGTGTTTTTTCCCCCTTTTTAGCTACTATGAAATTTTTGTTTAAAGAAATAGTTCTGAACTATATCCAAAATACTTCAACATATTTAATATGATTCAAATCCTTCAATTTGTTTGGGTTGTGAGCAATTTACAGACAGACAGACATGGTTCCCAAAACAATATTTTTGGAGTCATGTGACCTACATACGGCTAAATAGGTAAAAAACATCATAATTGAATTTAACCCATTGAATAACTTACTCTGTGTAGTATATATGAGAAAGTTACAATGGAAAATGAACGCTGGCGGCGTCGTAAAATTTTGAATATCTAATTTGGTAGACGCGATTTGGACCAGACTTTAGGGAAATATGAAGATATTGTAATAATTTGCCGTACAGTAAGTGAAAGATAATTTAGTTCTTGATTAATTTTCAAAAATTACCGAAATGAACTCTGACTGTAATCAGATTTGTTTTGTGTTATCCAAATGACTCACTAACTGTAATTATCTCTTATTTGCTATTTAGCACATGAGTTTTTATCGCTTTTGGTAATATTGAGATATTCTTACTTTCACAACAGTTCACATGATTCAGTTTTCCTTTTAACAGATTAGTTCTGAACCTGTATTTTTGAAAAGCTGTCAATCACTATTTTTTTCAGGGTCCTTAGGTGAAACCAAAGACTCTTACAATTTACGCGCGTCTATCTGTCTATCTGTCTATAAGTCGCACCTCGTCTATACAAGACGATAAATCGTATATGTTTCAAATTTTGCATAATTATATTTCTTTGTTTTGTCCCACATATAGGAAAAAATAACATTGGAGTAGTTAAAGGGGGAAAACTATCGAGTTGAATTTTTTTTTTGTTGTAAAGATTATTTGCGAGTATCAAATAAAACTAGAAATTATTTTGACTACGAATATGTATGTATAAGGGACGAATAAATTATTATCTTGGCGTTAGGTCGCTTAAATGGCTTATACTTTATGTAAATAACGTTCCATAAATATGTCTAGAACCCTAAGTTGTGTGGTTTTAGCACTCACTTGACCCTTTCAATTTAGAACTTGTTAACAAAATGTGATCAATCATCCTCAAACCCATTTTGAAAAAATTTAAGTTTTTTATCGTATACAGTTCCATCTCTCTAAATTTAATAAGTCATTTAATGTTTTTGTACCGTTTTTGTTTATGCAAAACTACTTTGTTAATCCATCATCTACTGTATGGTATACTTAAAAGAGCACGTTTTATGTTTTTAAATATATATCTATCATTCATTTAATAATCAATATAACCTGTTTGTACTACAACTCCATATTTGTAAAGGAAATAGATTATGTTGTTTTTTACTACTGTAGTTGTAAATCTTTACACTTTCTAAAAATAGATCTAGTCCTGTAACTGATTATTATTTTGTTTCACTCCACTTGTTTTGATATAAAAAAATCTTTTGTTTAAACTAAATAATCTGAAATGTGTTTTTCTGCCTGATTTTATGTGATGCGTCTACTTCAGCGAACAAATTTATCATTTTGAAATACAAAAATATTTAAGCGTCCTCACGAAAAGCGACCATATATTTCAGAAATCCAAATTGAGTTATCGGTATCTTATTATAGAATACATAATTCAATTCTGAAAAAAATTATAATATACAAATTTTAAGTTCAAATTGAGAAAGTTATGAGTATTTCAAGCTATAATTTTGGGGGAAAGTTATTCCAAGTTTCAAATATTATTTCATTAAAAAATGTCGATTCGAATAGCTGTGAATCGGCAAAGTTTTTGTTCTATGAAACGGTTTACGAACAAAGCCAAGCCGAGAGCGGAAATTATCTCGAATGCAACAAAGAAACTTTTTGTTGGATTGCACACGAGATTTTACCTGCAGTTGCAGTTTTGAAAACAAATAAATAAAATTTATAATATGATTTATTATGTTTCTTGTTTAATAGTAAGATCATTAAATTTTTAGACAAATGTATAAAAAATTACAATTATTAAAAGTTTATTTATTTTGACAATTAGTAATATTTGAATAATGAATAGGCTATTGCTTCCACTGCACGCAGTAATTTCATATTGCCGTTCATATTTCGCCCAACGTTGTTCACGTAATAAATTGAATGAATGTAACATGTTTTGCTCTTCCATTTATTTATGGTGGTGGTGTTATTACTCCCAATTTTGCTGTTTGTAAAAATAATGGATAATACAGACACTGTCGTTATAAAACGGTTTTTGAGGTGAGACGCTTGAAGTTAAACAACAAATTATACCAACTTAAAGGAAAACAAATATTATATCACTCGTTTGCATTTTATTTTGACTTTTCGAGAGGCTGGCGGCAAGTGAAATAAAACCTAGTGCAGATTGTTTTGAAAGATAAAAGCGAGGGCATCAATAATCTAAAAATAATCACTTTTACTTTTTGCCATAGGGTATAGAAAGTTAGTCATTGGGTAAAAAAAATCGATGTTGAGTTTTTTATGGATAAATCCGTTTTGAAGTGGATATAAAAAAGTGGTTTAGCAAAAGATGTGCTATTCGAAAGAAGTGGAAATTCGATGTGCCGTGTTCTACAGTCCAAACTTGCGCACAGATTTTAATCAAATGTTGTATTTGACCATATCTGTTATTTCATTTAGATAACTCAAATTTCGGAGAAACTGCAATATTTTATCAAAATCTGTTGTAACGATTTTATTGAAAATAATATTCAAATGTAGCCTCTAAGGACCCAAACAAAACATAGCTCTCCAACTCTCTAAAATTTCCGGCTCATAAGTTATAGGTGTAAAAAAATGAGGATGTTATAAAAGAAGTAATTTTTCAAAATCGGATGTAATGATTTCGTTCAAACTTCATTGAATATGATTCTTTACTGACCTCATTAAAAGCTCGATTTTAATCAAATATATTTTACGCAGAGAAGTCGTTTGTGACAAAACTATGCAAGTTAGGCCGTATCTAATTTTTTTTTTCCAACAACGGCCGAGTCAGTGTGCATTTTCACTTTTTGAATGACAATTACCGAATTGATATTTTTTATAACGAATATTTTAGATTGGTTTGTATTTGGTTTTGTAGATAAGCGAACGATAAAGAGTATGTGCAAAGTTTTCACACCGTTTACTACTCTAACGGTGATTTACATAATTTAGTAACCAAACAAGTCCTTTTTCCTAAGGACGCTTACATGTATAAATGTCATTTTTATAAAATAACCTCTGTATGAACAATTTGATTAAGCAAACTGGTGTTACAATAAAATATCACATCATTAGATTCATTAGAAGGGGAGTCCGACTTCGTATGTAATGTAATGTTAGCCTTTTGCAACTTATCTCAGGACTGAGATGAGATAGAGCTGTACTTTTAATTTTATTTTGAAAAACACTCTTTTTTTTTTAGTTCCTTATGCAAGGATTTTAGTAAATTCAGAATATTATGGAAAATATATATTTTTTCCTACACGACCACTTTTATTATGAAAAAAGTATACAAATTAATTTTTATCAAAGTTAAATATTAATTTTTTTTAAATCCTTGCAAGAGACACTAGATTATATGAAGGTTGATATGCAGTAAAATTTTCATTTTTCTAGGAGTAGCATAAACTGAGAAAACGTGCACCAAAGATGAAAAATCAAACTTTCGGAAAAAGTCAAAAACGTAATCTATTACACTAACCTCAAAACTTATCACAAATAATCACCAAAACAACAAACATAACCTGTACAACAGAAAATTAAACAACAGATGGTCATATGGTCAACAGATGAATACCAACAAGTGCAATACAGATTGGCCAATAGTAAAACTGAATATTATAACTAAATAATTTTATATAGTATAAAAATGGCCAAAGCCTTCATCCAGGCACTGTGTAACTTCAAAATGACAACAGTTGTTTGGAAAATATATTTTTTTTATCTAATTTTACTTAAAAAAAAACAATGGTACCGTTGGTAAAGAGTAGATTTCAAAGAATAATAATCAATAATAATTTTAAAAAGTGAAATTTTATTTTTTTTTGAGTCGGACTCCCCACAGTTTGTCCTGAGGTGTTGGGAACTGGAATCAATAATAAATCAGAAATAACATAAGTGAACAGAAATTTATATAGATTAGCATTGAAGTAAAACGATAAAACATTTGTCAACTTGAATTTACAATTTTAGCTGTTAACCCTTTAAATTAGGAAGCGTTACTCCATGTTCTTGATTTGTTAAATTACATAACGCTTCAATACATTAATGAAAGCCTTTGAACTTGTTCGTAACTTGTGTTGATTAAATTTAGATCGCAGTCCTGTTTAGTGAAATTTCAACATTATCACGAAGCAATCTTTTTTTTTATCAGTGTGTTTCATCCATTCCGGATATTAGAAGTTAAACAGATTAAGACTTGTTGGTATTTGTTATTCGCCTGTAAACATTCAGCTTAACTACTTCCATAGACTATCTGTCTGAGGCCTAAAGCATGATGTCTTATTAACTGTCTGCTGATATCATATATCAGTAATTCTAAGTTGGTTAGTTTTGAAAAGGGATTATCTTCTTGTTTACATAACCTAATACCTTTCTATTCGCTGCAATGTTCGATTAGATATTGATATTACACTGAAATTACCTGAACAGCTAGTGTGACTGTTTTTCTGAGTTAAACGTTCTTGCAAACATGGCGAAGTTCTAATCAGTCTTATTCGGATAGAACGCATTTTTGTTGTTGTTTTTTTTCAGTTACTGTCCATTTACCAATGTTAGAAGTAATAAAAAGCAAAGTTATGTATACAAAGTGTAGATCAGAAGGTTGATTTGAGAAACAGGATGTTAGCGTCGCATACATAGGTACAGATGAAAATATTATACACTAAACTGTATTGCAAATGCCTTTGTATGGATGAGTGGCAAGTTGGCAGTGGGTTATAGCTTTCCAGAGTTAAATGTTTGTAACAAGGTGTAATCTATTGTCCTAAAATATTAGCTATTTGATTTAAAAACCATTTAGTGAGTCAACACTTAACGCAATACCCTTATAGTTTAAAGAAGGATAGTCGTCAATTGTCACCTGGTACCCTCTTTCCTCGCCGATGGCCTCCCGCCTGTATCTGTGCCAACTGGTTGATGTCTAATATTTTGATCAAAAATATGAAATTGAGGGGTGAGGAACAACCCCATCTACCGCCTTTATTTTCTGTGCCTTATTGTGTTATAATAAAAATTCTCATAGTTAAAGTTGTAACTTGTGCATAATCCTGGTTGTCACTACGATTAGGTTACATTGGCAGCTGTCAGAATTAACCAACTAATCAATTTATTTAATTTTCTTTTCTTATACGTGGGTTACACACCAAAAACCTTCAAATTTGATGAAAATTTTAATAGAATCGTTTGGATTGATTTTGAGATATTCGACTTTCTAAAACGCTATTTATAGTTCATTTTCAACTTTTGACTGATCTCATCGAACCTGCATAATTTGAAGGGATTATTTGAAGAGATTAAACCAGTGTGTTTCTTTTGAATCTAGACATTTGTCAACCACATTTGTTTTAAATCGTTTTAACCCTTTCATCTGGACTCAGATTTGCATGAATATATCAATTTTTCTTCTTCTTGTTTTACCGATCCCAAAACTTTTTCTATACTACGCAAATAATTATTTAATCTCTGTAACTTTGAACAAATAGCTTACTTCCTTATAATATAATTTATATCTAGTTTTTTACTCACTTACGGATGATGGAAAAAACATTTTTCATAAATTTCAAGGTATTAATAATGTTTATATATCCTACAATTCAATTTTATTCAGATCACAATCTTTATTGATAAAGGAAGTATTAAGTTTGCCAAAGTGTCTAGTAAACTAAGTTTTAAGTTTTATAGAAACTACACAGTCTCATATCGACGAGAGAGATTGAAAATACCTTGGTCTAGTTTAGTCTTAGTTGATGAAAAAAGTTTTACTTGCTTTTTAATATAGTTTGATTATTAGTGTTAGTGACTTGAATAAGTTATGAAAGGTTTTTAATACAGAAAGTCTAGCCATTACTATCCCTCGCAGTAAAGCCGACATCCACTTATCCTACCCATTGGAGTTATTTGGCATCATTTTTGGTTCACTGTATATTTTAAAATGTTTGTTTTAAAACCGCACGCTCTATCAATTTTTGTCTAGCTTTTGCTATAGTCTGTCATTTTGGACAAAGTGCAACGAATTGTATACATTTTGCAGGAATTTGGGTTAAATAAGGTAAAAATTAGCCTTGTTGATTAATCGGGAATTATTGGGGAAACCTGCAGAGTCGCCATTTTGTGCTCATTAACTTACAAACCAGAGACTACCTGTTCAACATTAACCGACTAAATTTTGAGACTGCTCAGGAAAACTCGCCACAGAGTTTGAGTCAGAGCACTAAGCCAGCTTTGATTAGATTTAAACTAGTTATTTGAAATTCAGTCCAAATTACTTTCTTCAATCTGTTGGACTCTGTATGTCGAAGTATACAACTTCATCACGCTTCCCAAAATCGCGGTTCAAGACACCTGTATAGTAAAAGGTTTTGCCCCCGCATATTTCAACAGATAGTAAAACTTTCAACAGTTATTACAACTCCGGGATTCCGGTAACAGCTTCTGGGTTATCGTCTCTTCAAGGCATGCAATTTGTCAATTTGAAATTCTGAACTTGTATTTCAAGTCTTTGATTGATTGGCGCGCTCCCAGACCCCGAGATGTACCTGTCTTAGTAAAGGATATTATATTTTTACGTGGAGTTCGATTTTGGTCGTTATTTTGGGATAAAATGTAAGATTGTTAACGATTGGTCATATGACATTTTAACATCATTTTTGTATGCCGAAAACAATGTCGTAAACATTTATTTAATATCTAATTTCGTTCTCTAGTTATTTAGACATTAATATATATTTATTGATTTTTATTTTTTATTATGCTTATACATTTTTTATACCAGCTAGTATTATAATTAAATAATATTTCAAATGAAAAATATACGAACCTAGAACTGGGAATTGAACCCAGGACTTTTGCATTTTACACGCCAATGCTCTGAGCCTACTGAGCTATCCTAGTCGCATCTCGGTATAGGTCGTCACTTCTCACTTGACTTTGCTTTTTGCTGCAATTTTTTTGCTCCATTGGCGCGTAAAGCCAAAGGTCCTGGGTTCGATTCCCAGTCTAGGTCGTATATTTTTCACTTGAAATGTTATTTAATTAAATCAGGAGTTATATAGTCCCGTCATTTTATAAAAATATACCGCGTCGTAGGCCTATAAGATTGTAATTTTTTCACGTGGTATGGACTCGTAAAATAATTCGTCTGTGTCAGGCTATTAAGAATGTTCATACTTTTTTTAGGCTGTTACAAAATTTATGTGTTTTAGGTTTTTATGAAATAATTTATTAGTCCTTTTATTTAAAAAAAAAAAAAGTTTTCTAACAAATTGTTGTGAATACAATTTTTTACAACTTCCACTTACAAGCGAAATCGATTTTAGAATTATTATCTCAGTTGAAAAATATCTGTATAATTTGTTATAAACAAATATCAGTTAAATATAATATTTTGTTTTAATTGTGTATTTTGAACACGAATTTGACTTTATACAAAATAGTTCGAATCGATCGTAAATTATGCATTACAGTTGGAAATGTTTACTGCCAAAAAATAAGGCTCTCTAAGTTGCATAGTTAATAAAATTGAATTATCTCAACGGTTGCTTTCATTGGAGTCAACAGGAGCCGATAATCGAACGTCGTATTTTTTAAATTATTGTAATTAAAAAGTTATATTTTTTAAATTGGCTTTTTATTTTAAAACAGTAACTGTATCTGGGTGACTTTTTTGTATGTTCTTTGCTATAAGGATTACATTTTCTATGAAGAGGTTTCCAAAAATCTGTTTATTTATTTTATTATGTTTATTGAAATTTATTTACAAAGTTTTTCAACATGGTGGATCAACAATTAATTTAAAATAACGATTCCCACTAGTTTGAAGTTGTAGGAAATTTCATTCCCGAAAACTTCCCTGGACACATATTTCCATATAAAATGCTATTCTAATGAGTTATTTCACAATGTTTGAAAAAGAGGAACATTAAAAAAATGTTTGTACAACAATACAAACTCGTAATAACGCCCTAACGTATATTCATACGAGACATTAATACATGTATTGCAACAAAACAACTTCTATCGTGTTTTTTTTCCCCCTAATCGTTTATACTTTTAAGCCTATAATGATTTTACTTAATAACAATTGTATAATTCTTTTCTGTTATTATCTTCTACAAATTGATTTAGGAATAACATGTTACCTTCTTGAAGATGTACCATTTACTTTAGAAGACCACTGTATTTTATCTGCTTTAGGCTAGTAACCAGTGATAGCAGTCTATCCTATATTTGGAATTTCCCAACTTAACGAGAACAAAGGTTACGCTAACATGTTTATCTAAAGTCATTTGGTCTCCGATAATAAAGACGATCTAGTTAAGAAAATACATTTTTATTTAACATTAAATAGTCATTAATCAGCCTCGGCATATTTTTGAACGCTTACGTATTGGTTAAATTATGTCAAAATTGTTACAGGCGATTTTGAAGAAAACTAAATGTCGTTCTTATAGCGTATACTCTCAGATTTTTTAGTCATCCAAAGAACTTCTGAAAGGTTATGGCCGAAATATTTCTGTATAAAAAAAAATGAGCAAAATTGGAGTACAGAAAGACGGGTAAATACATACAGATTGACGACACATATAACTGTAAACACCATGTAAAGGCATTCAAACCAGATAACCGCAAAACTCTTAAGATCGATTCTTCGCCAATTTTATAAATTTTCAAAATATTACAATAGATTAGTTAAATTACTGAAATATTATTTTCTTTTTCTCCCATTTTTAAATTTTTGTAATATTACGAAGATTTGATAAAGTAAAAATTTATTCGTATGACAAAACGTATGTTGAAAAGAAAGTTTACTGAGACATTCAAAATTGATATGGATCAGGAAAGCTGACAGGCGTAAAATTTCTCAGATATTTGATTGACTATTTAGTAGGAACAGGGTTTAAATCCCAATCTAATAAATATTACATCTTGAAAACAATTTTTACCTAGTGTTACGATTGTTAGCAGATAAATACAATTTGACAACGTACCTTCATGCCAAAAATGAATTATTCTAAATCATAATAAATCCAAGAATTTCGAATACAATAAGCCTATAGGGACTTGTCTGTTTCTTAAAAGTGTAAACCAATTCAAAATTCGTTACCTATTCAACTTTCGTTTAGAAATCCGCCGTAGCGGAAACAAACTAGATCCATTCTGTTGTTTATGCCATATACACCTATTGTTATATTTTCTCATTTAGGTGACAAAACACAAGGAGAAGATAAGAATTATTTGGGAGTCTGAATTTTAATTTACATTTTATTACTTGATTGTGTATATAAAACTGTAGTTTTTAAAGGTTGTTATATTATGAAATTAGCTCGCCTCAGTCTGTTGTTCGACAAACGACCTACTAAAAGTTCGTAGATGATAATTGATTTTGAAGAAAAAAATATAACTTTTCCTTTCAGATCTATTTAAGAATGAATCCATAGAACACATCAGAATATATCGTCCCCTACAGCTCAATAGATGAAACAGATTTCCATTCGGTTTTCCCTAATCTATGAGGTAGTTTAAAAAAATGTTTCCACAAGTTGGTAATGAGAAGGGGGGCTGCTTCTGTTTTTAGGTCCGTTGGTAAAACCAAGAACACTTGTAATTTCACGTGCATGTCTCTTCTTTTGTCTGTGTGGAAGTCTCAACCCGTTCACAGCCAAGACAATAAATCCTATATATTACAAACTTTGGATTTATATTCTTTGTATTGTTCCACGTATAGGAAAAATATAGCGGTAACAAAAAATGATCTTGAGTAGTTAAGAGGCAAAAACTATCGAAAACGAGAAGTTGTTTCGATTACAAATATGTATGTTTGTTTATTTGACGATAATGTTGCCGCTAGGCCAATTTAAAGTGTCAAATAACATGTCCTCCCCCGCCCTAACTTGAACATGGCGTGATCTACAAATCTGAAAAAAAAATGAATTTGAAATTAAATTGTGCGAAATTATAAATTATAGTTTTTTGTATGACGAATATAACTTAATTAAACCACACAATGAGACATTCATGAGTCTTACTTTTAACAGTTTTTGCGAGATGTGAAACAAACAATTCAATAACCGTTTAAAGATGGCTTGCATTTTCATTGATTTCTCTTTATTAGGCTCCGCAGGTAAAGCCAAGGACCCTTATAATTGCATGTGTGTGGCTTTCTGTCCGTATAATTTAAACTTCCGCCTTATTTAAGACTTCGATTTTATAAAAATAACTGTCTCTATATGGCTAGGGACCCAAAGTTGTGTGGCTTTAGTACATGCTTGATCTTTTCATTTGTTTATATTCATAAACTTGCTATACCTATGTAATTGACAACATGAACCAATATTTCGCATTAACTTTCATTTTTATTTTCTCAGATATTTATAGCATAGCGAAATATACTTGACAGGTCAAAAAAATTGAGGTCGACTTTTCGCGAAAATATCAAGTTTGACGTACCTCGACCTAAAAATGATTTTTGCTATATCTGTCTATTGTCTCTGCAGTGGTCTACAAGCCCAAACGAAAGAAATGATTTTGATCAAATTTAGTATGTGGGCATATTTTTACCTAATTTCGAAATTGTGTGTCTTGTTTTTTGACAACTTAAAATATCTAGGTAGTTCTCATTACAACACTCAAATTACGATTTAAGTCAACTACAACGATGTTGATCAAATTATGCTAGAATGTAGTCTCTAGAGAATCGATACAAGTGTTGGTCCCCATCACCCTAAAATACCGGTTTAGGAGTTAACGATAGAATTTTTCTTAAAATGTGAAAATTAACGCTTAATTGCAAGAAAGAAAAATTCCAGTTCAGGAAAAATTGGTAAAAGGCCCGACATTTTAGACCTACACCGCTATTATTAAAAACTCGATTACAATTAAATACTATTTGAGTTTATGGCATAAAAACTAATAACTAATTAGAACAAGTTTAGCTCTGTTAAAATATATAAGGAGTGGAAACAAGAAAAACAAGATCTCTCATACAACATAGGGAGCAATACCAAACTAAATTTTAAATTGCAAAAAGTAAAACAATTAGATTTTAGACAATCTTTGTTGTTTAGTACTATAATCAATTGTCTGATAATCTTAAATAATTGCAAACATTAAGGTCAAACTGTATCGGTGTTAAATCTTGTTGGTTGTTTTCCATCAATGATGTAGGATACTTGAATATTGTTGCGTTAGGTTTGGGTGTCATAATGTTATTTTTAGTTAATAATTGTTGTTGTTTTTTGTTTTTTGTTTAACTATAATGGATTGGTTGTTCACAGTAGAGTAGTATCTTCTATTTGTTATTGTTTATATTCATATTTATTTAGTTGTTTTTTAAAGTGTTAATCCGAGATCTGTGTGTAAAAGTGTTTGTGTGTGTGTTTTTTTTTGAGGTGGACTCTTATTTCTACAGTTGTATTTCGTATATTTTACGTACTAGTCACGTTACTGGAGAAAGTGATCTGTAAATATTCAAGTCGGAAAAATATGGAAGAAAAATTTGTGTTGCAAGAATTATTATATAAAAATAGTATAGAGACATTTGTGAGAAAACGGCTACGAATGTTATTTTGGTTTTATCAACAGGTGTGTGAGAATGTTAGTGTCATGTTATTTATTTTGCGTTTTATTAATGTAACTTAACACCAATCTCTTGAAAGCAACTTGTACGTCTTTAATTACTGTTGAACGTGTAATATATGTACAGATATTCAGTTAAGTAACGGTATTGGTGAATGTTTGGGAGGTTGTGTTGAGGTTAGGATGCTCAACTCGGTGATACAGTTAGCACTGTTGTTGTGGGTGCCGTGACGAAGGCAATCCGTGATGTACAGTCCCAACTTCACACTTTCTAAAACTATAGCCCTTCCTGCCTCGTAGACTTACTTTCCAAAAACTTGAAGATGAGTTTCAGTTTGTAACTCATCGACATTACGATGCATACTCATAACGAATATATAATTCTGACTTGTGAGATATTGATCAAAAAGTTAAGACGTTGTCCAGAAAGATTTTTAATTTCAAAATTGTTTCCAATTATTTTTATCAAATTTTGGTGGAATGTGAACATATATGTCTTCTCAAACCCATGTAACAAAAGTAACATCAGCTTTACCCAAACCCATGAACGTCAATGAACTTACAGTTCATTAGTATTTTGGAAAATATTAAAATAAACCCAACACTTGAACCAATTTTGAGGCATTTTTACTTTTAGGATTTCGTCCTTCATTTCCAACTTTTAATCTATAACTCTGAATTTTTCCAAAGATGTGATCAATTAGTTTTGTTCTCAGGGGCAATATTTGACGTAAAAACTATAAAATTCACCAAATTAAAGAATGTTTCTACAATAATTTTATTTGACTAAATCATCGTCTTCATTTGTTACATGTACTTAAATAGTTTTGGTATTCCAAGAAGGTTTGTGTACATGTATAACTAAAATGATGACTTAGGCCGCGAAACGTCATCTTTTTACAATTGTTTATTGTGGAAAATCATGTTTTATTCCACAACTGAACGGCTATCAAATGAATGGCTATCAAAATTGTTTATGAGAAGTTTATGAGAAAATTGGAATTTTTTGTTTCTGTCTTATGTTTTAAGAAACAACCTTATTTTTCAAAATTTCGATATTTACATCGACTAAACTTAAAATTTCTTTATATGTCATATTTGACCTAAATTCTTTCGGCTGTTTCCTTGCTAAGCGAGTGTAGCAGACAGTTGGTCAGATTTACTCAAAATGGCTCAACGATATTGATCAGATTTTTTTTTTTTTTTCAAATGTAAGTTACCCTAAGTACAAAACGAATGTAAAATTAACTAAATACCCAAGAGTTAAAATAAAACTTAAACGTTGAATATTTTAAAATCGGCAAAAAGACTTCGGTCTAATTTTAGGTTAGGTTAGGTTAACCTTTTCGGTAAATTTAAAAACAAATCAATAGTAAACAATATAATCCCTGAACACTCTCAATTAAAATTTACCCCCAGACAAGTAATTCTATTACATGCGGAATTGTTTGGATAGTAAACCTTTACAAAAATTGGTCACATTTTGAAAGTCTGTCTTTTAAAACAGTGTCTATGATTTATTTTAACTTTTTTTACTGATAACTTCCATAAGGACGAATACTTTTCATTACTTTATTTTTAATTAAGTAAATCTTTTGAGAAATTTAATCCAATGTTTGCCGATAGTTTGTACTACAAGTGAATTCATTAATTTAATGATACCCAAAGATTATCGGTTATTTCCGTAACATAAATTATTAGTCAGTAAACTTGTTTTTTTTACCTCTACGGCTTAACGTAATTCAGCTCTGTACGTACTTGTTCTAATTATTCATTATTCCCTTTAATTATTCGTAAAAGTAGCAGATAAGAGTGTGGTGAACCAACAAATGTAGAAATGTAGGCCTAATGATCATAAAGTTTGGGTTAGCATGTTACCACGCGGCCACGCAACATTCCGCTAATTTCGTAATGCCCGTTGGCCCCAGTTATTATTTGGTAAACTGTGTGTAGAAACATGCGTCAACTCGGCACGTCAAGAAAAAATTAATATTTATACACGATATTTAAACATAAGGCAAGCGAGGGAGTGGGAGAGTTCTGATAATTTTAGGTATATAATTAGTCTGCTTGTAAATACGATCGCTGTTTGGATGTAAAGTAAAATATTTTGTTTTCTAAGAAAATACAAACAATAATTATTGTATTTAAGTGAAAATATAAATAATATTAATTCTATCATTTTAGTTGTAGCCTATTTGTAGGTCTAGCAGGTATCGCTTTTGTATTTGTCAAGGTAACACATAGTATCTTCTTTTTTCCTCCTTGGAGTTGGAAGACTGCAGATAGCCTTTTATCACTGCGACCCAAATTGGATCTATTGCTTCATCTACATAATCGCCTAGAATTCCTCGCAGAACATCCCTAGAAACTCACGATGACCTTGGCGTAGCACCCCTAAACATTTCTTCTATGAAAGGTGTGCCAAGTTCACTGACTTCCCCTTCGAGAAAACACTACATACAGATCACTTTAGCTATCACTCTTTGTTGATAATCCTCCCCTAAAATTAATATTGAGTCCTTTTTTTGGACCTAATCTAATACAAGAATTCTTCATTGAATCCCTATCGCGGTTAGTAAAGTATGCATTAACACGAGCTATGTAGGGAAAACTATGGCACCTGAGTATCTGTCAGGGTAAAAATTGGGGCTATTCCTCCCAGAACATCCCTAGTCTTCTTATGAAACCAATGAGGACCTTGGCGCCAGCACTCCTAAACATTTCTTCTATGAAAGGTGTTCCAAGTTCACTGACTTCCCTTCGATAAAACACTACATACTCGCAAAGAAATCATTTTAGCTATCACTCTCATCAACAATCACTCGAGCTATGTTGGGAAAATTATGGCATATGGTATTACTCGAATATCTGTCTGGGTAAAAATTATGGTATTACTCGAATATCTGTCTGGGTAAAAATTATGGTATTACTCGAATATCTGTCTGGGTAAAAATTATGGCATATGGTATTACTCGAATAACTGTATGGGTAAAAATTATGGCATATTTTTTTTTTTTTTTTTTTTTTTTAATTTTATTTATTCATAACCAATTTATAAACAAAATCGACCAATGATTCATTCTTAAATACTAAATCACATTAGAGGATAATCATTATAATAATAACTTCCTTATTATTACTGAAGCAGTTCGTGAGGCTTAATCCTCTTGAGGCGGCGAACATTATCGGCCACTTCAAGCACTGCTCTCATTTCTAAATTCTCATGAGTGAGAAGACGCAAATTGTGACTTATTGCACATTTCTTGATTTCCTCCTCAACAAGTCTGATGTTCAAGTCGCGATGTAAATCACCATTTCTAATATACCATGGGGCATTGACTATTCCCCGTAATACCTTGTTCTGGAATTTTTGAATTATTTGGATATTAGACTGCTTTGTGCAGCCCCATAGTTGTATGCCATATGTCCATACTGGTTTCAATATTTGATTGTATATTAAGATTTTATTCTGCACTGTAAGCCCAGAGTTACGTCCAAGCAGCCAGTAAAGTTTTCTATATTTTATTCTAAGCTCTTCAACTTTTTTCTTTACATGGACTTTCCATTTGAGCTTAGTATCTAAGGTCATCCCCAAGTATTTGGCATTGTTGGAGTAAGGAACAGCTTGAGCATTGATAAACAATGGATGGGTGATAATCTTCCTATTCGTAAAGTTTATGTGCGTTGATTTTGCCTCATTTAGTTTAATTCGCCAGCACTTTGTCCAGGTACTTATCTTATCCATTGCACCCTGTAGTCTACTCGTGGCCTTCTCAATACAAGCATCAACAGCAAGGATAGCAGTGTCATCAGCAAATGTGGCAACAATTGAATCAACAACATCTGGAATATCACGCGTATACAACAAATAGAGCACAGGTCCAAGGACACTACCTTGCGGTACACCTGCTGTTATCCTCTTTAATTCTGAGTAGTCACAGCCATGACGAACTCGAAAGTACCTTCCTTTAATATACGATTGTAATAACTCAAAGTACTGAGTAGGTAAGTCCCTGTGTAGTTTATATTCAAGGCCCTCGTGCCAAACCTTATCAAAGGCCTGGGCAACATCAAGAAAAACAGCTGAACATATTTTTTTCTCTTCAAGAGCTTTTTCGATTACATTGATAATACGGTGAATCTGATCTATAGTAGAATGCCTACGTCTAAACCCAAACTGATGTGTAGGAATCAGCTGTCTGTCTCGAATGATCGGCTCAAGCCTTCTTAGAAGCAGCTTTTCGAAGATCTTAGACATGACTGGTAGTAATGATATCGGACGGTATGATGTTACAGCGGAAGAGGGTTTTCCTGGTTTTAATATTAGTATTACCTCCGCAATTTTCCAATGGTGAGGTACATATTTCACCTTAAAGCAGGCATTTATCATATGTTGAAGCCTTATGATAGCCATGTCTGGGAGCTCTTTCATTATCTGGCCAGTTATAAGATCATATCCTGGTGATTTCTTTGCTGATATGTTGCACCTTATCATATTCTTAAGCTCTTTTAGGGTCACGAATTGGATGTCTTTTTTGTCATTTCTATCTAAAGAACTGATATTTTCCTGATCTGTACTTTTTGGAAAGGGACTAAAAACACCGGCTAGATATTTAGCAAACAGATTCGCTTTCTGCATAGAGTTTGTGGCCCACAAACCATTCTCCATCTTTAATGGTGGATTTTGAATTTTAGGCCTCTTTATTTTTTTAGCAGCCTTCCAAAGTGAATATTCTGTATTTTCATCAGCAGTTAAATTGCTGAGAAATCTACACAACGCTTCATTTTTAATTTCCTTGATACGTTTTTTTAGTTGGTTACTGAGTCGATTAAATCTAACTTTATCGTCTGGATATCTGGATTGCTGCCACTTTCTTCGAGCGCGTCTTTTTTCTAGAACCAGCTCTCTGACCTCCATTGGGTAACTCGTATCCAATCCAATGTTTCGACTTTGAGGTGGTGTACTTTCTTCTGCTGCCTGCTGTATGTCAGCAATGAATTGTTCGACCCCTCTATCAATCTCTTCCTTGGTTTCAAGTGGAACTTCAAGGTCCAAGTACATCTGCAACTTTGCTCTAAACTCGTCCCAGTTTGTTTTCTTTGTACATAGTCTTGGGAGATTTGGTTTCTGTATTATTGATTTACTGACTGTTAAAATCACTGGCGTGTGGTCAGATGACAAATCGTGGTTACTTTCAACAGAAATATAATTACAGTTTATGCCCTTGGCGACAAAGAAATCAATCAAATCAGGCAATTTTTGGGGATCGGTGGGCCAGTAAGTTGGTGATCCAGAGGAAATAAATGTGCATTTATATTCTAGTCCTGCATGATATAGCTCTTTACCTTTTGTAGTGATCAGTCTAGAGCCCCAGTGTGTATGTTTTGCATTATAATCTCCTCCAATAACAAAACATGAACCCAAGGTTTTAAAGAGACTTTTGAAGTCATCTTTGGAGGGCGAGTGTCTTGGCGGACAGTAAATTGCAGAAATTTTAAGCAATTTCTTCTTAGACTGTATGCTGACTGTTGTTACTTGCATCATTTCTTCTTCAACTGCAGGTTCCTCCCAATGTAGTATATTATCTTTTATCAGTACAGCTGATCCTCCTCTAGCTTTGTTGGCTGGGTGTGGACTGTGATAGCAAACAAAGCCACGAATATTAACAAATGAATGCTTTGTAAAATGAGTTTCAGAGATAAGGCAGACGTCTATTTTCTGATGTTTCAAGAACAATTCCAATTCAGATAAATGTTTCAGTAAACCATTAGCATTCCAATTTCCAATACGGAGAGTAAAATTCATTTCTTCTTTGAAGCGGTTGATTTTTTAGAATTTGTGTTTACCATACTTATTGTTTCAGTTAGAAATTTAATCGATTTATCTTGACTGTCTAACCGTTGTATAATAGATGTCCACATGTCTTTCATTGAATTCTCTTCATCTTTTCTTCTATTTTTAATAATTTCGGAATATGTTTTTGTATTTTGCTCTTTGTTGTTTTCATCTACTTTCGCTTGTTCGCTACCCGAGACACCACTGTGTTTTTTATCAGAAATAGCTCTAGCATAATCTTTTTGTCGATGACCAATCTGTCTATTTCGTCTTTCCTGATTTTCCTTCGCTATCAGACAACCCCTGTAGTTTGCAGGGTGCTCACCTTTACAGTTAATACATTTAGGCTTTTGATCTATCTTCAAAGTACATACCTTTGTAGGATGCTTACCAGCACACTTCACACAGGCATAATCTCTTTGGCAATAACGTTGTGTATGCCCAAATGCTTGACATCGCTTGCACTGTGGAATAAGATTTACGTTTCTCCTCAGTGCCTCTATTTTTACCCCTATTCCCAATATTGATTTAATAGCATAAACTTGGTTAATATCTTCCCCGTTATGAAATGTAAGCATGAACAATTGCAAACCTCTTCTATGTGCAATGTATTCACCATTTCTATCTTCTATTGTTTCTTTTTTGATGATATTCTTAGCTTCCAATATCTTAAAGCCCTTACCGGATAGATCCTGAATAATGTCATTTTCCTCACACGATGGGTGAAGTCCTCTAGCCATTACCTTTATAGGTCTCGCGGTTTTATCCTCATATGAATGCCACTGTATCTTTTGATTTGTTAGTTCTGCAGTAACTGATCTATATGTGTCACTGTCTGGAACATTTATTTTCCAGACATTATTATTATAAGAGACGTATTTGCATTCATTATTTGTTACTTTATTGATAAGATCCTTCAAAGTGCTAAAGGTTTCTATTCTAGAAGCAATTATAGGTGGAGGTGTATGACACTTTTTAGATGGTTTTTCATTTACCTTTTCTCTGTTGCTGTCACTTATTGGCAGCGATTGGTGTTCCTTTTCTTTAGTTCTACATTGGTTAATTGGTGTATTCTTAGATTTTGTTTGTCCAAATTCAGGTGAATACTCTGCCTTCCGTTTCTTTGCAGATCGTTTATACTTCTTGAGCACCCAATCGGTTTCCCGTGTCAGTTCTTCTTCATCAGTGAAGTATTCTGCCTGTTCATTGTCTTGACTAGTCGTTGGTTTTTGTATAACTGCACTTGATTTAAGTTCAGTGATTTCATTTCTTAGTGCACTACACAGCAACTCAATTTCATTCAGCTTCTTACGAAGTTCTCTATTTTCCTTAACCAGAGTGGATAAGTCACTGCTTTCAGAAGGAGACAAGGATCCACTCTCCTCGATGTCCATGACAGGAAGGCCTGACCCCAACTTGGCCATACCCTTTGGAGATCTTTGAGTAACGCTACTTCTCTGAAATGGATTTTCTTTATTTTTGGTATTTTCACTTACTCTGGGTCAAGTGAGCCACCCTCTCCGACATTCCATCGTGTGTCTGGTCGCCCCCAGAATCCTCGCGACCTACACCGGCCACCGGGGCTCTCACCCGATCGGAACCAGTGGTGGGATTCACCTTTGCAGGCTTACCCACCTGGGGTATTTCAGTATTTAGATCACACATCATGGTTGCTATTCGACGAGTTAGAAGAGTTAGAAGGAAGAATAAATTAGAGACCCCTAGCCTTCGGAAACCTAACAGCGTCAGGGTCGGAAAAAAAGGCTTAGTGCCCAATAGAAAAGAAGAAAAGAGTAGGGAATTCACCAAAGACAAGATGAAGAATGGTGAAGACCAGCTCGGGTACCCCGGGATTGCCAATCCCGTACCCACAAGATGTGGGCCCCTGGGGAAAAATTATGGCATATGGTATTACTCGAATAACTGTCTGGGTAAAAATTATGGCATATGGTATTACTCGAATAACTGACTGAGTAAAAATTATGGCATATGGTATTACTCGAATATCTGTCTGGGTAAAAATTATGGTATTACTCGAATATCTGTCTGGGTAAAAATTATGGCATATGGTATTACTCGAATAACTGTATGGGTAAAAATTATGGCATATGGTATTACTCGAATAACTGTCTGGGTAAAAATTATGGCATATGGTATTACTCGAATAACTGACTGAGTAAAAATTATGGCATATGGTATTACTCGAATATCTGTCTGGGTAAAAATTATGGCATATGGTATTACTCGAATAACTGTCTGGGTAAAAATTATGGCATGATATTACTCGAATAACTGTCTGGGTAAAAATTATGGCATATGGTATTACTCGAATAACTGTATGGGTAAAAATTATGGCATATGGTATTACTCGAATATCTGTCTGGGTAAAAATTATGGCATATGGTATTACTCGAATAACTGTCTGGGTAAAAATTATGGCATATGGTATTACTCGAATAACTGTCTGGGTAAAAATTATGGCATATGGTATTACTCGAATAACTGTCTGGGTAAAAATTATGGCATATGGTATTACTCGAATAACTGTCTGGGTAAAAATTCTGGCACACGGTATTACTCGAGGATCTATTAAAGTATATTGTACACTCTCTGTTATATACATTATATCACTCGAATAACACAGATGTTAGGATTAAAATTGTGACATTGAGATTAATTTGTATACTGTTTAGCTCACTCAGGTCTGACAAGTATTAGTCTAAAAAAAATAAACATTCCCTTCGCATAAGAAGACGTTTAACTTGAAATATTTTTTAAATTTTTTTCTGAAGTTTATAACTTTGTTTCAATATATGCGTGTGAAGTGTAAATAAAAGTAACTCATTTTTGAAACCCATTACTTTATGTTTTTCATATTCATGAATGTTGCAGTATATGAACTAAATATGTAGCCTAATCCAATAAAAAGAATAACATCTACCAAGTTTTGCTTTTAATGTTGATACTGATTGATTGTTCATATTATTGATATGGATTATGCGTACGTTTTTATTATTTACCAACTATCCAACTTTGAGAATCTGCCATCTCAGATTTGTTTTTATAGAACTTTAAAATAAGGTATCACTCCATCACTTTTTATGTTTGTAAGTGGTAAAGATTTGCTGACAACTAGTGTCCGTGGGCGGAGCAAAGGCAATCCATCAAACCTGTCACTTCCTACTTTTGGAGTAGGAAGCAACTTCTTTTTCTTTCCAATCTCTACAACTGAAAACACTTCCATAACGCTTGCAAAAGTGATTCATTTAAAATTATAATACACTGGTACACTAAAGCAGATAGACCCTTAGTCGAGAGTAGTCGGTAATCTACATGCTACAATGAGTTCCAGAAACACGATCAGGGTCCGTTTTAAAATTCTGATTTCTACCTTCTGAAATATCAGTTTGTTTTTATCATAAGGGGAGATAGAGAGGCTATTCAACATTTTTAAATAGGTAAGAGTTGGAATGATTAGGTGTACGAATAATACATTTATTGGCACAAACAGAATTTCGATTCATACTACATAATGAAGTCTGAATTTACTTTTGAAAATATTGATCTAGCAGTTTCTTTCTACCGTCAAAATAATCAAAGCCTCAGGGCCCTTCGGTTCATCTATAATGTCCGAATAATAGTACCATGGTAATTATTCTGAGATGCCCTTGCTGGTTCGACACTTTTTTTTTATGTAGTTTTGGTTAGATCTCTTACTTACCTATTAAGATTACTCTTGACCAACTCTTGGTATTTTCCGACTCTGACGCTATTAGAGTATTCGAGGGTTAGTGTTAATTATTTTATGTTCCTTTTTCCTTTTTTTTATATGACGGTGATGAATTGTTTTTCGTCTTTAAACAACAAACAAACAAGTTTTAATAAACATTCCTAACATTATCTTTTGTTTATCTTGTGTTTCTTATTAAAATGTTAATATCTCAAGAACGGATTTTGATTTAAAAGTCCAAATTTGGTATTGTTATTCACAACATTAGTTAATACGTTTGTATTTAAAATAATCATTTTTCAATTAATCATTTAAAAACCGTCAATTCCAGAAACGCCGATCAACAGTGAATTTTTATCTCCGTTCAACTAGCCGGTGATCACCTTAATCGGATATCAAAATTTTGTTGGGTTCCATAAACCAAAATCTCTGATCATTGAACTCCGGTCGACTGATCGGAGATTTGATGGGAGGGAACAACTTGACAACATTTTAAATTATAAGACAGCTGATGCGAGTCTTATTACAAAAACCAATTTTGAGCGATAAAAGGTTAAACTAATTAGATTTATTTTTCCATTTTAAAATGAATGAATAAGTTAAAGAAGAAGAAAATTTAAAGTAGACCAAATTTTCAAATTTTATAAATAAAAAAAAAACAGACGCTGCATCGACAAAAGTTAAGTACTTTAGCTAATCTAGTTAGCTCTTAGGAAACTCTACGTATAACTTATTATTCATTAATAGTTTTACTGCTCTCGATGGTCTCTTGAATTCTGTTATTTCTTCTTTTTTCTCTTTTTACTTTAGGTATGCAGCCTCAAAACGGGTAGACCCATGGAGGCTGCTTTATTCCATTCCGTATATTTTTGTTTAACTTAACTTGTTTTTTTTAGGATTTAGAAGTAATATTGTTTTGGTTTTTCTTTCCTGTTTTTGTGTATTTTAATTGAAAGTAATGTATTATTATGTCATATGTCAATTTATTTGTTTTGTTCTAGTTTGTTGTTAAAGAAAGCTTTATTTTTTATCTTATCTCTTTTTCTCAATCTAAATCATGTTTTGTTTATCTAAATGTAATAAAAGGAATGGAAAATATAAAAAAATAAAATTTAAAAAAAAACTTTTCTAATAGCTCCTTTATTTACTACTACAAGCACTCCGAAAACAATTTGAAACGATGATGATGTGTAAAAACGTAAAATAATTAGGACATTATTCATAGGAGAAATTGGTAATTTCTCACTATAAAATGCTTAATGACGTCTTTTATAATTTCCAGTAAATAAGGGCAACACCCTTTACTTAAACTAAAACGTATAAATTCTGTGTCATTGTATATATAAAATAATTTATTTCGGTATCTAAAATTTCTGGGCCTTTCGTATAATTTAATATACTCTTCATCGGAGGAATCCATAACTATAAATTATTTAAAAAATTATTTCTATGCGTAACCGTAACGTAAACATAAACACAATTCCAAACGTATTCAGAAGGTTATATATTGGTTATCTTGTATTTGATCGGCTTTTGTGCAACTAACTTTTGAGCCTTTTAAAAAGTATATGTCAAATGTTACGCACGGGTAATGTTACAAAAAATTTACGAAAAACAAAATTATTTGTTCTTTTAACGATAAACACAGTTAAAAAAAAAAAAATTATCACCGATCAAAGAGTAACCGGATATAGATAAAATTTATTTCTTGGTAATTAATCATAATGAAATAATTTAATCTGGGAAAACTGTGTAATAAGGAATAAACTATCTTATCTCCGAATTAATTTATAAGGTCAATAAAATTCGTAGATTTAATTCGAATTCATATTATACATGCAGTAAGAAATAATTATATGTTCTCCGTTATTGTGAATTTTAATATTTATAATATCGACGAGTACTTAAGTACCAACACTAATATTCAGTGTGGTGAGTGATGTATAGTGTGTAAATGTATATTGTGAACACGGATAGCCTGAGAATCCCACCTGTGCGTGCGCGAAACATGTAGCTACAGTTGGATTACCTGTTATAGACTCAGTGAACCTGTTACCTGTTATTTGTTATTTATTAAACAATAAATTGTATTATTAAAATTACTGTTTCTTTTATGCTCGTAGCATAAGAGGTTTTATAACTATGACACCTCGGCACCTTTATTCTATTCTATCCCATGTCTTACAATCTCTGTTTCGCTAAATCATCTTCTATTGGAGTCCTAAAGATCAAGTGTTCTCCTTCGCTCCTTACTTCAAAAATTTTGTTCTGCTCTTTTCGTGTATTGTCAACACAGTCTGCATTTCAACCTATCGTATATTATACAAAGATTATCTAAATGTTTGTTGAATGCTTGATGTCCAGTTACGATTCTTCCTTTGGTTTGTAACTTGTGCTATCAATTTCTAACATTAATGTTACATTTTAACTCTAGGCTTGGGTCTGCATTATCTAATGCGACGCTGCTTTTGACCCACTCCCATAGAACTCTAAAATGCTCACCCCAGGTCTGTCCATGCACCATAGGCAGCGTTAAAGAGAAAAGTCTAATTAATAATACATTACCTAATTTAAACTAATTACAGTACTAAATATTCACTCGCACAACATTATAACTAATTAAGATATGAACTGAAGTTGGGCGTTGCCAATTCTCAAATCGGCTCGTTTAAATTAAGAAATAACTATCCGAATTAGGGATTTGGGCTCCGCTAAAACCCCGAACGCTATGACATGACACTAATTAATTAAAAGCCATTTTGTAATTTAGAGTAAAATATAGAAACCAAAATTAATACGACACAACCATTACACACCACGTCTACCTGAGCTGATCGCTCATTTCGGTCGTTGAAGTGTGGTCTGCTCAACATAGCTACCCAAGTTCCGATCAGCTGTTTCCTACTACAAGGCAAAAAACCACCACAGAGGAAAGTGACATCGTCATAGAAGGTAGCCTACTTGCTGAGTGAAGTTACATACCCAGAGAGTTTTTTATTAGCACGGTAAAATCTCTCTCTCTCTCTCTCTCTCTCTCTCTCTCTCTCTCTCTCTCTCTCTCTCTCTCTCCCCCCGTGCAAAGTGAGAACGATTAATTGGGTCTGGAACCTTTCTTTACAAGTTAATTAGCCTCCCCGCTCCTTTCGAATCCTCTATGGCCAGACAATCAACTCAAATCCACCTGGTTTAAGATTAACCAGAGTCTGATGATATACTCACACTAACATAGACTTGTATTCATTCATATGTCCTGCAGTCTTTATCGGTATGTTGGTTTAATACCTGTACTCTGGAATGAAACTTGCTGATTTATTGCTGATTACAGTTTGTTTTATCTTCATCCACAATTACTGATAAATGATGATTCATATGCAGTATAATTTAAACCTCATGTGTTTAGTTCGTGCGATCATTTCTAAACCTTCGCTTTAAACTTGTTAATTACCCACTAAAGTATAGGGTTGATAACTTATCGTGTGAGGCGGGATACTAACTTTGGTTTTGAATTCCCAGTAGGACTTCATGCCGTAACGTCACATCACGTTGAAGCCATAATGTATTTATTAAACTGAGTTTATTAACAAAGACAAAACTTAAATGAGTTTCATAGTTTACAAATACAATGTAACCAATAGAACACGGTGTGGAGGGGGGGGATTGTTAATTGTAATCAACTTTACTTATGTAGATTATAATAACTTGGTTTCCTTCAGTTTTAATCAAAACAAAAACATACATCTTATCGTATCTACGAAACATTCTTCCTTGTCATTCAGAATGAGTAACACTTGTGAAACGTTTAATCACCAATTTAATAAAACGCACAAGTTTCCACAACAAAAACTTTGTTATTTACTAAGTCGACTTCAAGATTTGCAGAAAGGTAGAATGAAACGTTATTTCAAGGTATGCTGTACATTAAATGACATTCTTAATATTTTTTTTTTGTTACTAATACTCCTTATTACAAGATGACCAACAGTTAATGTTAAATATTTTTTATATTTTGAACGATTATCTTAAAATCAGATTGTTTAAAAATAATTGTTTATTTTAATAATTTCATACAAAACGTGGTCGAGCACCATCTTCTTTTAAAAGCTATTAAAAGAATATCAGTACAAAATATTTTCGATGAGAGAGTCTATGAAAAGAATTACATTATACTAAAAATATATAAATATTCCACTTTGACTTCTCGCCGTCTTGAATTAAAAGACAGAAATGAATTTCACTAGTAAAGTTGCTTTAAAGAACCTTTAAAATGAGCAGCTATTCTACAATCCTTTTTATTTGAATTTAATCTACGAAGTGAATTCATGCTTTATTTTAATGTAGTTTAAGACCTTAACATTATTTCGTATTTATCAAATCTTAATATGAATAAATTAAGAAACGATATGATCTTGAATAGTATGATCTACAAAACGAAATTTTGAGTAATCAGTATCTTTAAAAGATCAACCTAGATTCCTGAGGAAGACGTTTCAAATGTACGAAACGAGTCAGCGATGATCAGTGTGATATATTATCGTGCTACGTAAGAGTTATTTATGTAGGTACAAAACCACCAGCTCTGTATGGCTAAATTACTCTAATTAACTGAATATTACATTACTTTATTTCTGAATGTGTTTTGTTATAAATTGATTTTTTTTCTACATTTTTTAGGGTCTGGACATAAATTTGTAATTATTATACGTTTTTTTATATTTTTCAGTTATCCCTTTAAATTATATTTCCTTTAATCTGGAATTATATTGTATAAGTTACTATTTATAATCTTAACCTACAATTGCTGATAAACGTTGAATCGTTTACAGTTGAACATAAACCACGTGTGTGTGGTTTCCAAGGCTTCGTTTTAAACTTCTTAATTACCTACGGTTGATAACTTATCGTGTAAGTGGGGGGTGGGGGGATACCAAACTTTGCTTTCTAATTCCCAGTAGGACTTTACGCCAAAACATCACATCACGTTGAAACCATAAAGTATTTGCTTTAAACTAAGTTTATTAACAAAGACAAAACTTAAATTAGTTTCGTAATTTCCATATGAAAAGTTACAAATACAATGCGACAAACAGAGCACAGGGAGTGGGGGTAGTTGCTGATTTGTAATCTTGAACTTTAGTTATGTATTTTATAGTAACTTTGTTTTCTTGAGTTATAATCAAAATTAAAACAAACGTATTGTACAGATAGCACAAGCTAGTAATGAATGTGTATATCTCGCGCATGCGCAGACGGCGTGCAACTGCCGCCACCAACAACCGTGTCGGTATAGTGCAGTAGAACCACTTTCCATGATAACTGACTAAAAGAAGGTCTCAAATTTGTTGTTCAGTTAAATCAATGGTGTTATATTTTGTATTGTGGCGTTGTTTCTCGTTCGCTCGTGCCCTTATAATACTTCCAGTATGGGAAAATTATCTCGGAAAATATTGCAAAGTTAAAGTTGTTAATGTAGAATTTATGAAAAGAGAAACTGAAAATTCTACGACAGAATTGAATAAATTGCTGAAATGACTGTCGACTATGGTAGGAGTTTCTTAAATTGCTTTAAAGAAATAAAAACATGAAAACACTTTCTAAATTCTAAGCTAAAACAGAAAATGGGGGAAACTGTGAAGAGCTAGGTGATTTTAATGGGGTGGCTAAAGGGAATTATTAATAAATTTTACTTTTTGAAAAATGTGTTCAAATTATACCAAAATATATATTAATTCCATTTTGTGGTGTTTATGTGTTTTAAAACAAATAAATTACTACAGATGTGTATTTGGTATTTATTTAATGCCAGGTTAAAAAATCTTGAATGACCGAACTGCAGAATTGCACAATATATATTTGCGGATGCAGCTTTTATATTTTTGATACTATCCAGTTCTAATTGTTAAAGTTTAAAAAACAGTTCACATACATTTTATATCTGTGGTTGTTGTACAAATATTAATTGATTGGTGTTAAAAATAACTCTTTAAATATCATCCAAAGAGGTCCCCTTTCTAGGGCTTGTAAATAAAGGCCATCAGAGAATGGTGAGGTCCGCTCTTTTGCTAAAGGACCGATTTTGATCAAATTTGGTAACCTATGTGGGCATAATTTAGTCATATCTTAGATGTTTGGTTTTCCTGAACAGATTTCGTTCTAATTTTGATGATGTGTGAAGATTAATGACTCAATCGATTGTGTCAAATTGCAAGAATAATGAAATAACGGTTTTGGAATATTACTTAAAAACGGAAACTAGTGTTGACTTTTGTCATTTAAAATATCGATTATAAGTAAATACTCTGTACGTTCTGGACGAGATTGCAGTACAGCAAAGCCTATATTTATATATTTTCAAAATATAAAAACAACGCAATTTACACAAAAATAAATTGATAAAAAGGGGGAGACCCTTCTACACCACCTTAATCTCCCCTCTCCCTCAATGCATGGGTGTGTAAATCAGAAAATCTGAGCAATGTTTATGTAGCATTTTTTGTTCTGCTTTCGACAGTGGAAGAGTGTACTAGCTTTGACACAGTTGTATTATCCTTCTAGTACCAAATCTTAAAACCTCACGTTTAATTCTAAAATTAATAATAGTGATATCTTTTTCTCTGTTCTCGAGCTATTAATTGAATTTATTTTTCCAATATGTTTTTCAATTATGTTGCAAGAAATGATCAGATGGTTGAATTGTTACATTGGGGGAGTGAAGTCATGGATGGGATGCTGGTACATGTGTTCACGAGATCGTGTAGGCCATGTTTAATCAATACACCGTGTGTCACCTGTTTCGTGACAGAGATTCTCGAGTTACTCTATTTGCAAATATATAACCGCTGATATCATCGGATAAGCGGTGATTCAGCTAAACCTGTAATAAATTTTACTAACCCAGGTGGTTAGAATGTGTGTTCCAGACGTAAACGAGCTTTTCATGTTCTTTATGTGTGTTGTGTGAAGCTTAGGCTGCTGAAAACAATACTTTATCTGATCGCTTGTCACGTCAATAGAAAACGTATCGGAAATTAGATTTACAAATTTTAGAAGTGTTTATTATTGTAGAAGACTGCAATTATTCGTGTGGTCTAGTGATTAGCACTCTCTTTTACAAGATAATAGTTCTGGGTTCAAATTACCGTTGAGGCTCAAACATTTACGTTGTTGACACAGTATCGTGATGAAGATTAGCACTCTCTTTTACAAGATAATAGTTCTGGGTTCAAATTACCGTTGAGGCTCAAACATTTACGTTTTTGACACAGTATCGTGATGGTGCTTAGCACTCTCTTTTACTACATAATGGTTCTGAGTTCGAATTAGCGTTGGGGCTCAAACATTTACGTTGTTGACACAGTATAGTGGTGATGATTTAGCGCTCTCTATTGCAAGATAATAGATCTGGGTTCAAATTACCGTTGAGGCTCAAACATTTACGTTGTTGACACAGTATAGTGGTGATGATTTAGCGCTCTCTATTGCAAGATAATAGTTCTGGGTTCAAATTACCGTTGAGGCTCAAACATTTACGTTGTTGACACAGTATCGTGATGAAGATTAGCGCTCTCTTTTACAAGATAATAGTTCTGGGTTCAAATTACCGTTGAGGCTCAAACATTTACGTTGTTGACACAGTATAGTGGTGATGATTTAGCGCTCTCTATTGCAAGATAATAGTTCTGGGTTCAAATTACCGTTGAGGCTCAAACATTTACGTTTTTGACACAGTATCGTGATGAAGATTAGCGCTCTCTTTTGCAAGATAATAGTTCTGGGTTCAAATTACCGTTGAGGCTCAAACATTTACGGTGTTGACCCAGTATCGTGATGAAGATTAGCGCTCTCTTTTACAAGATAATAGTTCTGGGTTCAAACTACCGTTGAGGCTCAAACATTTACGGTGTTGACCCAGTATCGTGATGATGCTTAGCGCTCTCTTTTACAAGATAATAGTTCTGGGTTCAAATTACCGTTGAGGCTCAAACATTTACGATGTTGACCCAGTATCGTGATGAAGATTAGCGCTCTCTTTTACAAGATAATAGTTCTGGGTTCAAACTACCGTTGAGGCTCAAACATTTACGGTGTTGACCCAGTATCGTGATGAAGATTAGCGCTCTCTTTTACAAGATAATAGTTCTGGGTTCAAATTATAGTTGGGGTCAAACATTTACGGTGTTGACACAGTATAGTGGTGATGATTTAGCGCTCTCTATTGCAAGATCATAGTTCTGGGTTCAAATTACCGTTGAGGCTCAAACATTTACGTTGTTGACACAGTATCGTAATGAAGATTAGCGCTCTCTTTTACAAGATAATAGTTCTGGGTTCAAATTACCGTTGAGGCTCAAACATTTACGGTGTTGACCCAGTATCGTGATGAAGATTAGCGCTCTCTTTTACAAGATAATAGTTCTGGGTTCAAATTATAGTTGGGGTCAAACATTTACGGTGTTGACCCAGTATCGTGATGAAGATTAGCGCTCTCTTTTACAAGATAATAGTTCTGGGTTCAAATTATAGTTGGGGTCAAACATTTACGGTGTTGACCCAGTATCGTGATGATGCTTAGCGCTCTCTTTTACAAGATAATAGTTCTGGGTTCAAATTACCGTTGAGGCTCAAACATTTACGGTGTTGACACAGTATCGTGATGATGATTAGCGCTCTCTTTTACAAGATAATAGTTCTGGGTTCAAATTACCGTTGAGGCTCAAACATTTACGGTGTTGACACAGTATCGTGATGATGCTTAGCGCTCTCTTTTACAAGATAATAGTTCTGGGTTCAAATTACCGTTGAGGCTCAAACATTTACGGTGTTGACACAGTATCGTGATGATGATTAGCGCTCTCTTTTACAAGATAATAGTTCTGGGTTCAAATTATAGTTGGAGTCAAACATTTACGGTGTTGACCCAGTATCGTGATGATGCTTAGCGCTCTCTTTTACAAGATAATAGTTCTGGGTTCAAATTACCGTTGAGGCTCAAACATTTACGGTGTTGACACAGTATCGTGATGATGATTAGCGCTCTCTTTTACAAGATAATAGTTCTGGGTTCAAATTATAGTTGGGGTCAAACATTTACGGTGTTGACCCAGTATCGTGATGATGCTTAGCGCTCTCTTTTACAAGATAATAGTTCTGGGTTCAAATTACCGTTGAGGCTCAAACATTTACGGTGTTGACACAGTATCGTGATGATGATTAGCGCTCTCTTTTACAAGATAATAGTTCTGGGTTCAAATTATAGTTGGGGTCAAACATTTACGGTGTTGACCCAGTATCGTGATGATGCTTAGCGCTCTCTTTTACAAGATAATAGTTCTGGGTTCAAATTACCGTTGAGGCTCAAACATTTACGCTGTTGACCCAGTATCGTGATCAAAATTTGAAAACTACAAGCGACGGGAAATTTGACGTGTTACACGACTAAAAAGCTCTATAGCTGCCTGGCTAATCACGAATCTGTGAGCGACTAAGTTTAGTTTTTACTTACCTATTATTTTTTTCTTTTTGTTGTTTAAAGGCTAAAAACCTCTCAGCTATCATCGCCTTAAAAAAACAAATCAAAGACTCCTAGCTCTCGAATACTCTAATAGCGTCAGGGTCCAAAAAGAACAAAGTCAAGAGAGATAGATCCTCTCGGGATTACATAGCCTCCTCGTCCATTAAAATGAGCCCCTGAGCCTTACCAGTATTCAATTAACTTGGTAGTTAACATGTTGTTGGTTTGGTATTTGATTAACAGTTTGGTTGCCGTTAATAATGTTGACCTTAGTTTTTGACTGATCTTCCGTTTCATGGGTTCAGGAAACCGAAAAGGGGATTTGTGACATGCTGTCCGTCCTTCGTCGTTGTCGTTTGTACATAAGTACGATATCGGCCATAAAAACCAAGATACAAACATAAAATTTGGTGTAAGGGACCTATACTGTGCTCATATGATAGAACCCTATTGAAATTCAGGAAAATCGAATTGAAACTGTCAAAATAGTAACCATTTACAAAAGGTTTTTGTTCATATCTCGTGTGCTATTCAGCTTATAACATATCAAATTGGATAAAAAATTGCAGATTTCAGTTCTACATCCAATGGTACCAATCTCACATCTCTGTTGTGATAAGTAGCGAAATTATTGTCAAAAATGCAAATTTGAAGCCTAACCTCCCAAGAAAAATGATATTCCCATAATTACGGGATCTGGAATAGACGATCACTGGCACGGGTTAGCAAGTGGAGGCTCCCTCAGATATATACAGCTTCTAGGTCCGTTAGGGCGAGACGTTGTCATGAACGAAGTGAGTGCAGACTGTTAGGGGAGACCGGGGTAATACCGTACGGCGGGGCAATACCGTACCCCGTATTTTTAGATCCGCTGGAAGATCTAGTGAGCGCTGGGAAGTGCTGCTGCTTACCGGAAGGAATGCGAAACAGATAGAGACAGTCGGGGAGCTTCTATCTATACGCACGTGTATGTCATGAAGTTTTTTGTGTTTTATCAACTTTTCTTGTAGTTTTAGCGACTAACTCGAACTGAGGTAAGTGAAACATGCTTTTAGTGACTATATTCAAACTAGAGGTTTTGAATAGACTATAACGTGGCCTATTTTTAATACCAAACACAAGTCCTCAAGTGTTCTTATTTAAGGTTAGGGTTGAAAATGTTGCGTTATGTCGTTTTGGGGCAATTCCATACACCATGCATGGGACAATACCGTACAAGGCGCAAGGTGTACGGTATTGCCCCGTGTTGAACGATATTGCCCCATATAGTATTACAACTTTTCAGGTCGTTGAGGATGATGGTGTCACAAATGATAAGACTACCGAGCTAGCCATCCCTGGTACTTCGAATACAGCCACTGATGTCTACTTAGCAGGTGAAGACAAGGACTTAGAAATTCAACCAACAGTTAGTCTACCTTTCAAAGACATTTCACCACTACCCGGTCCTCTGAAACTAAAGTAAAGTGCCAGACAACAACATTCGTCCGTTTTTACTTTGACCCCGAACAAAGAAAAGTTGGAGAAGGCTGCAAAGCTCAAACAAGAAAAATTACAAAAGAAAAAAGAAAGGGAAATTGCATTAGCATTACGAAAATCAAAGTTGAAACCCAAAGGAAAAAGCAAACACAGGAAGTTTGCATCGAAGGAGGGCCATCAGCAAGTTGATAAGAAGAAATGCCGTAGCAACATCTCTTTTAAGTCATCATCAGAAGACGATTTGGATTCAAAGAAGCTCTGCAATGATGACGAGATGGATGACATCGATTCTGCTGACTTCAGAGGAACTCCAATTGAAGATCAACTGCCGATAAAGGCTCCGACTGCTTATTTTGTGGCGAATTCGGAAAAAACAAAGAACTGTGGTTCAGAGGTGTTTTTTGCAGTGGTTGGGTACATTCTGAGTGTAGTGAACGTAACACAGCAGAAAATTTCATTTGCGACTTCTGCAAATAAAATAGCCTAAATCAGATAACATAAAACAAACATACATTTTGTTGTTTATTTTATTTCCATCAAGAAGAGAACTTATGATTTTGTTTAGTTTTTTATAAGCACAAGGTAATGTTTTTTTTTTTGTTTTAATATAAGCTAATTTACTACGTTTTCTTATTTCGATGCTACAATAAAATATTTAATGTAATTTATCTTATATAGAATAGGACTTTTGTTTTTTTCTTTTTAGTTTTATGTTAGTTTATTTTTATTACTACTAAGAAAAGGGATTTGGTATTATTTTAATTTTAGTGTAACCTAATATGCTATTTTTTACTTATTTCGTTGATAAAATAAAAATTTAAATTATATTTTCTATGTTTGATTTTTTTTCACAGTCTTTGCAATGTCGTGGGGCAATACCGCCCTCACATATTGCCTAGCGGTATTGCCCCTAAATGGTGCACGGTATTGCCCTGACACTCGGGGCAATACCGTGCAGTGTAAGGGTTTTGTAAAATGGGCTTAACACTCAAAATTAGTTAAAGATTTAAAATATGAAGCAAAGAATAGGTGGAAAATTAAATTTCTTTTAAAATGAGATGATTGCCTCTTTCATTGAAGTTTTCAAATTAAAGATATAAAATAATAATGCTTAAGTGTACGGTATTACCCCGCTCTCCCCTAAATACATATACGAATCTCTTATATGCAGAATTACAAAGTTCCGTAAACCTGTGTAACAACGTTTGATACAAATTTAGCTTTCTCCTTTATCTACCAATACAATTAACATTTCCTACAGGGTCATGACACCAACTTTTGGGTATTGCATGTAGGGGTTTTGCTTGTATGGGGGGGGGGGGTGATAAGTACTATGATGGCGCCCAACAACTTGTTTTATTTTGTGTTGGGCTTCGTAAATCGCGTCCAAAGGCAAAAATTTTCCAATCTTTTAGATCAGTTTTTGGCCTAGAGAACAAGATAAGTCAGGTTAACAGATCGTTGGGGGAACAGGATTAGAAGTGGCCATACAACTGTGTTTGTCTAATCGTAGCGTATGTTGCTATGTTTGTATTATCATTTTGTTTGTTTTTATATGGTGTAATTTCGCTTATGTTTTTTCAATAATTATTATAATCGTATTATATAAGCAACATTTTTATAGCCTAATTGCAGCATTTTTATTTCATATCGTTCCTTTAATTTTTTTCTTTTGTTTGTGATTTTTTCCATATCGTTATTTGAATTTTTTTTTTTAATCTTTCCTTTAATTTTTGATTTTTTTTTTCCATATTGTTCCTTTATTTTTTTTTGTTTTTTTCATATCGTTCCTTTATTTTTGTTATTTTTTTTTTTCTATATCATTCCTCTAATTTTTTATTTTGTAATTTTTCAGATCGTTCCTTTAATGTTGTGTGTATTATAATTTTTTTTTTTTTTTTTTTCCATGTCTGTTAATTTTTCGTTTGTTGTGTATTTTTATTTTTATTTTTATTTCTTTTCTTAACGTCTCTGTTTATGCTCGTTACACTAATGAAGTCGGGAGAGTATGTTATACACAGAAAAAACGCAACCCCATCATCCGCAATAGAACTAACCTTCGTAACTTGTACCTACACACTAGTTCTGCCAACTAAGCTATACCGCTTCCCAAATTTGTGTACTTAATAAGTTTATTTTCTTCATATATACATAGTGTAAAGAAAGTTATGTTATCGGTGCCGGATGTATTTGTACGTTTCTTATATTTTTTGGGGATATATCTGTTTTAGGTTCTCTGAAAAAATTGTTTTTTGTCATGTGTGTAAGTACTATACAGCACAAAAGCGTTCGCCGATCAATCAAATTTAGTGTATATGGGTGTATACTGCCCAAATCTCGGGAATTTTTTTTTCTCCATTTTTTCAATAACTCAAAATTTTTATGAAGCTATCATATAAAAAATCCTGTTTTCTCAAGATTAGTTCTAACGATTTTGGTCAAATTTTGCTAAATGTAGCCTCAAAGGACCCAAACAAAACTTATTGGTAGCCATTTTTCCAAAAAAATGCCGCTTCGTGAGTTATTAAATTTTGTAAGAAATCAAAAAAATTACCATGGCGCTGTTATAAAAACGTTACTTCTGAAAATCAGCTCTACCAATTCCTTTTAAGATTTAATACAGTAAATGTACAAAATGTGAAGATTAATTACTCAAACCCGTGTGAAAAATCTCAAGTACAGTATTAGACTTAACCTCTGTCATTTCATCAACATAAACCAAATTTAGACCCTTATTTAAATATTGTTAAGAAAATTTTTTACAAAATCCAAAGACGCCGTACATGGGTAATTTTCACTTTAGATATTTAAAACTCGAACACAAGATCTCACAAAAATTACGTTTACTTAGTCAAACGCGTTTCAACTATATATATAGTTATAGTTTAGTTATAGTAGCTCGTGTGTCATTGAGGATGGCGACTTAGACGTTGAAACGCGTTTGACTAAGTAAACGTAATTTTTGTGAGATCTTGTGTTCGAGTTTTAGTCTATCTAATATTATCTCACAAGTCAAGCTCAATATTTATTTATTTTCACTTTGTTTACTGATAATTACGGTGACTTTTGTCGATGCATAATTTTGTTGGTTCGTATTTCAATTGTTATGAGAAAGTTTGTGCAGTGTTTATACGCCGTTGATTTGTTTTGTGTACATTACCCTATTATTTATATTTATTATGTAAAATACTCGTTCACACTCACAGACCTGAATATTAAATAATGTGTTTTATTTATAGTAGAAATAAAATGCATTGATTTGATTTATCAGTGTATTGCAGCCCAGGTCAATCTTGCAGGCTAAAATATATCATTGCAGGCTTGCGTTTAATCTGGATAGTATACTGAAGTATTCAACTGACATTTTGACATTTACATGACTACAGATTTGATTAAATGTGTTTTAAATACGTAATCATTATTGTAAACAAGAGGTAGATTTTGTTCTACAATCTGATCGATGATATATTTCTATTCAATCTGTTTTGTATTATTAATTGTAACAATACATCGTACAGAGTGTGTACGATATTTTACCAGCGCATTACTTACATTACTTTAATTTTTTTAAACGAGATTTTATAAACATATGTCCGAAACACTTAGCTGTCTGTCTATATATTTCTTTATTTCAAAAGAATTTATAACTGTAGAAATGTATGAGACCAGATTCAGTACTGTGTTTTTTTATGTAACCTTTTATCATCATACTAAAAACTATGACTTATTTAAAATGGGCGTCGTTAAAATTTGTAATTTTGAATACTGTATCTCGAAAACCATTAACTTTACAAAATATTTTTTTCCTTATAACGACAACACAGTATCGTTATAGTTTTCTGTCGGTCAAAAAATACCGAGTTATCGGTCAAAAATTGAAACATTATTTCTTAGTAATCAGCTATAACGCCCAGACGTTATGGCTCCAGTTATTCCTTTTTATTAACATACATCCTATAATAATAAGAAATAACTTGTATCATAAACTTCTGAATGTTGTAGTAAATTTCCAAGGATTATATTTAGATTTTTTATGGATAACTGTTATTCTTTAACATACAGAACAATAAAATCGTGCCACTGTATTTTGTATAGTTAATTGTTTTCGAGTTATTCGACATTCGAATTTTGGAACGACTGCCATTTTGATGGCGAACAAAATAAAGTCTCATCAATTTCCACAGTTATGATTTTCCTTAGGAAAAACACAAACAGAACGACAGACAAAAAACCACGCGTTTTCCGACGTATGTTTATATTACCTTTTATTCTTAAAATTAAGTAAAGAACACTTTAACAAAATATCGGACATCATTAATTTAATGAAAGAACTAATTTTGAGCTTACAAAGCTGTTAAATAAATTATATTTGTTTAAAACTGCGTAAAGGGTGAACTGTGACACGTCTAACCACGAATGTGTCATTGTCTGACAGTAAATGTATTTTTTAATAATTTCACTGAAATGTCTAAAAATAATGTTAAAATTAACAAAGCAGGATTGTATACAAAAATGATTGATACGACCAAATTTTATAAAAGAAATTAAAATCCTGATAGTTATAGCCAAATATTTGTTCTGGGTACTACTAAACATGTAACTTGTGTATTTTTCAAAACTTTTAAGAAATTCATAATATTGCGAGTGATACAAGATTTGTTCACTAGTAACAACTGAGGATTATAGCTTGGATATTGAAACGTCGTCTTGTTAACGTGTTTGTTGGTTGTTGAAATTGGAGTGTTGTATTTCTGTCGATTACGAAAAAACTACATTACAAATTGTGTGCGATTTTATTGAAATTCTTCCGGTAAAAACATAATTGAGAAATTCATCTATCCATCGATGTCCAAACTTTTCATTCAAAGTGTCTGTGGCAAATGCACTAATGTGCGGGGGTGCGCCATCTTGTTGAAAATGAAGTTGTTGAATGTTTTCGAGTTCATCTTGCTGAGGGAAAGATAAAATTAATTAACATATCGAGATACACAATTCCATTAATTGTCATCTCAGCAAAGAAGACAGGCACTATACGACGATTTTTCATCACACCACACCAAACATTAACTTGTTATTTTCCTGTGGTGGATCTATTCTGTATTAGCGTCGGAATGCATGTTGCACTGAAAATACAGACTTGAATTCAGCCAGCAACAAAACACACTTTGCTTTTTCTTTATTAGAGAACATAATAACACACTTCACACAGAACATTCCAGAAAACACAAAATACACTACCACAACAATGAAAGAACT
This sequence comes from Aphrophora alni, assembly GCA_963513935.1. Classification (NCBI taxonomy): domain Eukaryota; kingdom Metazoa; phylum Arthropoda; class Insecta; order Hemiptera; family Aphrophoridae; genus Aphrophora; species Aphrophora alni. The sequence continues at coordinate 40,543,248 of OY740770.1, read as the reverse complement.
AATTTTGAGCTTACAAAGCTGTTAAATAAAATTTTGGGTTATAGGTTATCAGCGATACCAATACAACACCACAAATTTCTCTACTTTCTTCTTATGAATTAATGAAACCCCACCATTCTTTTATAACAAACCTTTATTTAAATAGGACTTAAATGTGTTTCACTTGTGTCATAAACTCGTCTTCAGCGTATTTGATTAAAACTAAAAAATACGAAATCGGTATAGTTTTTGAGAAATTACATCTTTATAACAATTCGTGGCCGATTTTTCTTCTTTATTTGCAAAAACGTATTTTTTAGTTTTAATCAAATACGCTGAAGACGTTAAACACCAATACGTTTAACCAAAATTTGATCAAAACAATAGGAGTCAATTTTGAGAAAATATTCATTTTGTTTTTCTCTCCATTTCCCCCTCCCCCTTCAATTTTCAGCCATAAAAAAATCCCGAGATATGGCCAAAATTTGATCAAATCCGTTTTATGTAGGCGTTTTGAGAAAATTGTCATTTTGTGTTTTTTCTCTCCCCTTTCCATTTTTAGCTAACAAATAATTAAAAAGAATCCCGACATATGGACAAAAGGGACCCACATACCAGATTTGATTAAAATCGATCCACTCGTTCCTCAAAACGGATATATCCAAAGAAGAATAGACCCGATTTCAATTGTTTAACCCATTTGGGTTTTTTCATTTATTAATTTTTATTCCAACAATAGTAAAGAGTTTTCATTTGAAAGCAGGAATATCTTAACTATGCAAATAGGCAACTAAACATTCTGGAAACTGCCAGTACATGATCCATTTGTATCAAACCTTTTAACTTCTTTTCCTTGTCAAATTGAACAAGAACCATCTTCCGCGGATATAGACGGGTTCAATTTTTATTCCACTAAACTCCCGAATGTGGAAGTAAAATGAATCTAGATTTCGCATATTTAATAATGATATTTAATTCCTTTCTCTATTATATTTTCATCGTTAAACTAACGGTCAATGTTTCTACCTTTGCGTTCTACGAATACCGTTCTGTTGTACTTTTAAAATATTCCACCAGCGGAGACAAAGGTATTTGTTTTTTATCGACGGCGGCACTCGAGCCTGTATGAAGTAATCTGTAATTAGTATTGTTTTTGTGCTGAGCATTTAACTCAAAGTCATTAAGAGGAGTGGTGATGAGTTTAGAAAAGTAATTCTTTGAAATGCGTCTGTCTGTAGGCTAGACTTGCTTTACATTTCAAATAGGTATACGTCAGATACTTGTAATGTCGTCAGTTTCAGCGTGGACGAGATTTCCAGATAGAAAAAAAACTGTTTATTGGTAGAACTCGTGGATTTAATGTATTTTTGGTACATTCTGTTAGATTAATCATTTTATTAAAGAAAAGTATGTTTTTAATTCATTTATAAAAATGAAAAATAAAATATTTCTTTACCTTGGTTTCAGTTTGTAAAAATCGAAAACGAGGTAGAATAATGTTTTTATCGGGTGTTGAAAAAATCTGTACAACCTTTGCTTCCAACGAAGTTTACGATTTAAATTTTAATCCAATTAATAATGAAGTAATGAATCAAATTTCACCTTACAGCTAACACATTTATAATTTTTACAGTTTATTGTCGATTTGTACTTTAAATTAAATGTTTTGTACAATTTGAATATTTTATTATTGATAAATGAAAGAGAAAATATGGGGACAGTTAGAAAGGTTGTGGTGATTTAAATTTAACAGTAATTAAATAGACAGTATGATATGTTAGCCAAACTTCAGGAAATAATTTTATATCCAAAAAATAAATATTAAAGATCCTACAATTATACATTTGGAAACGCTTTATTTTCCATCTCTCGTTTTGTTTGTTTTGCTCCTTCAAAACGGAAAATGGATGAGATATTGGGTCCGAATTTTGTATACACATTCTTTATGCAATCTTTTACCAATATACCAAAAACGAAGATTTTATTTTGTATTTTTTTTAAATGATAGTAATTTAAGACTTTTAATGCTGAATACCTCAAAACTGTTAACTTCATGAACAATTTACAAGCAATCTTTTCGCGACGAACACTATGATATATTTTTTTTATTGTTTATCAAAGAATAGATGAGTTATTGATTTAAAATGTCTAAACTTTTATAATACCAGCCATTCTTATTATTATTGAGTGAATTGAATTTCTCTTCTGAAAAAAAAAGTCCAAAATCATAAAATATGTGTTTAATCAATTATTATTGAAAAATACTCTTTCTTTTACAACGATAATTCATTTATCCCTTTGCCTACAATAAAAATGCAGATATTATAGTTTTTATCGTTAAAAGAACAAAATAGTTTGTCTCTTGTACATTTTTTGTAAAGTTAATGGTTTGTTGTTATTCGCCTTCAAACATTTTAAACGTTCCCAATTTTAAAAAAAATGTTTAAAATAAAATCATGTTTTTTTAAATATTTGTATTATAAATAAAGTAATCATTGCAAAGTGACCTTTATAGATTTATTGTTCATAAATCTACCATTCATTATTCTTGAAATGCTCAGTTATATAGTACTTTCCAATTCCATAGCTACCATAAACTGTATGTTTTGAAGGGGATTTAGAGAGAGTAGATCTACCACTTCTATTTGGTATTTTCCCAAGGTCCTTGCTCTTTTAATAACCACGGCCTCCTGTTAAATAGGTGGTGAGGTGTTTTCTCACCCTCCTTATATTAGTACCTACAAGTCGTGTCATCCGTTAGGCCAAGCTTCCTGAGATGTCCTCTGAGTATGCCAATCCCCGTAAGGAAGTCTTAGTCTATTCTTTCATAGACTAATACAAACCCTGGATCTCATACGGTCGTATATTCCAAGCATCTCCTTAGCTTGCTTCAGTCCTTTTGTTTCTTTCAAGAGTTTTGATCTACTGGCTTCTTCACCTCTTTTGAGTCTCATCTTCAAGTAGTTTTCTCCACAGAATGTTTCTGATCCTACGAGTAGGATGGATGCCCTCTTTTTCGCACGATCCTCTCCATTTTCATTGCCCTCTATTCCTATGTGTCCTAGTACCCAGATGAGAGCTACTTTATTACTTCTCCCTAACTCATTAAAATTTTGTAGGCATTCACAGACCATCGCTGAGCTGATGATTCGCTTGCTCAGCGCTTTGATGACAGCTTGGTTATCTATCAGAATTACATGTTTTTCCTCTTGTATCGCCTGTCAAAGTTCCTTTGTCAAAGATTTAGCTTAGATTTCCGCTTGTAAGTTGCTGGGGAATTTGCCCATCGCTTCCAAGTACCTGGTACCCTTATATTGATAAAAGGTTACCTAAACCATATGTATACGAAGTCTTTACTTCATATCTCATACTTATCCATCCGATTTATTGGGATAACCTCAAATGGAACGACAGATAAAACGTTCTCGAGCGTATGTTTATGGGTACTTTTTTCTTTATTTTCTTTTATCGTGTTTGAAGTTTGGCTACATAGTTTTGAATCATCCTGTATAAAGAAATTCAATATATAAATAACACATCACAACATCGAATTTAAAGTTATATATTTTATCGCAGCCTCGTCCTTGCTCCATTTATACAGTTCTGTCTACCATTGACACTTCTTCCTTTAAGAACCTCTCATTTTAAAATATTTTTTTTAAAGAACTAATTATTTATACAAAGAAAATATTATACATTTCTGTAAACAATAAATAAAGAAGCATTTCAATCCTTAATGAGTATCAAAGCTATTGTTTAATAAGAGCATCTCTTGTTGTATATAGCATTGAATCACGTTCTCGCTGAATTACATTTAACTTGTGCTTGCAACGATTGGTTATAAAGTGACTTTTACATCCGCTATTGTCTATGTGGTTTTCCGTCCTCTAATCAATTAATAGTATATTACAGAGTAGCAAACACATCGGGGGGTTATTGTTAGTTCATTATTTTGGTAGCCCAGATATACATTCTCGCCTCTTTTAATAATTAATATATGTATTATATCATATATCATTAATAAATCAGTGTAATAGGGATCGTAAGCTTAGTTAAAGGAAAAGCTGGTAAATCTCGTTGCTACCAGTATTTAGATGCACAATTAATTAGTGTATTATATCCGTAACCTATAAGATTTTTTTTTTTTATTTTCCATTCTTTTTATTACATTTAAATAAACAAAACATGATTTAGATTCAGAAAAGACATTAAGATAAAAAATAAAGCTTTCCTTAACAACAAACTAAAACAAAACAAATAAATTGACATATGACATAATAATACACTGCCTGAACGTTTGTTAAAGACATTAATATTGTTGCTATCATTGAGTAGCTTCCGATCTCATTTTATCATTATCCGCGAGAGAAAATACTGAAAAGATTTAATTTTAATATCTCTCTCTACAACATGCACTATAATTGATTTAAGTACGGATCCACAGAGGACCTGCGGGAAGTAAATCGCCCATTTTTTTTAGAGGTGATGGAACTTTTTGATAAGAGAACCGATCCACCCTACAATCTAAATCACGCTGTAGACTAGTGCAGAGCTTAAATAAATCTCGAATGTTCAATGATATGAGAAATACGAGAAGATATAACGCAATAATGTCTTTATTTGTGTAGAATCTATGCTATTAAAAAATCGTAGCAATTGTTAATATATTGCACTTTTTCATATATAAGTAGTATATAGAGAAAATTGTGTGATGGTTAAAAAAATGTGATGTTAAGTTTTTATAGGAATCCATTTTGAGATATTTTGAGTCTTAATACAGTGGTTTTTACAATGATACCCTACAGCTTAAACGAATGAATCAATTTTGTTCAAATTTGTTGTGTGAGTGTTTTTACTCATATCTCGAGATGAATGGATGCGTCTGTTTTTTCTTCTTTTTTAATTGATAGTTAAAAATTAGCTACAATAGAACACAAAAGAATAATTCGAATTTCATCAATTTTTTTTAACGCAGCCTAAAAAAACGTATTTTTCTTCAACGGCTCAAAAATACCTTCGAGGAGTATCGGTTAAAATAAGAAATTAACAGGGGCGCCATCGTAAACAACCAACTAGGCAGTTATCCGTCTACCTCCATACCATTACCACTTGAGCTGGTTTGGTTTATCTGAAAGGATACGTCGAGAACACAATACGACTCACAAGTTGAATTATGTGAAAAACGCCATAATTCTTCGGAAGAAGCGGTCGAGAAAGTCACTCCAGATGTGTGGATAAAGTACGTAGAACAAGTCGAAAAAAGCGATCGACGACAATTAGGAAATCAGTCTTGAACATAGAAGTGTTCAGCAGTTCCTAATAAACTTGACACCAGAAGACGAAGACAGCTGACTGGTCCAGTAAATATTGTTATAGACTCGTAATAGTGCAGCCTCATAACCCAACAAACATAAAACTATGTATAGTTTCAGCTCACATAAAAGGTTGTAGTCAAAACCTAAGGACATGAAATTGTCTAATAAATTCTCGTTCAATGAATCATGACTTTATTACAAGTTGATTGGTTGCTTATCAGTGTGCCAAGCCGTGATGTGACAGAGTCGCCACTAGGCTATTGTTCCTACTTAGATATATTACTGTACTTATCCACTATGTCATCTACGTGTTTACAACTATAAGTTCTGATTAATGAAGAGGCCTGTATATGAAAGAAAACGGTTTGTAATGAGATATTTGAACAGTACAATAAATTCTTGTCATCCTTGTTTTATTATTTGGTTATACTGTAATTGTTAAATTGTTAGAGTATAATCATAAAGTTATGTGATTGGTTAAAATTCGAAGATCTGTTTTGAAGTCTTTTAAGTTCAAAAAAGTGGTTTTTGGAATGTTGTCTGTAGTCTGTGTGGACCGAGAAGCGTGGATAGATATCAATTGAATTTGGTGTGTGGACATTTTGGCCATATCTCAGGATTTTTGTTATTCATTTTTCAATAATTTTGTATAAAAACTTTTGTTAAATCTACTTTTGGTGCCATCCTAAATATTTTCATTGATAAGATATTTGTGATATATCATTTTCTATTAAAAAAAAAAAAAAAAAAAAAATCAAAACTCAATTTTTTCTTTTGCTTCTGCTGATATTTTCCGATCAAATGATACAAAATTATTCATTTTCTTAATAATTGGAAGACCTTATATAAAGACCGCGATAAGTAGAGAAAAGTGGTGGAAAGAATATGTAATTCTGTTGAGCAAATCCAAAATGAAGGCCAAACAAAGATTTACAAACTCATTTTCCATTCAAGACTCAATACAAAATATTGTGATTATAAAGCTCCTTTTTATTGTATAGGGTATTTATTACACAATGTGTAATGTTGTATTTAAAGTTCAATCTTAATTAAAGGGTCTTAGGAGTGATGGAAAATGGTTCGATTTTATATTCGTACAGAAAACAACAATTTGTTTATACTGTGTAATTAATTAGTATTGGCATAGCTCAGGTAATTAACTACCTGGATTTCTTTTTTATCTACAAACCTATATTTACATGTAAGTACTCATTTTCCTCATTCGTACCGACTTAATACTTTCAGTGGTACAATTACAATTGTTAATTTTAGAAATTATCCATAACTTACCTGAATATTTCAAATTATTATTGTGGCTTCCAAATTATTATCACTGTACACCGTGTTGTCTGTTAACAAACTTATGTTATATTTTAATCCAATATTTTTTTTTCAATGAAACTAACATACAGAGAAAGACAAATATTCAGAGCGTTTTAGTCTCAGAAGTTTGACTACAGCATCATGCAGACATCTTTCTTATACACTTCAGGATCTTTGACTGTCTCACAATAGGAAAATATTTGTGGTCAAATCAAACTGTCCACAGGTCTTTAAATTATTAAAATAATAAGTCATTTTGTTCCATCCGATCGGAAAATAACCGCAAAAGCAAAAGAAAATAATTGAGTTTTGATTTTTTTTTAATATAAAAAGTATGAATATTATGCAGATGGGTGAAGAAGTGAGTACAAGGGCATTGACCGATTGGTTCAACAATTCGTGCCGCTCTGTCCACTGCCTTTTTGTCATCTCGGAGAACTGCTCGCTTCTTTTCATCAAATCCGCTAGTTAAATTGATGCTTTACACCTGAAACATACAATTTTTTTAAATATATAAAAGGTTTTTTGTGCCTATATACTTGTTCTATTGATATATTTATATAAAAATGTTACACCGACTAGAAATTATTCATAGATTTTAAAATTTGGTATGCCTTTTTATAATAACTATATACTATTGTTCTTTTTTTAAACAAAAATCGTGTATAACTTAGTTTTTAAATTGAGGTAATAATACATAAGGAGTTGTAACATACACACCTCTGTCCTGTCGCAAAGAATATAATAATATACTGATCCCAACCTGGAATCTTTGACACTTGTCTTAAGATTGAAATTCGATCACCGTCCCAAGTTAGAGTTGCGGGTTGTGATTACCCAGTTATGTTATACCCAGACCAGAGATCTGTAATTGTCGATCGTAAGAATACTTATTCACGGTTACGGGAAAGCTTCGTAATTTGAAAAAAGATGAGAAAGTCTACCATTTTTTACCCTTTTACCAAATGTTAGCTGAAATTTGAAGTATGAACTTTCTTAAAATGGCTGGGACTGGAAGAGTGTGAGTTAATTATTCCAAAAGCGTATGTTATTAAAAAGGCTATACAATTTATTTTACGTGCGTGCGCGCGTGTGTGTGTGTGTGCGCGAACGTGCTGTTGTAAGGCTTAATCTTTATTTTTCTGCATTAAAAAATATATATTTGGATTCTTGTATGTATGTCAACATCACAGATGGTCTTTCAAACCGTGAAATATTGCAAGATCAATCATTTGGTTTGTTTTCATTGATATTATTTCTTATATAATTTAATGTAATTAATTATGTTTTTTATTTGGTAATAAACGCTCATTATTATTATTGTTATTATAAATTTAGCTTCTCTTCGGTTTTTCAAAATTGATCAAGATAGAAATTAACTGAGATGTATTAATCTTTAAGATACATCTTTACGAAATTGTAATTTTCATCAAAGTTGAAATATTAAGAAAAGTCATAAATATATATTGAATAAAATAAATTAATTGGACCAAAGCGAATAAATTAAAATTATTATTATGTGGAGTTTATGCTGTAACTTTCAAGGATTTGTTTGTTCCGATATTTTTGTAGAAGAAAATAAAGATGAAAACAGTGTGATGACGAAATAATTAATGTTTCTGCTGATGAAGAATATAAAAAAGAACTATATAACAATTATTGTTTTTACTTCTGATAAAGGTTTTTTAAATAAACCGTAATTGAAGTACTTTGTTATATTCTTGTTATATAAATAACTTACATTTGTATTTATTTTTAACTCATTACATGTTTTTAAATAGAAAATTTGGAGGTAAACAATTATTAAAATAATACAGCAAAATAAAATATTTTGTTGCATCTCTTGTTTGCAAGCTAATTGTTACCAACCGTAAATAAAAATTTTAAAATCTTAAAGAAGAATGAAATTGATTTATTTTCTCTTCATTAATGTCTCCAGTGATAATACTTTGTACTGGATACACAGGCTTTATACGGTTTGTTATCTAACATCCGCTCGAGATTTTAATTTAGTTTAATACTTAAATGACTTGAAATGGAGTTTTCCCCTATTATTTATTTGTTTCTTTGAATTTTATGTTGTTTGGCTACATGTAAACTATAATTGAAAATGTTAAATTCGTATTTGATTTTCAAATAATCTTGGAACTTAAAAATAATTAATCTTATTTCGTTGCAGATCCGATGAGGACGACCCCAGTGGCAACAAATACTCCCGAATGGAGGAGGACAATTTGCAAGATAAGGAACGATTTGCTAGGTAAGGATATAGTCATAATATAGGTATTATATCTATTTGTGGTTCTTTCAAGATGTTTTTGGTGTACTTTAGGGTGACATAGAAGCGCGAAATTTTAGAAGGGTCTTCTTGGCCCCTAAAGTAAAAATATTAAACATATTAAAAATGTGTACAGAACTCCGATCTGTGGCACATCAAATTTTCTATGTTAGCTACTAGGGATTCTTTAAATCAGATGTTTAAACATATTATTCAGCTGTCAATCAGCAAATATTATTAAAAAACAAGTATTGATATTCTATTTTTAGAGTTTGATTTGTTAGAATTAGTATGTTTATTAGTGAAAACAATACATTAGCAACAACATAAATGCTACTTATAAAAGTTTTTATTCTACATTAATAAATTATGGTTAATTAATATTGATTTATTAAACAATTAAATCTTTCAGTTATTGTACATAACTGTGGGTAATGTACCGGTCATTAAATTCCTCACGCGAGCCAATGTAAGAGCGATAGTTCAAGGAAATTGTATAACCGGGGACCACAAGAATACCTTCCGACATAACTTGGCATTCCGAAAAGGGCTTGGACCTTGTTTATTTTATCAGCTCATGAGAATGTGTACTTCCAATTGAGGAATCACACATTCATTTCTTAGCGAAACCTGACCAAAGTGATGGATATAACCCACTAAATTCGTACATATTTATAATAATGGGGAAACAGGGTACATAGTTATGGAGTTTTAAGAAAGGTCTGATTTCATACATTTCCTATGGGTTTTAGTGAATAATTGGAGATTGGTTAGAGATATGAAACATATATTTTATACCACTGAACTAGAGTTGAAAAACTATATTAAATTATTTATCTAAACACCATGTTGCCATTTATTAAAAATTGACTGAAATCCAAGGATCACATCACATAACGGAGTATAAAGAATTATACACAAGTTTCATTTAATCCGAAATCGATAAACAACGAAAACTGTTGTAATAGAATTTATTTCCACTCTTTAATTACCTGTCGATACGTCGATTAGTCCCTGATTATAGCTCTTCCGGGTTCACTACTCGTCAACAGATCCACAATAAGACTCCACATTATTGTCCATACAAATGGAGGTTTTTGAATACTTTACACCCACAAACACCCACTTTTTTTGACAAATCACATAACTTACTCTATGCTACCTATATATGAGACATTAAAGGAATTATAAAGATAATATAATGCATATGATATAATATCCAAATTTTCAAAACTATATCCTATTTTCTTCTATAATAAATACAAGGAAAAAACTCGAAAATGAAAAATGTCATAAAAATTTCAATGACATTCTTGAACACTAATGTCCTCGATCTTTTAATTTCAACCAAGTCAGTATTTTTGGTTTAATTATATCCCAGTCTTGTTAAATTTGAACCTATTAGCTTAATAAACACAAATAGTAAAGTTTTGCTAATAATAGACCTAGTTTAAAAAAAATAAAAATACACGGCAATCGTTAGAATACGCCCATCGGTACGATTAGTGCGGAGTTAGCCCTGATATTCTAAATACAAATAGACATGTATTTAAACTAAGTTTTAATGAAAGTATCGTATATGTAGTTGCGAGAGTTCGAGTTGTCCGTGCATGTAATTACATGTCAGCCGTCTGAACAGCGATACAAACGCAATTACATGTAATTACTGAATAATGACATGTTCTCAAACTTTGGGAAACATATAGGTTTCAGAAACTGTGGAAAGGCCAATTATTTATAATTTTGTAGAATCCCAAGGTTGGGATAGTGTGCGTTATAACTAGGGAAATAACATTTATCTGAGATCTGCACTGTCATATTATCTATTACGACGTCTTGAGTCGGTAATTTAATCGTTATTGTTACTCTTAAACATTATTAGAGTCTATTTTTGAAATATTTCGAATGCTATTGTAGTATAATAACAGGAGGGATTTAAGAGAGGACGATCATTGACGATGTTTTTATTATAAGATGATAAAATTTACTTTTACTAAAGAAACCTAGACGTAGATTTTCTATTTTCGCCATAAAGAGTGATATTAATTAAACTTAAGATTACGTTATTATTTATTTTTCAATAACGGCTGTTTTTATGCTTGCTTAAAATATTGTGTTTTTACTTTTTTAAATATACGTAGTATAGAGAAAGTTGTGTGACAGGACAAAAATTCTATTTCATGGAAATATACGTTTTAATGACGTGTAGTTGAACCCTAAAAAGTCATTTTAGGACTATACAGCTTACACGAGTAGACCGATTTGAATCAAATTTTGGTATATCTCGATACGTATTTTCATTTTTTTTGATAACTCGAAATTTGAGGATACTTCCCATAAGAAAAAACAGAAATTTTTAGTTTCGAAAAATTGGCGCAAACACACGTATTAGTTGCAATCTCCCTAAAAAATCCGATTCCAAAGTTGACAGTAAGAAACAAGATCTGTCATATAAGATATAATTCCCCAAAAATTCCGTATTGATTTCCCTCATATTTTGCTGAAATGTGAACAATAACGACCTAAATCAGTCGCAAGTAAAAGATAATTACCGTTTAGAAATAAGTAACTTCCAAAAAAACTAAAAAGAACCTTAACGGTCTTAGTTTCAACTTAATCCATGAACTACGACTTACGCTTAGACCAAGTTTGACACCATCGAAGCAAGTAAAAACTAAAGAACCTTAACGGTCGTAATTTAAACGTAGTTCTTGAACTACGATTTACTCTGAGGCAAAGTTTATGGCACCATCGAAGTACGTTTATGATTTATTTAAATATAAATTTATTTATTATATATATAATATAAGTTAATTTGTATAAATCTGACATCTACTTCCCAGGTTTATTTTTCACTTTCTAACTGAACAACTATCGAACTTGTGTGTGCAAAGTACAAGGTTTTGCGAACGACCGTGCTACATTTGTTCCCAGGAACTTATTACTAGTCTTAGACCAAACTATAACAACTAAAAAAAGGCTAAAACAAAATTATGTGTTTTAACGATTTTCTACTATTTTTCCAAGGACAAAATCTTTCTGACCAACACATAAAATTAATCCTCGTTTACTGAAAATTTTATGACACTATTAACTTCATAGCTTTTACCTTTTACAAGTATTAATTAAATTAATTTTGTTTTAAATACTGTTTTAATCAGTAATAATTCCTGTAATTAAGAGAGTATTAAAACCCGAGTTTAGTATACACTTTATGAACTTAGACGGCAACATGTGATAAACAAGTCATCAATCTACGAAAATAATTATATAGCGTCCCACAGCTGTACTGGAAAACAAAGTAACAACAATCCAATTTCTCTCACCCGCCTGATTTCGTGACCCCAAGTATAGGTCGTTACCAAATTTCAGATTAGATCAGAACGAGTTTCTAGTTAAATATGTTGATTAAATAGTGGTAGAGAAAGGAGTAAAATATGAAATGTCTTGTATGAAACGAAATGTAAACAAACTTTGCGATACCTAACATAAATTAATTTTTTATGTTCTTAAGGGTTAAAGTATTTGAACTATTTGGACAATCAAAAATTATTATTCAGATCAAAATCCGTCTTAGACAAGGTCAGTTCTAATTACGTAGAAAAATCGTGATGGGTCAAACAATTTTTGAGATTAGGTTTTGGTTTTTCATTTTGACCTGCACAATAAGTTTACCCACTTGAAATTAAAGAAATACCAGTATTAGTTATAGTGGAAAATAGTGTGCAATATATTTGCGGAAATATTAGTTTTAGTTCACAATCTGAAATTCAGTCCATGAAATGGATACGAGTTATATTGACTGTCCGTCAATGAAAACAAAGACCAAACAGTCTTTCCTTAAAAATTGTTACCAAGATATTTTTATATTTGTGTTTAAATCGCCTTCGGATAATTCCAAATTTGGTGCTTTTTTTGCTGTCGTTTAAAGGCGAAAACCTTTTCGGTTGTCATCACCTCATAAATAAGGAAGAAAAGAAAGACGAAAAATCTCTCGATTGTCATCACTTCATAAAAAAGGAAGAAAAGAAAGACGAAAAACCTCTCGGTTGTCATCGCTTCATAAAAAAGGAAGAAAAGAACGGTGAAAAACCTCTCGATTGTCATCACTTCATGAATAAGGAAGAAAAGAAAGACGAAAAACCTCCCGGTTGTCATCACCTCATAAAAAAGGAAGAAAAGAAAGGCGAAAAACCTCTCGGTAGTCATTACCTCATAAAAAAGGAAGAAAAGGCAGGCGAAAACTCTCGGTTGTCATCACGTCATAAGAAAAGAAAGACGAAAAACCTCTCGGTTGTCTTCACCTCATGAAAAATAAATAAAAGAAAGGCGAAAAACCCGTCGGTTGTCATCACGTCATTAAAAAAGGAAGAAAAGAAAGACGAAAAACCTCCCGGTTGTCATCACCTCATAAAAAAGAAAGAAAATAAAGGCGAAAAACCTCTCGGTAGTAATTACCTCATGAAAAATAAATAAAAGGCAGGCGAAAACTCTCGGTTGTCATCACGTCATAAGAAAAGAAAGACGAAAAACCTCTCGGTTGTCTTCACCTCATGAAAAATAAATAAAAGAAAGGCGAAAAACCTCTCGGTAGTTATTATCTCATAAAAAAAGGAAGAAAAGGCAGGCGAAAACTCTCGGTGTCATCACGTCATTAAAAAAGGAAGAAAAGAAAGACGAAAAACCTCTCGGTTGTCTTCACCTCATGAAAAATAAATAAAAGAAAGGCGAAAAACCTCTCGGCTATCATCACCTCATTAAAAAAAAGGAAGAAAAGAAAGGCGAGAAACCTCTCAAAACCTCAGTTGTCATCACTTCATAAAAAAGGAAGAAAAGACCGTAAATTAGAAGGCCCCTAAGCCCCAAATACTATAATCAAAGTCGAAAGAGTGCATTATTACACAAGATAGATTGAAAACTTTTTTTTTTTACCGATGTTGATCAGATTATTTTTATTAAAGAACGCTTTGATCATAAGGAGGGCGTAAAGCCTGATTTTCTGCTTGTTAAAAGATCCTGTTATTTTTGTTTCTGATTGAACTGACTAGGCATATATTTGCATTTAATCGTGGTGAAATGACTTTCCCATTGCAATGTTGCAACGTATTGCTAAGCTAAGGTATGCAATTCCGCGTTTTGATTGTAGTAGAGGCTGAGAGAGAGAGTAGCGGGTGGCGGGTGGGTTGACCTTAGCCGGCAGAACGAGAGCGGAGCGTGGGAACTGAGTATGACTAGCCAACCTATTGGAACATAGTCACGACTTGAGACTCCGAGCGAGCTCCTCTAACTTTTGCAAATACTGTGATTTTGTATCCAACGGTTCAAAGAGAATTAAATATACTCAGAATTAAAAATACTCAATTGCTAAATGATAACCTGGAAGAGGGCATATTTAGGAAATATTTGTAGGGTATTCTTTTATTTTTTGCAAAAGCTTAAAATTCGAAGGAACTGCCATGTGAATATAATACAAAAATTTTAATTTTCAAATTTTGTTTGCTAAAATGTTTAGTCTCTTCGATCCTAAAGTATCCAAAATGTTGTTTCGGAAGATATCTGTCTAAAATTACCATGAACGCCATTTTGGCACAGTAAGTGGAATATCTCAAAATCGACATTATTTATTGATATTAATGAAATATGAAAATAAGATTTGGCGTTAATAATCCAAACCAAAGCGCCAACTATAACAAAAATAATGAAGGTTAGCGAGGAAATTTAAAAGCAAAATGAGCCCTTTCTAAAATGATTAAATTTTGATTGAAATATTTGTAGGGAGTAGGCTGTAGTGAATTGGGCTCTAACACAGAAACTTAAGAACGTGTTGTCCGTTTGACTAAACATTTTATGACCTGATTTAAGAAACTGGATTAAGCGTTTATTATAAGTGTTTTGTTGAAATTAAATTATTAAATAATATTACTTTGGAGACATTTTCTTTGACAAAAAAACTTTTGTTATCTCTTAGTGTTAAGGTCTTTATTATAAATTGTATAAAGATGTAAAAGGACATAGCATCCAATTCTGTCAGGTTATGAAAGCTCCAAGTAACGTAGAATTTGTAAAATCTTATTTTGATGAAATTATTTTATTTATTTAACTAACTAACACGATTTTCTTTTGTTTAGTAAGCGTTTCAGAAACTTGTTCCGCTTTTTTAGTCCTAGTTTTAGTAGTAGAAAGTTTACTGATACTGTTTTAAACATTAGTGTTTCCATATTTTTGTGTTCTAGTCGACCCGTACTCTCGAAATGACAACAAATATCCAAATAATCTCATTTATTGCAGGCGGACAACTTTTCTCTCTTTCTTTCTTTCACTTTTTTTTAAGTGGGTTTAATTCACAATTTAATAGGCTACAATTGTTACAAATGTACTTAAATTATTTTAATGACGTCTATACAACGTTCTTATTCTACCGATTGTAGATTCATTAAACTCTTCATACACTACATGCATGTATCTTATGTTAAATCGTAAATAATTATACTCCAATCATAATAACTTTAGAGCTTTATTTCCTATACACGTGCCTTTCACTTTGACACAGTTTACAGAATATTTCATTACAGTTTTTTTTTTTTTCAATTTGTGTTTCTAAAAGGAAGGGTAAATTAATCGGCAGCCACACATAAATTAATAAAACGAAACGGTTAATTTAATTAGCAGAGTTGTGGTAATGAGTTCAGAGATAAACGGCAAGGAAAGGTGAGAGGGGGCAGAAGGGATTGGGGGGAGGGAGATAAAAGTTGCATAACGACTTGGAGGAGATGGTGTAATGTATAAAAATGAGAAGGCTGGGAACGGACGTGATTCTGGAGACTCTTTAATAACTACAATCATACTGCGCGAAGCCAAGCACAAAACAAAAACTGTTTCTTGCCTCTATCTTGTTCCAGCTTTCAAGTCTCTTCAACATCGTGTTGAGGTTTTACATAAATATAACCTTTTGTTTCTATATTTAGACTTAATTAAGCTTCAAGTTTTTATTTTAATGTTTACGTAAAAACGTTCTTAGCTATTGTATTTAAACTTTAAGAAATTTTTGTATCGAAATCCTTCACGTGATGTGTATCATTAATTATACTAAAAAAAAATTGATCACCATTGCTTTTTCCGCAACTTGTTAATGATTAAAAAATACTTTAAATGGAGAACTTTTTTTATTACAAATGTGCGATCGAAAATTGTTTTGAATATGTTTGATGATGAGATAAATTCAGGTGATCTAAATAAACCGAAAGTTCCAAAGAATATATTATATGTTCGGAAATGCGTCTATATTTTATTAGAACATTCTATATTTTATTAAAATATTCTATATTTAGAGTAAAATTTATACTGAGTAAGCCTACATTATGCTTGGATATTGACGAATATTTCGACAACAGTAAACTTAACAAAAAATATACAAATACATAAATTTTGATCTTCTAATGAGAAACAGTGATTTGTTTATTTTTTATTATTAGGCGTATTACGCATACATTTCTAGTGCTTCTAATGTTGAGATTTCGTAACTAGCAAGTGAGTAGGGTTTTTGTGTCATAAGCGTGTCCTCAGGTTTAAACCTATGTGATTCAATCGAGCTTTTAATGACAGTGTTAAGGTTCATTTTAGTTTATTACCAATTATTTCTAAACCGTACAATTTTGTTACTAACGTTTTTGTTATACACGCGGGTTTGTATCATTTATCTTCATATTTCACTAAAATTAAACGGAATCAGTTTAGTTGTTTTTGAAAAATTACGGTCTTGTATAAACATCTTCGTGGCCGATTTTTTTAGTTTTTTTACTCAATAACTCACGAACCTTCATTATTGGTGAGATTGTGACTAATACGTTTTCTTTGGGTCCTTAGAGGCTGCACTTGAGCAAAATTTGATAAAAATCGGTAAAACCTTTTTTTTTTTAATAGTAATTTTGTATGATTTTTCGTACGACAGATAATATTCACATTATGAGTTATCGAAAATAAGCCCCGAGATATTGCCAAAATATGCCCACATAACTAAATTTGACTCGTTTCTACTGTACAAACGACAGACAAACCCTCATTCTTTTACTCCTAAAAACTGATATACCCGCATTAAACTCTACACTTGATGATTTGGCCTTGTACTACCGGTACGTATATGTAAGGAAGTAAAACATACATTTTTATAATTTCGTTTATAAAAATTTAAACTCGTTTGAATTTCATAGAAATATCCAATCAATTATTATTTACACAATAGTTACTCTGTTTTGTTCCATATGATGTCTTCTAAAACTATAGATCCATCAGTGTGAAGTAGATTACAATATTAGATTAATTGGATCGGTTTACGCTTCCAACCACCCGCCAACGAGGCTCATCATTGTTGGGATTATAGACCTACCAGATAGAAAGAAACCTGCGCAGAACCGTCATCTTAAGAGTGGCTCGCGCACGAATGTAGGGGCGATAGCGGGGAGGGGATTGGAGAGGTGATGGGGATAAATTGTTACATTTTTGCCATAATATAAAGGAATTTAAAACTCATCGTTTAATACCTCTTTACGTCTTTTACATTGTAAAATATTTAAATTTACTAATTGTAGTTGTCGGGAACATAAACTATACACATTCACAGTTTTTTAGCGCTGTAGTAGGTTTGAAAAATAAAATATTAAGCCCTACGCAATGAAGTAGCGGGCGGGTATGTTTGGCCTAACTCGGGGTCTCCCTTCCCACCACAGTTCTACCTGCGCCAGACACAACCGGGGCGCGGTTTTTTCTAAGCGGTAACCCTATAACTTTAATTTTTTTTTCAGATACGACCGTCAATATTCCAGGATTTATCACACATTTATTAATATTTACTAATAATAGATTCTATCGACTGGTAAGCCACAATCACAATGCAAGGAGTTAATGCAAGTTCAAGTGTGCATTAACTGTTATACTGTTTACTGTTACTTCTTGGTCTATGAATGTTATCGCGCGCTAGACAATTCATTCTTTGGTTTACAGTTTACAAGAACGATGTATTAAAGGTATTGAAACATCCAAAGAACAAGGATCACGCAAGCATATTTTATAAAACATATTTTTAGTATCAGATGCTTGTAATCTATACTTTCATACTTTTTTCCTTAATCAGCCTATTTTATGTGAATAGTATAATCTTGCATTACTTTTACCGCTTCCTGTCCATGACATTTTATCGTTGTCAGCATTCCTTTATTTCTATGTATCGCTCATCTTCTTTTGAGCTTTCTCTATTTCAACCGCAATAATTGAATAACAGCTTACTTTTGTACGGTAAGTTCTTAAATCTCTTTTAATATTGACAAAATCTACTAAAAAAATACTCTTAAACATTGTTAGAGGTCTCTCCTAAAAAAAGACATAATTTAAATTTTCTGAAAATTAGCTTTAAGTGGGGTGTCTTGGCACGTCATTTACAAAGTTATTTTCGCCCTACCTTTATAAACTAAAGTATTACATAGGAAGGCCTTATATACACAACTATGAAAAAACAGTTAAAAAACTATGCAAAACAAAACCTATGAACGCGCGTGGTAAACTCCGTCATTCAGTCGCTACAATTGACAACAAAATGATGATCACAATGTTTTTTTCTCTTTCTGTCGAAGAAGGTGGAAACATCGAGTTGTCACACTACAGCATTTCAGCTCTAATTGTGTAAGGTCTGAAGTCATTTTAATAATTCGTTTCATTTGTAAATTGCGTTTTAATTACATACAAACTATATTATAAATTGTGTTATATTGATAAAACATAGGCTATATTGTGCCTGAAATTTGGAAGTATAAGATATTATTGTTCCAAACGGCTTTATGTGTTTATCTAATGAGTATCAGTAATATTTGGCTCCGACGTATCACCTGATACTGTTTTATTACTGTAAGTTTATTTCCTCGTGGTAAAGGTTAATATAAAACTGGTTTTAAACTTACGTCAACGGTGACGTGTCAATAGATCGAAATCTCACTGGATCGACAGATGGAGGGAAGTTCTTGAATTACCATCCCTGTGGTTGCAAGCTACTGTCTGACGATCACAATAATGAACGCAACGTAGTATGAGGGGTGAAGAGAGAACTGCGCATGCGCTGATCGTATTTAGTTAGACAACTAGACTAGTGAAGTCCTCTTTAACAACTACTGTACTAATCGGTTAGGAAATATCAGGTTGGGATTTTCCACAGCTGTGAGTGGTTAAGCGTAAGCGTAGGCTATGTATGATTTCAGTGTAGATAGTTATTAATTAATTTTCCTTGGAAGCGGGACAGTCTTCGTAAAGTTTTGAAGGAAATGGGTTTCTGATGGGGAAAATGTCAGAACAAGAGGAACATTTAATTGAACGACCTGACGTAGTGAACTGGCGAATCCGATATCTTCAGACAATAAAACATTTAAGAGACGAGGGAGGAGAGATATTTTATAGTAACGAAACCTGGGTGGTAAATTTGACATTTAAGAAGTGTTGGTAAAATGACGATGTGACCGGTATTACAGTTACTATTCGTGGAACAAACAGATTAGTTATTGTTCACGTTGGAAGGTAAAATGGTTTTTTAAAAGAAGTCAAATTGATTTACATACAACTAGCCGTTCTAAAAACGTTGACCACCGTCTTCATGCTGGGTTCTGTTTAGTCTTACTGAATTATTTATTTCAAGTACAGTATTATGTTTAAAAAAATTAACACCTATTCAATGTTTTTTTTTTTCAAAATGAACCTTAATTTTTTAGCAATTCACAGGTAAATAAATTCTCGGAAATTACGACATTTCATTTCAATATGGCCTATATTTTAATGTAGTATTCGTATTATCTGAACCATAACCATAGTAAAATGTACGCCGTTCGAGACGAACAGTCTAGAACTGTCAGATCATTATTAGGTAAACTGTTAACTTTTGATTTTTATTGTATGGTCATACAATAAAGACACGAATGCCCTAATCCCTGAGTAGCTGAATTTTACCTGACCACTAAATATGTCGCTGTATTTTTCCTGGTTTTGGGAACGGCCAATAAACAACTAACATCAAAATCTGATTTATAGTTTTGGAGTTAATATTAAGTTGTCACAGATAGACACGCGCGCGATTTTATAAGGATTCTTGGTTTATATACAGACCCTAAAAAGGAGATCAGAATCTCTTAGCGTTGCTACAAAAGTAAATAGCTATGTTATTACAGTTTTACATTTACAATAAACCTTAGGTGATTGTTTTCATGTACTTGTATTAAATAAAAGAAATTATCCATTGCCAATTCCTACCACAGGGAACCGCTTTGTCGAACGAGTGATAGTGGGATGTCGATCGCTCGAGAAGCACGAGGTCAACCAAGCATCTTGAAGTGAACTTATTAATACTCAATTATGTCTTGGGTTAGTTGCCCAGTATTCGAAGTATAAGTAAATTGTAAAGTTTATTTACATGTGGTAAAGGTTGAGGTGAACTTATTGATATCCAATTATCTTGTAAGTTGGTTTTACTTCTCCATTCAACGAAGTACAAGGTAAGTTGTCGCCGTCGCCTGAACGTAAGCATTATAGCGACTACAAAAATTAAGATATAAATCTGTAATTTGCTATTGGGGACTATAGTATGTGTTCATATCTCATTTGTTATTTAAACTGGACATACTAAATTAGATTAAAAAATGACAGATTTCAATTTGTATGATACCAACGAATAACGAAGTATTGTCTTAAAAATAATTTGACCTCTCAAGAAAATATGATATTCGTTTAGTCGCGAGCTCCGGTAGGGCCGAATCCTTCACATTCACATATTCGAGGCTCTCCAGGGCTGAAACGTTGACAGGAGCGAAAAGGTGTGGAAGTCGTTAGGGCCAGGCCGACATCAAGAAAGTATTACAATTACGAGGTCTTACTCTACTAAGCAAGACCCCTTAATCTACCAATATAATTTAACATTTCCTAAATGGTCAAGAAACCAATTTTTAGGTATTACTTTTTTTAAATGTACTTGTGTGATCTACTTGTTTTAATCTTATCACTGAAGCCTTTGATATAATTATTGTAGAGTTAATTTTTGGTGTATGGAAGGATTACTGAACTTAATTTTAATTTGGTATCAATTACACGCATGTACAATGAGGAAATCAAATAATATTGCATTTCAAATTTTAAACATTATCTTTTACAAGCTGATCAGCTTAAAAGAAGCCCGAAATTGTAATGTATTACAATTAGGTTCTGCCTCTATATACCTTGATTTAAATCATTTCAGCCATTGCTGTGTTCTATTTTGTGTTGGCTAGCCTGGAACAGCTGATTTTGATAGTACTTCTGCTTGCTAATGCGATAGTTGTTATTCAATTTTAAAATGCGTTCTACCGTACAAGAACGAGGGTTTAATACCGAAAACTTCAATAAATATGGTTCTTACAAACAGTGCAGAAAACCTTTTTTATTAAATTTGTTAAAGAAGTTCAAGGGTTATTCAGAAACTTAAGACATTTTAGCAAACTGGCTCAGTATCGGACAAAAAACGTGAACGGAACAAATCTGTTTTTTAAAGTTACAAGACTTAGAATCTCCTATTAGTAGATTTTCTGGTAAATCCTTACAAAACTTAAGTAGTCAAAACTAATATTTCCTACGGATCAGCTCATACTGGTTCAGTATCATACCCCCTACTAAATGAAGGTTATTCATGAACTAACTCTTGGTTATGAAAAAAGAATACAATATTATTTTTAACAAAGTTTTCTTGAGTGGATATACTTTAGTGGATACATAAATAGCCAAAACTACAGCATTTGGAATCATCATAACTCTCATTACGTCATTAAATCTCCTTTACGTCCACACAAAATTGGCGTATGGTGTTTTATATCAAGAAAAAAGGATTTATTCACTTTTATGCAGAAGCGTATCAAGAAATTACTTAGTGGATACATAAATAGCCAAAACTACAGCATTTGGAATCATCATAACTCTCATTACGTCATTAAATCTCCTTTACGTCCACACAAAATTGGCCTATGGTGTTTTATATCAAGAAAAAAGGATTTATTCACTTTTATGCAGAAGCGTATCAAGAAATTACTTAGTGGATACATAAATAGCCAAAACTACAGCATTTGGAATCATCATAACTCTCATTACGTCATTAAATCTCCTTTACATCCACACAAAATTGGCCTATGGTGTTTTATATCAAGAAAAAAGGATTTATTCACTTTTATGCAGAAGCGTATCAAGAAATTACTTAGTGGATACATAAATAGCCAAAACTACAGCATTTGGAATCATCATAACTCTCATTACGTCATTAAATCTCCTTTACGTCCACACAAAATTGGCGTATGGTGTTTTATATCAAGAAAAAAGGATTTATTCACTTTTATGCAGAAGCGTATCAAGAAATTACTTAGTGGATACATAAATAGCCAAAACTACAGCATTTGGAATCATCATAACTCTCATTACGTCATTAAATCTCCTTTACATCCACACAAAATTGGCCTATGGTGTTTTATATCAAGAAAAAAGGATTTATTCACTTTTATGCAGAAGCGTATCAAGAAATTACTTAGTGGATACATAAATAGCCAAAACTACAGCATTTGGAATCATCATAACTCTCATTACGTCATTAAATCTCCTTTACATCCACACAAAATTGGCCTATGGTGTTTTATATAAAAAAAAAAGGATTTATTCACTTTTATGCAGAAGCGTATCAAGAAATTACTTAGTGGATACATAAATAGCCAAAACTACAGCATTTGGAATCATCATAACTCTCATTACGTCATTAAATCTCCTTTACGTCCACACAAAATTGGCGTATGGTGTTTTATATCAAGAAAAAAGGATTTATCCACTTTTATGCAGAAGCGTATCAAGAAATTACTTAGTGGATACATAAATAGCCAAAACTACAGCATTTGGAATCATCATAACTCTCATTACGTCATTAAATCTCCTTTACGTCCACACAAAATTGGCGTATGGTGCTCTATATCAAGAAAAAGGATTGATCCACTTTTATACAGAAGCGTATCAACAAAATTACTCGCCAATTCATTGGTCTGCTTCAATAAGATGAGTGCTACTGTTAGGACGATCCTGCAACTTGTCATACTGCTCACTCCACCATGGATTTTTTAATGAACAAATTATTTCCTTCTGATCTGTGTAATTTAGAGTGTTTCTTATGAAGTTATTTAAAAATCAGTATTCATGAATGATACACACACAATTTAGAGCTGTTTAAAATAATTGTCAACTGTGTTATTGCAGAGATAATAAAATTGAAGTATGCTTGTCTCCAGAAGCTTTGTGTAAAGCATGTTGACAACTGTATGGATGTTAATGGACATCACTTTGAACATTTATTATTAGTTTTGATGGTGACTTAAATAAAATTCTCCGCTGAAATCTGTTCTTTATTTTCAGTGTGTTTTATCAACCAGGATTTTTTACGCTGATCACCCAGTATTTGATAATTTAATTGCCCTTAAAAAATCACTAGCTAAAAATTATTAAAACTAGAGAATTACTAGACAGATTAAACAAAACTATTCCAATTCCTATTTGTATTTAAATTATATACCAACTTTATATCAAGTGGTGTTGAAAAATTAGGATTTCCTATTTTACAGCAGTAAAACATTATGACAACCGGAGATCCGTTACACCAACTTTAAAAACTAAGTTTTCATTTCCAATTAGCGTTAAATCATATATCAACTTACTACTGACAAAATATATGGTTTCGCTAAAAAATTTCAAAAAAACAGTAAAAATTCCCTTCTAGACAAATATGCTTAGCTGCAGAACAAATTTACTAAAATCTGACGATATAAGATACCTATATTAAAAATTAAAAAATCAATAGTTCTTAAGGCCGACAGCTACTTCATAGATACGTTACGTTTTATGTATATAGAGATGGTACAAATATTGTTGTTCTAATTTAAACTAATAACATGCTAGAAAAGATTTACATTTCGTCCACAAAACATCATGTATTGGTTGTAGAATCAAATTATTTAAATCTTGATAAAAATAAAACCAATCCAACTTGTACGTGAGTTTAATTAGAGTCTGTCTACATTGCACTAACAACGAAATCAGATTTAAGTTGAATTCATTGATTGAAAGACCCTATGTATGTAAATTAATCTGATCAGGAACTGGGTTTTATTAGCAGAAATCATTCATCAATCACTGTCTCTTATCTGAATTATCAGGGACATGCATAGGAAGTTTGACCGAGAGGAGTGAGATTCTATTTTAACACTATTTCCTCTGTATGAAGTGTTTGTTATGCAATTATGGTAAAACGCGTGTACCAAACGTTATAAAATTTAGAACCGTTTAAAAATTGCGGCCACTCGACAGACTGAATGGTACCAAGACGTGGACGCGGGTGCTTCTGCCACTCCAAACCGTTACTGAATGGTTCTAAGAAGTTGCGGGTCTTACCACTCGAAACAGTTACTGAATGGTACCAAGACGTGGACGCGGGTGCTCCTGCCACTCCAAACCGTTACTGAATGGTTCTAAGAAGTTGCGGGTCTTACCACTCGAAACAGTTACTGAATGGTACTAAGACGTGGACGCGGGTGCTCCTGCCACTCCAAACCGTTACCGAATGGTTCTAAGACGTAAAGCCGGGTGCTTCTGCCACCCGAAACAGTTACTGGATGGTTCTAAGACGAAGTTGCAAGTCTTACCACTCGAAACAATTACTGGATTGTTCTAAGTCGTAAATGCGAGTGCTCCAACCATCTGAAACAGTTACTGGATTGTTCTAAGACGTGTACGCGGATGTCCTGCCACCTGAAACAGTTACTGGATGGTTCTGAGTCGAAGTAGCGGGTCTTACCACTCGAAACAATTACTGGATTGTTCTAAGTCGTAAATGCGAGTGCTCCAACCATCTGAAACAGTTACGGGATTGTTCTAAGACGTATACGCGGGTGTCCTGCCACCCGAAACAGTTACTGGATGGTTCTGAGACGAAGTAGCTGGTCTTACCACTCCAAACAATTACTGAATGGTTCTAAGTCGTAAATGCGAGTGCTCCAATTTCCCGAAACAGTTACTGGATTGTTCTAAGACGTGTACGCGGGTCCTACCACCCGAAACAGTTACTGAATGGTTCTAAGACGTGGACGCAGGTCTTCCTATTAATAAAACAACTCGCACTCCCAATTATAATCGTTTGAATGAGACATATAGAGCAGTCTTATAAAGAAAGTATTACAAATTTAATTTGAACTGTCTTGTAAGAGTTTAATCACAGGACTCTACGTGACTAAAACGTAAACACTTCCACACTCATTTAGTTTTCATTTAAGTGAATTAAACCCGTTTAATATATACCGTTACAAAAATATTATATAAATTAATATTTACACTCTTTTGTTTCTTGAGATTCACTTCAATATTTGATATTATTTTCATGTACTTTTATACAGGGAGGCTGAAAAGAAACTACTCTTATTAAAAAAAAAATACATATATTTGAGATATTTGAATTCTGTTCCCATCAATTTCATTAGGTGAGAGGGTCAACCTAAATAAGTAAATGTTTAGGTTATTTTAATTGTGGAGGCTGGGGATGGGGGGGGGAGTGTCCAAAAATTTCAAATGTTCCTTATAAGCTTGTGATACCTCATTGTAAATGTCTCTGTGAGACAAGACAAATGACAAAGAAAAGTAAATTCTGACCACCTAAAGTGGCGGCTAAAAGAATTATTTTATTAACGAAACTAGACGGAAGCTAGTATGAAAGTTGACCGATTTTTCTAAATGTAGGTTCCCTGCTTCATATACAAGAACTGCTTGTTTTGTGAAGAATATCTTACATCACCATCTAAACTTTTGAAAACCTGTTTGAATAAAGAGTGTAACTAATGCATGTAGGTACAGGGAAAACAATTTCAACATTTAATATGAGGTAAAAATACATTATTATCGTACAAATATAGCTTCGTAAATAAAATAACTCTTTTGGCCGCCACTTTAAATGGTCAGAATTTACTTTTATGGTATGGGTTATACGTACCTTTTGAAATTTTTAAACACCCCCCGTCCCCCACAATTAAAATAGACTAACCCTTTACTTTTTTAGGTTGCCCCTCCTAAAGAGATTGGTGTGAACAGAATTCAAATATCTAAAATATTTTAATAAGGTAGTTTCTTTTCAGCCACCTTGTATATAGTGCAATGTGAAAGAGAGTAACAATAGTAGTTTCTTTTTAGATTTCAACGAATGGGCCACCAAACACCGAGGCATTGGGTTGTTTTATTGTAATGGTAGAAAACACTGTGATCCACATAAATGGTAAATCACAATGCAATGAACATAAAACTTACCTGTGACTCCCTGTGTATGTATAATAGCTGTGGTATTTTATTATTATTTCTTGGTTTATGAGTATCGTTTGGTCATGCTGTGCTGTTGCGATATTGGGTTTACACAAGTAGACCTATACACTTCATATAACAATTAGTGCTTTATTCAAAGTACAATTTGATTTTTACTTTCTCATATTCACCCATCACCAACCCTAAGTGAGTTCTGACCTTCTTCAAGAGTGTCTTCCATTTTCCTCAGTATCTTTTACTATGAACGGAATGTTATAGTCCACCCTCTCCTCCCAACATTTTATTTTTAACCTTCTTCTTTTCTCCCTCTGGCGTAACAGAAAACATTCCTTTAGTTCCACTTCACTTAATTGTGAAAGAAAAATATAAAGAATTTTCAACTACTGCTTTTTTAACGTTCTGGTCTTTACATTATTTTCCTACTTCAGTATTGTAACTTTAATAATTCTTGTGTATTAAATTATAAAATCATAACCAAGATTAACCAACAATCGCCCACATACCATATTTAACAACATTAAAGCGTCATGGATAGTTCCGACAACGGCGACAACAATGAAACCATCATACTAGCTGATGTGTGTGAAGCACACTCTTTGGTTACCAAGTCGCCGGATGTACAGAACTACTGTCTCCCATACTAAGTGGAGGGATATTTCTTCGGTTTGGCCCAAGAGAATAATTTCTTAAAACAAGGGGGGGGGCAAGTAGCACGGTAGGAGCTAGTTCTAGGTTTGTGATAGGATGAGAGATGTTACAGAGATAACGAATTGTTTCCAAATGTTTGTGGGGAAACAGAGATGTGTGGAATTAAGTATTTTTTTTTAATGGTTGCTTGAATAATACTAATTTAATACAGTCATTTTAGAAAAAAAATTTAATGAGCTGTTTTTTATTTATGTTTTTTTCTTCTTCTTTTTCTTTTCTTCTTTATTATTTCTTTTTTTCAAAACATACTCATTTTATGTCTTGTGTAATAAATAATACGTTCATAACCAAAGTACGTGTGTACATACTTGTAAAACAAATTTAAACTGATACAAAATTGCATTTTCTCCGTTTTATGGAGAAACATATTAGGATCGCATTTTATGGAAAAGTATTTCGTGAGATAGTTGTAGGGAACAAATTTTCTACTTTCTTCATCTTTTGCAAAATCAATTGTTTTAATTGTTGATTGTTCACCGCTAAGTGAACAACTTTATAAAAAAAGTGTTGTAAGTAAACAGATTTTTACCAGTCCTCCTTGGAAAATGTACTTAAAAGAATTCACCCCCATATATTTTACCGTTGTTTTGTAATTAAAATTTTAATGTAAAAATTACAAAATTTTGTATTATCATTAATTACGGAAATTTTTTTTTTTAATTACGAAAATTATTTTTGGTGTTCTTATTCACTCTAAAGGCGAAAACAACATTAAGAGGATTCATTTAAAATTAATTTTGCTTCATAGAAAACATTTTTAAATACTTGGTAAAAAAATTCTAGTTATATTGCATAATTTACAATCGTTTAAAATGATTTGTTTTCCAATTTCACCTTTGTTTTCCAATTTCACCTCCATTTTCACTTAAAGTGACTGAATTGACAAACCAAAACTAAACTAATGTTTTACTTCATATGTATCACTATTTCTTTTTATTGTGATTTTGGGGAATATTTTTTCATTGATGTTTTACTATTAAACGAAATATTTTAATTCTGTTTCCTAATATAAAAAATGGTGGGGGTGTTTCTTAGTTTTTTAATCTATAGCATGTCGCGACCGTGTTTTGTATTTATTTTAACTATCGTTTAGATATTTCCAAAATTATTTCGTTTTTATAATTGTAAACATCTCAGTTGTTTAAGATCTGAGTTGAAAGATCTGAAATTTTAATTTAAACCTAACTTCGTTATTTTTAATCTTAAATAATTGGGGTCATTGGTAAGTTATTTTTAGTGGAAAACTATGACGTGAAAGATTATCTCAAACGGGCATGTTTTTCAAACTGTTTAAACAATTTTGCTAATTAACAATTTTGTCCCAGATTATTTCTAGGTCAATTTAAAAATTAAAACCGGTCATTTTAAAAATAAGCTGTCTCTAAAAATGAACCCAGAATCCGGTTTGTTCATTGTACCACGTATAATATAAAAACTCCTTTTTGTGTCTGTTAGTGGAGTTGATGTTAGCCCCGGCTATTACGCGTTATTGCTATTTCTCTGGGGTAGACTCAACCCCATTCCATTTTATTTGTTAGCCGCTGTGGCGACGTCTGTGGTTAGCCATTTCACCACACGTACACTTTAAATGTTATTCAATGATTCTCTTGCGTATTTCTTTACTATTAGACCTAGTTGCAAACCAGCATTCAGTTAACTTTGTATTGTTCTATTAACTAATACATACTTTCATTGTAGGTGTTGGCTACTGAACCTATGTTGAAATTATTTCCATTAAAATATTTTTGTTCTCACGTGTTCTGATCAAATCATCAAAAATGATAAATTACACGATTTTTTTTAAAAGACTTAGTTCTAATAAAAATAGCTAGAGTTTCTGTAGAAATTCAATAATGCACTAAAGAGGCATCTTTAAAATAATCAATGGAGATATTGTAGTCAATGAGGAATATTCATTGGCGTTGGTCTTCATATATTTCACTTCTTTATTTCAAATATTGAAACAGCTAAACTAAGATAATTTAAAATTTGCTTTTTAAAATCAAAATTCAAGCTTATTTTCGTTCTAGATACGATATTACAAAAAAATATTTTGTCTTGTTTAAAGGCGAAAAACCTCTCAATTCTCACCACCTTATACAAGAAAAAAATAGTATAAAATAAAGATTCATAATTAATTATTTAATTATTAATAATGGAATTCCACCAAGTACCTACGGTCGGTAGTATAAGTTATTTAAAATAAAGATCCCTAGTCCCCGAATACTCAGGGTCTGATAAGAACAAAAGTTGATCAATACAGACTTAATAGGGAAGATGTTGATCGAAAAGCTTTTCGCCTTTAAACAACAAGGAAAAAAGAGGGTGGGGAAAAAAGGGGGAAAAAAGTAGGATCCAGCAAGGTACCTCGGGATTGCCAATCCCTTAAAGGAGTCATCTAAATAAATCGTCTAGTAAAACAAAAAAAGAAAAAATTTAGAATTTTCATTGTGATTTACGAAATAATCCAACGATTTTGTTAAAATTGTGGGCGAAGAAAAGGAAGTAAAAACATTTAACAACAATAATATAAATAAGTAAAATTAGAAAGGATAATACTTTATAAGATTTTTTAATTTTCCCAAAATTAACTGGTACCTTTTACTTATATACGGATATGAAGAGATTATTACGGAAAACACTTGGAGAGCTGAGCTAATTATCTTGTCAAAAATGATTAATTAATTGTGTGTTTGTTTTAAAAGCATACTCCAAGGGTTTACACGTCGAGGGTGTACTGCGTGTGAACAGGGGCAACGCCTAACGAAATGGTGGATAATATATGGAATTATTCATATTATATGTGGACCCAACTAAATAAAACACAAAACACGCACATTACGCAGTAGAACTTTAACTGTAATCTAAAAAATGTTTTACTCTCACGATACGAACAAAATACAATATGATTGAAGAATACATTTTAAATATTCTTATTCAGTATAATAAACACACAGAACACAATTCTCATAAAAAAAATATGCCTAAGTATCAGACGCGTTTCAACGATAAGGTCGTCCTCTTCAGTGATACACGAGCTACACCAATCAAACTATAACTCACATACAAACAAATATGTGTTTTCAAACAAATATGTTAAGATTAAGGCAAATGATATGTTTACTGTATATTTTAATCTATAGGACACCACCTACTTGTTTCGCACATCGACCACCATGCTTGCTACGTTCGTAAATTACGATCACATTAGAATTTACTATAGATGAATAATCGAACTTCAAAATTACATAACTTATAATACAATAGCTTTAAAATATTTGTTTTATGTTAATATTCGTTATGAGAATTCCCATAAAATATATCAAGTGTATAAAATAGCTTTAAAATATTTGTTTTATGTTAATATTCGTTATGAGAATTCGCATAGAATATATCAAGTGTATAAAATAGCTTTAAAATATTTGTTTTATGTTAATATTCGTTATGAGAATTCGCATAGAATATATCAAGTGTATAAAATAGCTTTAAAATATTTGTTTTATGTTAATATTCGTTATGAGAATTCCCATAAAATATATCAAGTGTATAAAATAGCTTTAAAATATTTGTTTTATGTTAATATTCGTTATGAGAATTCGCATAGAATATATCAAGTGCATAAAATAGCTTTAAAATATTTGTTTTATGTTAATATTCGTTATGAGAATTCGCATAGAATATATCAAGTGTATAAAATAGCTTTAAAATATTTGTTTTATGTTAATATTCGTTATGAGAATTCGCATAGAATATATCAAGTGTATAAAATAGCTTTAAAATATTTGTTTTATGTTAATATTCGTTATGAGAATTCGCATAGAATATATCAAGTGTATAAAATAGTTTTAAAATATTTGTTTTATGTTAATATTCGTTATGAGAATTCGCATAAAATATATCAAGTGTATAAAATAGCTTTAAAATATTTGTTTTATGTTAATATTCGTTATGAGAATTCGCATAAAATATATCAAGTGTATAAAATAGCTTTAAAATATTTGTTTTATGTTAATATTCGTTATGAGAATTCGCATAGAATATATCAAGTGTATAAAATAGCTTTAAAATATTTGTTTTATGTTAATATTCGTTATGAGAATTCCCATAAAATATATCAAGTGTATAAAATTGCTTTAAAATATTTGTTTTATGTTAATATTCGTTATGAGAATTCGCATAGAATATATCAAGTGTATAAAATAGCTTTAAAATATTTGTTTTATGTTAATATTCGTTATGAAAATTCGCATAGAATATATCAAGTGTATAAAATAGATTTAAAATATTTGTTTTACGTTAATATTCGTTATGAGAATTCGCATAAAATATATCAAGTGTATAAAATAGCTTTAAAATATTTGTTTTATGTTAATATTCGTTATGAGAATTCGCATAAAATATATCAAGTGTATAACAATTGTCATACAATATTTTCAATGTATAAAAATCACTTTTTAACATTAAAATAACTCTAAACTAAAAGTGACCAAACCACCGTATTTATATATGTCTGTGTTGATCATGTTTCGTGGATCTAACCTCAATAATAATCTCATTTTGATGCGAAGTGTAGTGAATTAGCTGTTATTAAATTTGTAAACTCAGTTGTTAGGGTAACCAATGTAAAAAGTGTTTTAATAAAATCAATAAACATGTGTTTTCATGCTACTCGTTGTTTTAATGTTTGTCTAACGAAAAAAAGTTCGTCTTTTAAAGGACAAATTGCTATTTCTGTAGCAATTTGACGTAAATTTTCTATTTTTTGTTTCTGTTCAGAAAAATTCAATGCCGTTTTAAAAATACTAAATTGTTTTAAATTTGGTTTGTATACAATTCCTGAGAAGAATTCTCAGATACCTTATTTTTTACCCATTTTAATAGAATTGAACATTTACATAATTGAAACTTTTAATCATCATTAGGAGTTTAATTTTGATAATTAATAATTATTATTAAATGTGATTAAATACATCGCCGCAAAATCGACTTGTTAGATACCCAGAAATAGTAGTGTTTATAAAACGCTTATGATTTTATAATAGCAGATTTAAAACAAAATACCTAGCTACAATCAAAAAAGACTGGGAAAAAATGCCATCGCCATGCTATGATGTGATATAGTAAAATTATATTATTTCAGTGATCATAAAACGTATCAAAGTGTATAAATTTCCAACTACAGTATATAATTTCTGCGTTTCCAAGGAACGTATACACGGGTAATAACATCTGATATGTTTGCGTCTATAAGTATATAAACGCTATTTAGAAAATGAATGCAATTTATATAACGGCGTCAATTTACACTGTAAAATAAACGGTCATAAAGTGGATATTAGAGCCGGCGACGTGAACGTAAGGTAAGGTATATGATCGTAAAGAAACGGAGGGGAGGGTCTGAATCCCTGCTGCGATCTAACGTGAGAACTTGTAGGCAACAGGTAGACTAGAATGTCCATGTCTACATTGTAGGTTAGTCCAAACATCCACAAAGAAAGTAAGATGACGAAAATTATTAACGTTGCTTGCCATTTAAGGTTACTCTGTCTATTTTGCTCCGTACCATTTATGGTAGTCATTTGTTTCGGTAAATTAATTTGATTGTTTAATTAGTTTTATTGCATCACTATGTAGTTAACTTAATTGAGCCTTGTATTTAATTCTTAGCGTGTTCGAGTTTTGTCTTAATTTTTAAATTGGCAAAACTGGACAATCAGGTGTTTGTTTTATAAATATATAGTTAAATCTTGTAAAAATTTAATAAATGTATAATAATTACTATATTTGTATATCATTACTTTATTATTTCCACATGAATATTTATTCCCTAGCGAGCCAGTCTGATAAATATTATGAAAAAGCCAAAACCGTATACATTTGATAAAAATCTGTTTCTTAGAATGGAGGGCAACCCTAATCAATTAATAGGGAGAACAGCGAGCCTGTCTGTTAAATATTTTGGAAAAGCAAAAAGCGTACACATCTGATAAAAATCTGTTTCTTAGAATGGAGGAGAACCCGGAGCAGTTTAGGACTTAATATGTATAACAAAAAACAAAGCTTATACATGTTATCTGTTTCTTAGAACGGGCGTTTTTAAAACACAAACTAGGTCATCCAAGTTAATAATACGAAATACACAACCAACTATTTTTTATAAATCGTGAACGTTTTCTCTTTAAACTGATTTCTTAGCTCAATACAATCAAAATAAAACCATCTTTTTTTCAAAATGTACCCAAGAAAAACTATTTTGTGTATTTATTCTAAGGTAGGGTGACATGTGACACATGCGTTTTACTGCATTTTATTGATAAACCACAGCTGCAGTCGGTGTTTTAATGTCTTTTCATTCTAAAGATATCGGCTATTGACTGTGTGGGATAAAACATTTAGGACACTTGAACAGATTTTTATAAAGTACAGTTAAAGTTACTAATTTTTAGTTGTTTTCAATTCCATTTCAGAGATGTTCAATCTTGTAAAATTATAAACTCGTCCTATACAATTGTTTTACTCATAAACTAGGAAATTGAATAAAGTATTAAGGTAAATATGTTACTGGCCAAACTCAGTTTGTTTTTTACTGATAACAGGACCAAGGTTCAGAAAGAAATCTATCTTTTTGGTCTTCCTGATCACCGAGACAGAGAAGCTTTTAACAGATTACGACTGTCCTTCCTAAAAATGTAAAGTTGATGTTCTATTTTTGATCAGAACACCAGTAAATAGATAATATGTACTTTGTCGCTATGAAAGTTTTGAGCGACACAAAGGCATTTGCAATCTACGTAACCTTTACACTGCTACAATCTTTATATTCGGTCATCCAGCCATTTTTCTGTTTTATTTTTACTATTTATTTAGCTTTGGAAATTCAAATTTTATTGTCATACCCAAACTATGAAAACTAAAAAATAATAATAATATGCTGAACAAAAGCGGCATCTAAATCTAGAGAAAAATTGTATTTTTAACGAGAAAGAAAGAAAAGAGTAACAGGCTCATCATTAATAATCAACTAAGGCATCCTGGAGACAGTTGTTTGTTTCAAAGGAAGTGATGTATACAAGTGCGGATAGACGGTATTTATCAACAAATAACCAACCAAATTTTTTTTTATTTTACATTTATATAGTATAGAGAAAGTTGTGTAATGGACCAAAAAATCAGTGCCGAGTTTTTTGCTGATATATCTGTTGTGAGATCCCCTTAGTTAAAATAAATAAATAAATAAATAAATCTGTTTTTTAATAATGCCAGTTGTCGTGTGCCAAAACGAGTCGAGCGATTTTAATGAAATATCTTGGAGTTTTTGTCTTTTTTTAATATCAAAATTTGGAGGTAGCTGTCATACAAAATTCCGATTTTCTCAACATCTACTCTAGCAATTTTGATTAAATTTTGCTTAAGTGTAATCTCTAAGAACCAAACATCTCTTAAAAAAATGACGATTCGTGAGTTATCGATAAAAAATGTGGCTATTGTAGAAAACTTAATTTATAAAGTCGGCTCCACTGGTTTCGTTCAAATTTTAGTGAAATATGAATATTAATGGCCCAAACTTATGTCAATATTGTTTGAAAATCAAAATTACGGTTCAATAATAATTAGCAAAAAAAAAGATCCTTGTGGCTGTCAATAAAAGATCGATTTGGTCAAATATGATTCACGCTAAAAACCCTTTGCTAGTTTAGGCACTTATTTTATTTATTTTAATTTTTTTAAACGATTGCGTCATGATTTATTTTCCTTTTTTATTGTCAATTACAGTTTTTGAACGATTTATTTTTGGGAATTGTATTTTTCTGTTATCTATACAGTGCTCTAACAGCATAGCCTAAAACAGTTGGACTTTCCGTTTACTTTAGAAGTAAAAATCGCTTCTATTTATCTAAACATCTCCTGCTTAATCGTCTTCTAATATAAGCTGACCTCCAGACAAATAAAACCCCTTACACCGCACCTGCACCACTTGAATACATTTTCAGTTTCTAACATATTGCTGTCCTACAATTTCAAGCCCTCGAACTATTGGTTCTCTTTGTTTTAAAGCCAAAACCTCTCGGTCATTATCGCGTTTAAAAAAATGACGAAATGGGCATACAATAAAGACTTCTAGCCTTCGAAATGGCGTCAGGATCGGATGAGAACAAGAGTTGATCAAGTGAGACTTTACACAAGCGGGATCTAACACAAGACTACGTGGAAAAGTGTAAATCTAGCTTTAGCAAGTCCCTGACGGTACTCTCGAACTGAAAGCAACGGTCTGGTATGATCTGGCTCCTCTTGTATGTAATGTAATATTCGTTATAGAGTGGAATTGTTGATTCTACATTTTGTGTAGACTACATGTTCAGGTGTCAATCATAGTGACATTAAATTATAATCATTTACAAATCAAAATAACATCTAAAAATCTTGTAAACCGTTGATTTTACTGAAAGAAAAATCACAGAAGACCAAAATTGTAGTTCTTTTCTGAACATGATAGTTATTTATACGTAAAACCATAACCAAGATATCAGTAAAAAAAAAGTAATTTTCTGTTTAATATACAGAAGATCTGATCCACAACCTCTAAGTTTTGAAAAGTTATAATTTATAATACAATTTAAAATTAAATCCACAGGTGCTCTATTTAATTTTTGCAGTTGTAACAGTTCAGATGAGATTTTAATTTCATTAGTAACGGGCATTTATAATATTTTTTTCTTTCTAGACACGAAATAATAAATGATCAGATATTAACGATGTTTCGTGATCTCTGCTATGTAGATATAACGTTATGTGTTGCATCTCCTACAAGTTTGTTATATAAATCCACTTACAGCCTCATTAGTGTGCGTATAATAAAGTTTTACCTCCAAACAAACCATGCATAGTGTACTTTCTCACGCCAATAGCCTTCATTGGATCACAAACTTCATTTAACTGTTCTCTTCCCTGTCAATACGCACCCTTTCTCTTTTCTAGTCTTCTTCAATTGAATCCTCTTTCACTTTAAGTTTATTAAATTGAAATTCATCGATATTTATATGTTTTAAAACTTTTGGAAAATTGTGCAAATCCTGTGTAATTTAACGTGTTTGTTTTCGCACATGTATTATTGTTGTATAGAGAAGTTAGTTACATGATTCTCACACAATTAAAACATTAAATTTGCAGTATTTGAAAAAGTCAAATATCATACATTTCTTATTGTTTATCGTGAATAACTGGAGATAAGTGAGGTGTATCAGAAAAAAAAATGTATCACTGTACTCAGGGTTGAAAACTGTTAAATCATGTATCAAAACACCATGTTACCATTTTTTAAATTGACTCAAGTCCAAGATGGCGGCCGAAAATGTTCATCACATAACATAGTATAAGTAATTATACACAAACTTCATTTAGTTTGAAATAGATATGATGAAAACTGTCAAAAAAGTAAGGAGGTAAGAGGCTTTATGTTCACCCTGTGCATATTTGACCATATCTCGAGGCATTTTTTAAAACTATAAATGTGGGGTTTTTGCAATAATAAAAAAAACAGTACATTTTGGTTTTCTCAAAATCAGTTCAGACAATGATCACATTTTATTAATGTAAGGTTAAAGAACCCAAATGAAACTTTTTGGTTACCGTGTCCCCAAAAATTCTTATTTACGAGTTATTGGTGAATTTAAAACAATTCGCCCTTGAGGCTGTTGAAGAAGATGAAACTTTTACTGATCTCTGTTAAATTTTGATGAATTATGAAGATTAATATCCAAAGCATATGTGATATTATGTAAGTAAATGAAAATTACAGTTCAGGAATAATTTAAAAAAAAACAAAATTTGAAATATACATTTATCGTCTTTATTTAAAATGCTGTTTTAATCAAATAGAATTTAAACTTTGAGAGAATTTATAGCTAAAGCGGAGCAATCCACTTTATATACAGGGTGGTTCGGAACTGCACGACAATCTCGCGGGAAAGTCCATAGCTCTTCGTTAGCTAGTTACGGGTTACGGCTAGTGAAAGATTTCGCCCACCAGTAATATCATAGAAGAAGGAATTAGAATAAGAAAGTCACAGGTATAGGCTCTAGCGTGATACAAAATATCCTTAGTTTGGCTATTGGACAACAGAAAGTGCTAGTAGCCAACAGGGCTTGTGATACAGTAGCCAAGCCTTTTTGTCCCGATGCTACTAGCGCTTTCTGTTGTCCAGTAGCCAAACTAAGGATATTTTGCATTACGCTGTTTAATATGGGCTATGACTTTCTTATTCTAATTCCTTCTTCTATGGTAATATGCGGTCATATTGAATTTCATGGGGCATAAATTACAACGCAAATTTGGTGGTCCTGTACGTTCTGTGACCTGAAAAGTATTAAAAAATAAAAACCATGACCGTATCTCCGTGTAGTTTTTTAGGAGTAAAACCCCCAAAAGTGTAGTCAAAAACACAATTCGGAAAATTTAATTCCAAGTTAATTCATGTGAATAAATGCTATTGAAAAACAAATACGATATAAACAGCAACTTTTTAATACCCTTATTTTTTAAGACCTAAAATGAAAAAAGATTTAGAGTAAAAATTATCGAATTCAAACATATTTTGTTTCAATAAAATTATATAAACTCGTATTTGTTTTTTATTGTCTTTATTTAATCAATTAAATGAGAATTAATTTTTTATCCACGATAATGGGTGTTCGTTCAAAAGTTATGTAAGTCTTTAATTATTTCAAATGTGACTGGTTTAACTTTAATTGAACCTTATTTATAATTCTATTCAGGTTACATCAGGTTTCGACAATGGTACGACTAATAATAGTTAGATTTTACTCAATATTATTACAAGTTTAGCAGAAAAAATAGTCTGTCAATTACCAGTGTTGTTTTACTTTGAAAAAAATATGTCGAATTTTCTTAGCATTTTTTAAATAAACGATGATTAATTTAGTTTTTATAAAACTTTCAACCTGACTAAACTTTGTAATCTAGACCCATGAGGTATGCTTTTTTAGAGATTAAAACGTGTATGAAATTTAGGAACTTTTAATCATACCAAAATAAAAAATGTTGTCAGTGATCTGTTTGAAGTTTTAAGCATCTGTAGCAACGGAACATTTTTGAGGAAGTTCTGTTATGGCCAGCATCGTTCGAGCCGTAAGGATTTGTTGGGGGCTACGGAGAAAACAACTGCGGTGTTTCAATGTTTAGAAAATTGCTTGTATCATACATATGCTTGCAACTAATTATTTTTGAAAATCCCAATTTATAATTTGTTGGAAAAAACAAAATTAGCGGTTTTCAAACACATCAGGTTAAAACAGACACCTTTTATCTCAATATTTAAATCTCGTTACTTAATATTTATAACAGTTTTGTTTCTATGTTTTTGATCACATTACCCATTTTACATCAATTCATTTTCAAAATTGGGATAAAGAATTTATAAGATTGCAGGGAGTTTTATGAAATAATTTCAAATTGGTATTGTGCAATCTTTTCACGACTTCATATTTGTTTAATTTTATCCTTTTTATTCAAGGCTGCGTTTTGCTCGAATAACTCAGTTAAAATAACATCAGCTTTGTAAAAATTCTAAAATAATAAAAATAAATACCAGTATGAAATTATTGAAAAACGATTCCTTTTGTTTATAAGAAATTAAACTCGTTTATATAGGATTAAAATTAAATGTACTGTTGTACCTACTTTTATGTTGAAATTAAATTAATATGCTTATTTTTAATTAATATCGTCTTTTTTACTTTAAACGTTTAAAAAAGAATAAATGTACTCTTTTGACTATAATAAAATTATTTTTTCTAAGCCTTTCTATGAAACGAAAAACCACAAAATAATAATAAAATAAAATAAACGAACAAAAGTAATTAAAAACTAAATATATCTTTATTACAATTCTATCTCCGTCTAATTGTTATATTTATCGTGACAACTTTTTTGACGACTATTCAGCCATTTTCAAAATTTTTTTGGATAGTTATTATCTTTCACCACATATTACACATTTACACACTTACACATTGAAATTACGTCCAGTAGTCTAAATGATGATTACAAATAATAATATCTCATAATAATAATAATAATAATATCATCTCTGTATTCATTCAATTTATAATTTGTTTAAAAATTAATAATGCAGAGACTTATTTTCTTAATCGTATGTAGAATATTTTCTTAATATATATATATATATATATATATATATATATATATATATATATATATATATGTGTGTGTGTTTTTAATATAAAATAACCTACCACGATCGCCCCTGTCATACAAATTAAAGCAACTGCCTATAGAATAGTTTTAATTTATTCGGATATTTGCCTTCATTTGTAGATCTAATAATTAATAGACAAACTCTCAATGGATTAACTCTCGTTATGAAGTGATAAAACTAAAACCAGTAACCTAAAATAGGAGTCTGAACAGCCAAAACAACTAAGACACAAATAATCAGAAAACTCACAAGTTATCAGAACTACACATTAACAAAAGAAACGGTAAATACTAAGTTGAACCGAGGTCTTAGTGGTCATCCTCGGCACAACGGCTGTCATTTCTTATGTTAGTCTAGTTCTTTCCAGGAATTCCGTAATAATCGATCCTCAGATCTGTAAATTGGTCGTGGAAAGCCAATTGCATGGCTTCCTTGCTAACCATAGTTGACTGCTTGCGATTTTTCGTATGGGAACAGTCTGTGGTATGGGGTTTCATTAAAGATCGACTGTGTTCTACCTCTAGGTGCCGATCTCCTTTAGATGAGAGATCGAATTTACACCTCATCTACCGAAGTGACGCTTGCTATGACACGAGTTTAGCAAGAAATTTAATTGGATGTGTTTTGCTTTAAATTGATACATCAAACGATTATATAAGAAATTGGAAAAATTACTACATACTTTTAAACTTGTAAAGTCTTATTTGAAATACCGTCCCTCTATGTAACCAATGTCACCTTCAGGGACTCACTTTAGCAAGTACGGGCTTGGCAATCCCAAGGAGCCTATCTGGATCTACACATTTTCATGTAGTATTTGGTTAGATCCCTCTCTTTCATATTTTGTATCCATTCTCTCTTGTCCAAATCTTGTTCTTTTCCGACCCTTACACTATTATAGTATTCGAGGTCTTTATTTTATGTTCTTTTCATCTTCTTTTTTTTCTATATAAAGCAATGATGACCAAGAGGCCTTTAAACAATAAGGGAAAAAATATAACAAATCTTTCATTCTAGCTTCATAAAGATTGCGCTCAATTTCTTTAAACTCGGGAATTCTGTCCACAAATTTCAAAATAGTAGCTGTATTTTTTTAAACTTAAAAACATGTATCAATTACTTTCATTTTACAATATTGTTGATTTCCCTATCTGACAGAGACAATATATAATAAAATACACCTAAACAACTTTTAATTTTTAGTCTTCTAATATGATGTTTGTTTTCGCTTATATTATAACTGTTTACACGTGTATAGTTAACTTGAAACCTTTAAATTCAATGTCAAAGTATTTAAGTTTTTATTATTTTACGTCGGCGCTATTTATTACATAATATTACGAAACACGTAAGAGGTGGGAATGCATGTTGGAACGGCTAAGGAACGTTGAAGAGATAGTTTTATGATCGGATCCTCATGTACATTAAGCAGGCATGCTGACGGCTCGTAAACAAGTTTAATGTCATAATAAGACAGCCCTTAGCACGCCTTGCCTAGCCGTCTTATCCGCTTCTTTTGTCATTTTAATAAACTCGACGCTGTTTTTTATAAATTTGAAAATCACGATCTACAACATTGTAGATACACGTTATGCATGTCGCTGATTTAATCATGTACATGCGAGATGGGTTTGTTATAAATATAGGTACAGTGCGCAAAGAAAATGTTCTATTACTCAATGCAATCTCCTTTAATTAAGATTTAGTTGAACGGTTTTAAAATAATCCCACTTCTAAATTGTGTAAATTGAATTGTAGCTTGTAACCCTTATAGACGGTTGCAGTGAAACTTCTTTCTTGTTTTAACAAATGATAAGACAAGTGAGTAAATGTCTTATATTATAAAATTATATATTACAGAAGAATGATAAAAATTTTGTTGTTCATTTGTTTCGTATATCGAACCTTATAGTTCCATTTATATCATTAAATTCATAACAAAACATTTAGCTGTAATTTTTAAATTGTTTTTAAATATATTCGTTGAACAATTATTTAAAATTTTAAAATGAGAAGATTGGTTAAGATAAATAAAATTTGCTTTGTGTTTACTCAAAATTTCTTTAAACTCGCGTCAATTCTACAGCCTCGATGTCGAATAAAGGAATTGTTCGTTTTTACATTAAATTCGTCGTTTAAAAACCAGTCTGATTCCTCTATACTGAAATTTATATTAAAATCTCCGTCAAAAATCATCCATAATTCATTCTTTATTTTATTTTTTTATTTATTTATTTATTTTTTTTTAAGAGCTGGACTTTGAATATTATAAACACGTAATTTTTTTAATAATTTTTGCACCCTCGTAGATACATAAATAGTAAGTACTCGGTAGATGTGACCCGGTCACATTATGTTACTTACTGTATCATGAAATTCCAAAACGCGGCCAAAGAAGTTTCATTTTTGTTTAAACTGTTACAACTTTTAGAAGATGGCTTTCTTCAACCTACAATTGCTATATTTATTGTTTAAACAAAAGAAGACAGTTTTTAGCAATGCTTAAAAATTTATAGTGTACTTCCAATTGTTTTGTGCTAAACTTTTCCCCCGTCCATTGTAAAACAAATGCAATTCAACTTTTGCGTTTATGTTTCTGATAAACTCGAAAAACGTCAAATTTAATACCAGATATTTGTTCAGGATGTTAATAGCCGTAAGAAAAGACAATTGTCTCAATGTATTCCCCATGGGAGAAGAGTAGATAGGCCTATAATAGGGTTACTTTACCAAGGTTTTGTTCACTTTTTTATTTTTTGTTTTGTTTTAAAGAAATTTCAAAATCGGGATTCATAGTTCACAAGTAGATTCTTCAAGGAAAAGAGTAGTGAAATGAATTCAGTCGTTTATTTCTTCCACACATTATGTAGGATATGGTCTTGTAGTTCAGCCGCTTTAGCTGTGAGAGTGCAACAGCGCTGAGAACAAACCCCCCACTCCAGCTTTGGAGTATACATAGGATTCAACAACATTCACCTTACTCGGAAATACCATCGAATAACATTGGTCTTTTCACTGTTGACTATAGTATACATAAATACTGAGCTTGACTTGTGAGGTAATATGAGATAGAATAAAACTCGAACGCGAGATACAACTAAACTGTAGCGCATGTATCACAGAGGATGGCGACTTTGTCGTTGAAACGCGTTTGATTAAGTAAATGTAATTTTTGTGAGATCTTGTGTTCGAGTTTTATTCTATTGTTGACTAGTACGAAGAGTAAAACACCATTCACAAAATATCTCAAACATTAAATCAATATAAATGTGAGTTATATAGAAGATTAAGATCTCTGCATAAAGGTAGGTCCATATAGGGAGTCGTATGGTTTAAGTAAGATAGGTGTGATTTTAGTCAGTTTAAAGATAAAATATCCATAAATATGTCGAAGATAAGTTCGCGTTACAAGCACAGCCGAAAGCTGTTTCAATAATTAATTTTTCAACCAGTGACATCAAAACTGATATTACTCGTATATTGCCACTAAAAACTCATTATACTTTTTTTTGACACTCATCAAAACATGTGAGGAGGTGAAAAATCATAATTTAGCTCTAAAACTTTCTTAAAATAGACTCAGCAAATTTTGCTAGAATGTAGCCTCAAGGACCCAAAGTAAATGTATTGGGTGTCATCTCTCTAAGGTGCGATTCGGAAATTATCTGTAGGTTTCTTGTCTTTTGAACAACAAGGAAAAGAAAACAAACAAAAATTCCTCATGCACTGTTTCAAAAGACCAATTTCGTTGAAATTTGGTAGAATCTGAAGCTTAACCTTGTAAGGAAAATCGTAAAAAAGAAAAGAAAAGAAAATCAAAGTTCTGGAATAATTGACAAAACCGAAGAAAACAGCCGTCATTAGAAAGTTCGATTCCATTCAAATAAAACGTACATTTGGGTCGTTTATGGCAAAAGTTAAACCTGCGAATCTCTATTAAAAATATGTTTTAATACAATTTTCAATATGTTAAAAATCAGTAATAAAAAAAATAATAATTTGTTTTTCTCACGTATAATACCTATAATAGAAAAAATTTCGTATAGATTGCGACTAATGTTATTTTTTAATTGTGGATGGGTTTGATAAGAAAGTTCGTGCCATGATTATGCACAGTTTATTAACATACATTGTTAAATGAGAAATACGTGTAATTTTATAATGTTTATTACTGTTAATAATAATAAATTGTTTTACACAATAAAATATTTAAAATTAATATAGGTTATATCGTAAAACAGTGTTAGATGATAAGAAATGTACATTATACAAGAAAGAAATGAGTTCCATCAAAGTAACTTTGTATGAGTATATAAATTTGAATAAAATGATGGCAGGAGAGAACAACGTGGTTTCACCCCTGGGTCATTACAGATCAATTTACAAAATGATTGGTTCGTTCGCAAGGCCGTCTGGTTCTACCTGCCCCTGTCTCGTCTGATCTCCTACTTCTTTCTAAACCTTTTTACTATTTCATAGTATTATTTCTACAGGGCATCGCAATATTAGAGTTATATTAATAACTTGTAAATAAATTATATTCGTATTTTTTTAAGCACAAACAATGTCGAACTTGTATAGCCTGTCATTTATAAAAATGTGTGCAAACATTTGTGCATGGCTTATTTATTATTTGATATTCAGCATTATACGGTACTTCCAAGTTGAAAGTGATTTCGTTAAATTTAGTTCACATCGGTTCAAAACCAAAACTTAAAATTTTAATTTACTCTGTTGTATTAATTTATTTATGTAGAATCCATAAATCCAGTCTTTAATAACAGTGAGTTTCATATTGTTTCTCTTTTAGTTTCCCTAATACTTTTTATTAAAATCAGTAAAGAATCTAGAGTAATAATTACAAGAGGTCTGTGGCCAAAGGTCTTTAATAGAGACTTCATAATTAATAACGTTAGTAGCAAATTGTATAAAAAGTTCATAATTCAACTAAAATGGCGAAAAACAGCAGAAACGCGTGAGTTCGTTTTTTCGTAAAAACATACAGTGAACATTATGAACAATTATTTTCGTATTTGAAATCAATTTTTTTTAAAGACACCAGTCAGTGAGTTAAGTTATTTTGTCATTAACATCAAAACTTTGACAAATTTCGGATGTGGTACAGTATCCTCAAGGTAGGAATGTGTCTGGGGTGGAGAGGAAAAGAGGGGCCCCCAGTTTGTTGCTTTTTCTTTCAGCGGTACAACCCCAATAAAAGAATATAGACCTCAAATGCTTCTGTGTAAACTCCTACCTTACTTTCGTTTCTTTTATCGGTGTAAATAAGAATAAAACGTTTACAAAATTAAACTTTTAAGAATTAAGTTATACTGAAACTTTAAGAATTAAATGTAGCTAAGCAGTAATTTGTGTACCTAGTTTTCTTCGAATGGGTTGTACCGTTAAGTCAGGTTAGGGAAGCAAGTAGAAGGGAGGACACGCCCATTACACCAGACACACTCCTAGTCTGAGGGTACTGTACATTGGCTAATACTTCTCAATTTTGATGTGTAATTCTGTATTTGGCAGTCGTGAACGAAATATTGGC
This sequence comes from Aphrophora alni, assembly GCA_963513935.1. NCBI lineage: Eukaryota > Metazoa > Arthropoda > Insecta > Hemiptera > Aphrophoridae > Aphrophora > Aphrophora alni. The sequence continues at coordinate 40,498,482 of OY740770.1, read as the reverse complement.
CCCCACGATACGATTATCAGTATAACAAATCACATACAGATTTTCTCTTTGTGAAATGATTTCTCATGCTTCTATCTGTTAAGGGTGTGGCCAATAGCTGGTGTTTTACGAATTGTCCAGAATGACGGAACCATGCTTCGTCAGTCGTAAATACAGCATCGAATCTAACTCGCCATCATCTATTTTGTTGAGAAACCAGTTGAACTATTTGAAACGTTTCTGTTTGTCTACTTCCTTCAGTTGTTACACGATGCGGTCTCAATTTTAAGGATGAAGAATCTTCGAGCACAATGTGTATTTGTACTTTGTTGTAACTTAAGTACAATTTTTTTCGAACTCACGAATATCCTGTGTATAAGACCGACTTATGACCTCAAGTATACATTTGTCACAATTTTGTATTGTACGTTATTTTTTAAAAACCAAATCTTGAATGCTACTCTTTACGGAAATGCTTACATTTGGAAACTTATCACAGAGCGAGTAAGGATGTTTACACGAACTATTACAATCGTTTTTTGCAGAGAATAAGACATTTTCGTAAAATACAACTACGACACTAAACGCACTGCAGCCTTACTGAAGCGTTGATAATGTTGAAGTGACAACAGTAAAAATGAATAGTAATAGAAACATCCGATAAAGCGCTATAGTCGCAGAACTCTACACAATGGTGTACGTTGATCTAGATCGGGTTTTTAAGTCGCTCATCCAGTACCATCTTTAATGACGCGTCTATGATACATTTTTTCTTTTCAACCATTCAACGTTTCTTCATTTTAGGGAATAAGGTTTCGTTATTATTTCGTAACATCTGATCAGCTAATTACATCTGTTAGAATCGTTGTAGGTGTATAATGGTAAAAACATCAATGAACTTCTTGCAGTAAAATTTGGACAGTTTTTACGGAGTCTGGCCGTCGACTATCATTTGCAATGTTACTTTTTATTCCCTATGGTGTAGGTAACAGCTTCTAAAATAAGGAGAGTACCTTCCTTTAAATTTAGATTTGTACGAAGGTTGATGACCGCCATCATAGTACTATGGGAGTCAGCCTATCAATCTTGACAGGGATACTGAATCTCTTGTTTGTGTTAATTGAAGAGCAACGCGACTCTCCCAGAATTTCCCGAATATCAGAAGTCAGTCTGAAATTACAAATTTAGCATTAATTTCGTCTTTAACATCGCAGAGATTTGGTGTTGATAACATTTCATTTAGTGTTAAAATATGCAAATTTTGTTTCAGCTTAGAGTGTTTAAATTATTTAAAAGATGAGTACAAAATCTTTGTAAAATGGCAGTCATTTTAAAATTTTTGGGAGAATATTTTTTTTAAATTTAGTTACCGTATATATAGGCTACACAAAAATACCAAATTTCAGGTGTATGTTAATTTTTGTGGCTGATTTTTTTTACTTAATACAGACGATAACAACAAATGTACAAATTTTGAAAATCGGTGATCCCTTAAGCTATAAAGATCTGTTTAGATATTTGATTTTCGATAATCTTATTTACCCTTTACTATACTTATGGTGGTTAAATAATAAATAATGTAGAGGTGTGATAAATTTAGTAAATTTGAAGAAGAAAAATCTCTTACTGTATCAGACATCAACGTAAAACCCATTTAACTCGTGAGACCCTCTAAATCGAATTTCCGATGGAAATTTTGGATTAGTTTTGTTTGTTTACATTATTTCCTTTTCTTACATTCTCACATATTCGTAGAAAAACGGGTCGGCCGATTTTGATGAAATTCGTATGTGAGCCTATTTTGGTTTTAACTTTGATATTTCTTTCTTTTATTTCGTTAACCCAAAATTTGGAGGTAGCTTCCGTAAAAACAAAAAACTTAAATATCCTATTTTTCTCAAAATCTGTTCTAACGTATTGATCTCCATCACCCCCAAAATAGTGGCTCTTGAATAATCAGTAAAACAAAACAAAAATCCTTTATATTAAAGTTATGTAAAACGCAAATTTCAAAATTGGTTGGACCGATTTTGTTCAAATGTTTGTGAAATGTGACGATTATACCAGAACCCGCGTAACAAATTGCAAGTAAAAGAAATCACTGTTTTGAAATAATTTTAAAAATCGAAAAGTACTTTGACAGCTGTCATTAAAACGTCGTCGAGAGGAAGTGCTTGTCTTTGCATCGGTCATTCCACGATGACGTGGATTTTACAAGGATCGCATGAAACTTCCGTAATTTCGATTCTGGCGAATTAGCATATGCTGGTTGAACGTTTTGTAGCGAAAGGTGTGCACCTTTGTCCTATCTAATTCGAGTCAGGCGATGTTAGAGATGATGAGATTTTTTTTCTTACGTCGCAATTAGTTTCCTCTTGAATTTTATCAGTTTACCATTTTTACCTAGTTTTATTGTTGCTACTTAGTTTCTTAATATTTATCTAATATTATTTAGTAGTGTTAGTTTTATGTCAGGGGGAAATTTTGTTCCCTTGTTTTTATGTCACAATAGTTTTTCGCCTTTAACCATTCAAAAATAATAATAATGACGACAAACGGCCATACAGTTCAGCCGTTTTAGGTGTGAGAGAGAGGAAGGTAAACACTGCGAACATAACACACTCCAGTCTCGAAGTGTACATAAAGAGTCGAAAACATCCGCTTTATCTAGAATATTACAAACAATAAATAAATATTTTTTTAAACATTATCAAATCTCTGTTTGTAGGTTATGTAGGTCTACGAACCCTAATGTTTTTAGAAAGGTACGATTTTACCCGGTTAAAATAAAACTTCTGGTAATAATAGAGGGAAAATAATTTCGCGGTACTAACACAACTGAAGGTGGCTAAACTGTACTAATAATCACTTAGTGATGTCAAAACGGATATTGCCATTAAAACTTATCATATCGCTTTTTTTTACTCATCACAAAACTTTATACGTGTGTGTGAGAAAGTTAACATTATCGAGGAAATATTGTAGAAGGAGTGTTAATATTGGTTATTTCTCACCTTGTGATATGTTCACCGTCAAGCCGTGTGTACGCACATATATTGTGTCCAGTAAATCACACACCAACAAGAAGTCGATGACTAGTTAATTGGTTAGCAGTAAACATAGCCAGTCGAGGCTATTGTTGACCGTCTTGACTTGAGTCGCAACAGTTTTATGATCCCTTGTCGCGTCGCTTTCATGATCGATTTTTCTCCGTACTGACTATATAGAGTGATAAATGGCTAATGGGGGGAAAAAGTAGGTATCGTAATCTGCGTCAGGCAGGCTCTTTGCACAACCCCTTCTTCATTGCCAACCCGTTAATTTTAATCTATTAATACTGGTGGCAACTAATGAAATATGAACATAACCTAGAATTGTTATTTTTATAATTTATATCTTGTAACTTATGATGTATGTTTCAAATGTAGACCTATACCTTACTCAAAATTCTAACCTCGCGATAATAGAAAAGGAAGGAAATTTTTCATAATACGTTTAACGCAACGTATGTTTCAAATAGTAAATACCAATTTTACTTCTTTGTAATATTTTGTCAAAAATCTGTTTCCATGTATTTTGTGAATGCCTTCTTCAGATGGTAAATCAAATCATCACAATATTAGGAACTTTTGATTGAAATTGGAATTTCAATAAACAATGCAAAAACATTACATAAACCAATAAAACTACATTCCAAGGGGGCGAAACTAAAATCAGGTACAAAGCTGTCTTATGATAAAAAATTCCGATTTTATCAAAATTGACTCATACGATTTTCAACACATTTTGCTAAAATCTAAGGATCCAAACAAAATGTATTGGTCGGCATCTCTCAAAAAATGTCATTTCGGGAATCATCATTAAAAAAATAAATAAATAAACCATGGACGCCGTTGTAAAAGTTTGATTATCTCAATATCGGCGAAATGATTTCGATAAATTATGAATATAAACTAATTTGCTAAATCCCAATTATAAGAAAATTAAAGTTCGTGAAACGTGTAATTTGGAAAATACCGAAATGAATTCTGATTAGGAACTTTAAAAACTCCATTGACTTTTTTATTTTTTGGTAATACTAAATTTTACAATATTTGCTAAAAATTCTAACGTTAAGAGCAGAAAATCTCGTAAGAAACAATTTCCGACGTATTCATTTTTCCGTCTTTCAAAACTAAATCTTCAATTGAGGCTATGACTATGTAACCTCCTCCAATTTTTATGTAAATTGAAAAAAAGACTAAATAAATACAGCAGACTTTATGCACAGTGGAAAACGCCAGTAAGAAAACTAGAAATAAATGTGTTAGAAAACATATAGACAAACAGTAATTATAATGTATGACCAGTATCTAATTTAGTGACACAGATGAAACTACTACAGGTTATTTCAAACATGTTCAATTGTACATGTTTTCTAGAGGACTTAAAATGATTTATTAGAACTAGTTATTTTGTGTTACGAGGATTTAAAAAAACTGTTATAGAACCTAACCCAAGAAAAGGTATCATTACCTAACCTTATTGAACAGGCATGTTATGAACTGTGCATCTATTAATTGTACTGAGCATTTGTTTTATTGAAGGAACAGAATAATAAAGTAGGATTCTAGTAAATAAACAGGAAATAAAAATAGTTACATGGATGTCAATATTTTATCTTTTTATCTGCAGTTTAAATTGTAGACAGACAAATACGTGTGTGAAATTATAAGGGTATTTGGTTTTACCTGTGGAACCCTAATTAAGAGAAATTAATGAAAATGCAATCCATATTTTAATATCTATTGAATTATTTGTCTCACATTTTACAAAAACTGCTTTTAAAACATATAAGCTACACATTTTTCATTGTGTGGTTAAATTAAGTTATATTCTTCGTACAAAAAAACTATTATATATGATTTCGCACTGTACGCTGTGTTCAAATGGGGGGGGGGGCTTTTTGTTATTGCTATATTTTTGTCTATATGGGGGAATATAAATGCAAAGTTGTAATATATAGGATTTATCGTCTTGTCTGTCTAAACTGGTTGCGACTTATAGGCAGACAAACGGACAGACACGAGTGTAAAATTATAAGGCTCCTTGGTTTTCTTATGTACCGTAATACTGATATTTTTAATATAACAAAAATAAGCAAAAATTATTAAATTTTCTATTTTCACTATTAGTAAAATATCTAAACATTGCAATTTACTGCTTCTTTAGAACTATGACTTTACACATCTTTATAATTAATTGTACTTTTGTTTCTTTAACTTACAGCAGGGAAAACCATTGCGAAATTGAAAGAAGGAGACGAAACAAGATGACGGCGTATATTACGGAACTCTCGGATATGGTGCCTACGTGCAGTGCTTTGGCGAGGAAACCCGACAAACTTACCATCCTCCGCATGGCTGTGGCACACATGAAAGCACTTAGAGGTATGTCATTTATACCCTGTAATTATAAAATAATTTGACAAGTTGGAAACTTAATTTTAAACAATTTTGACAGGCTATAACAGGATCTTTGAAATTATTTTTTGACCCAAGGGAAGCGATGTCCTGTTTCATCATCTTGATTATTCAGAATTCCGTCAATATGTTTGTTACACAGCGATAGCTATGGCCAAATGTCAATAGTTATGAAATTTAGGAATAAGGTTTTATTTTAAATACACAGTTCCAAGATATGGATGAGGGTGTTTAATATGTATATATATGTAGGCCTAATGGTGTCAACTAGTTTAATGAACTATCATTTAAACAAATTTTTGAAAGGTTAAATTAAATTTGAACTGTTTTCTAAAACTGTTCCACCCGACCAAGAAAATGTAATGACATTTTTTAAGTTAATTCAGTAATACTTAATGAAAAAGAAAGTACAACTTTGAGAAACATTTCATCACTGTATTGAGTTCAAGAGATGAGTGGAGGAGCAAGGAGACCATCAACTCACTGGGAAAGGATTTCATAATTTGGTACTGACCGGATCTAAAATCGAAGATATAACTATAAAAAAAAAAAGAAGTTTTTTGAAAGAAGTTAACACGTTTAGTGTATGCCAAGTAATGAATAAATACAAAGACTACAAACTATACAGGTCCGTCGGACTGCACTTTTAGAAGGGGGGGACTATGCACTCAGACGGCACAGATTGATAGATATTAAACATAATTCTTAATGTAGACAATACACAAATGTATTTTACAAATGACATAGATAAAATGTAAAACTATGTATGTGAGTAACATGTATGACAAAATAACATTGTTTAAATTAAAAGATAATTTTACGATATTCAGTAAAATAAAAATATTTAAATTAAATATAAATTATCATATATTTTTTAGTTATCACCGTTTCAATTTCATTTATTTTCATTTCCTCGCCTCTGTATCGATGTAGTGTGATCACCTTAATAAGTCTTTTTCCCTTGTCTTTTGAAAGGTGAAAAACCTCTCAGTCATCATCACTTTATAAAAAAAAAATTAAAGAGAGAGAGAGGGAGCATGAAATAATAAAAAATAAAAAAACAGTAACCTGCAATAGCGTCAGGATCGAAAAGAAAGTTGGTGAAGAGAGATGGGATATGAAAGATGAAAGAGAAGGATCTAACCATAGATAAAGAGGGGAGAAATGAATAAAGAGGGGATCTAACCATTTGACCCCATCAATGACAAAAATATAAAAGATAATACTCTGTCAATATTTTTCACAATATTTTTCTACTTTCTCTGATTTGGTGTACATACTCTGAAATAATTATAAATTTAGGTGAAAAAGGCTAGATGATTTCGGGAAAATAGGCGAAAAAAAATTGAATTCCAGTAACTAATGTTAGACACACTATTAAGAGACCAAAATCGTTAGAGCTGATTGTGAGAAAATCCTAATTTTTTGTATTTTTCTTATAGCAACTACTTCCAGGTTTAAGTTATCAAAAAGAAAATCCCGAGATATGACATATCAAATTTAATTAAAGTCGGTCCATTGCGTTTAGGCTGTAGACCACTGCAGAAACGACAAACATTCTAAAATCCACACTCAACATGAGTAGGCCTATACCAACAACAAAAAACTCGACATTGATTTTGACCAATCACATAACTTTCTCTTAACTACATATATGTTAGAAATTATAAATAGATCTAGGCTTGTCAAAAGGTAAAACTAAAGTTATGAAGTGTTTTTTAATGATTTGTACTCATATGTTGTAGTTAATGCATTACTAAGGATAAGAACATTGTTATTGAAACGCTATTGACAATTAACTTATCTTGTGACAATTTATGTTTTTATTGTTCTAAGAATTTACTTCCACAGTGATAAACTTTCCATTTAGGCCTACTACTTTATGAGATAGAGTTGTTGGAATACTTTAGCCAAAAGGAATCTGCGTCATTTTTTTTTTTTTCTCCAAATTATTTGTAAAGTCATTTAGTTACTTAAAAGTTATAAGCCTCAAGGCTATGTGCTCTTGATATCTTATCAGTCAAAGTTTATATTTTGCATGTCATGACAAGAAATGCAATTGGCTCTGATAGATTTTAAAACATAAAAGAAAATTTATTTAATTGAAACTGTAATGACTTTGTGTGTTTAGTAGTTGAGGTTTCGTCCAATATTCTCCACATAATGGCTTATTTATATATGACAGGTTTTTTTCCTGTTGATATCTGTTTTAGAGCAATTATGGCTACAACTGATTCAGAGTTTTGAATATTTCCACCAACAGCATGATGTGCTTAGAATGTACAAAATGTCTCTTCAAAATTATATGTATACAATACCATTTTTTAATATTAAGAAATAGACCTATAAGAAAGAAAAAACTTAGTACAGTTCATAAGATTTAGCCAGACCTCTGTCATAAATAATTGCTGTTCAAATTTGAAAAAAATACTGTTTAAATAAAAATAACTAGAACGGATTATATTGACAAGTAAATATGTTTGTATTCTTAAATTGTACACATAGATATTTGAGGCTCGTTTTATCTTATTTTAGCCAATCCTAAATAATCTAAACACCCTAAATATTTTGTATTACTTTTAATAGTTTAAATCATATGTAAACAAAGACATGATCTGATGAGCAGTAAATCCAACTAAACTTCAGTTCAACGAAAGAGGGTATTCAATTAGTGATGGGAGAGTGGAACTGAAACGTACAGGACAAAATTACAGTAAATAGTTGTGTAGTGAAAATGTTTTCAACTTGGCTTTGGGAATTAAATATAATAATTTTTGTATGTCTTTTATACACTCTATTTTTCAATGATTTCATGATTAGTCTTTCAATTTTGGTCAAAGTAGTTGTTTTACGATGTATAACTAATTTCAGAGACAGACAAAGATGAATTCTAGAAACATAATTGAAATGTAAGGCTATCTCAAGTAGATTTGAAAGTATTCTGTAGTTATTTTTGACTTACCGCCAGCAATCCTTGGATAATTCGATTTTAGTTTATATTGTCATATATTTATTCACTACACGTGTTTCGGACATTATCGTCCATCGTCGGGTGATAACACCTGTGTTTTGTGTTGAATATTTTAACTAAGTGTTATCACCCGACGATGGACGATAATGTCCGAAACACGTGTAGTGAATAAATATATGACAATATAAACTAAAATCGAATTATCCAAGGATTGCTGGCGGTAAGTCAAAAATAACTACAGTTATTCTAGCATATCCGGTTACTCTAGAATATCATATGAAAGTATTCTATTTCAATGTTTTGATTTATTGATCGTAATCTATAAAGTATTTTACTGTCATTTTTTTTTTCACTTTTAATTCTAATAAAGAAGTCAAGCTGTAGTTAAATTTAAATAACCTTTGTGAAGGGTTAAAGTCTTTTAAATGTCTTTTCAGTAAAACGTTACGTCAATTTTCTCTCAATGTAATTCTATCTTTCACAACCAGAATTCACACCAATCAGCACACTACTCATACTCTAGATTCTTAATCAACACCATAATTTTTTGAGCTTCACTGGATAAAATTTATTACTTTAATATAAATAATTGTAATTAATTTTGATGTTTGATATGCACAAATATTGGTTACTTAACTTATTAATACAATCCCTGAAGGTTGTCTGCAGAACTTATAAACTAGAAGCCAGTTAAGTAGATGAAGATGACTTGATTCAGTTCCACAAGTTTCAGGATTGAAGTCATTGGTCTCTTGTCATCTTGTCACCTCCCTTGAGACTTGAAACCTTTACAAGAGTTCCACTTCAATTGAATCTTCTTTGACAATTCAATTCCTCTCCTCCCTCCACCCCCCCCCCCTTCTTACACAATTTTCTCTTCTTCTTTGCCAAACAAACTTAAACTCTTCATAGCTGTTATCTTTGATGATAAAGCCATAGAAAAATTTACCAAACAGGTGTATTAAACAAAATTATTTTCTAGAAATTGTAATGTAAATATAATTAATTACAAAATGATAATAATTTTAAACTATTTTTTCTAAAGGAATTTATCTAAATTATTATGTTTTTTAAGGGTTATGTGTTATTTATACCAGGAGGGGAGCAGCATGGCTCAGTTAGTTAAGTAGCAATTTAATTACAGCAATTCATACCTATATATGTCACCAAACGTTTCATAGGTTTAAGTCCAGTTGTTAACATTGGGGTTTTTAGTTACAAAATTCATCCTAGATATAACTTGTAATTGAAATTTGAAATGGTTTTTTAATCCTTTGAGTGCTGGGTGTCTCATTTTGAGACTACCGTAATCGTAGTACCATAGTCAAAAATTGACATGATTTGCTTTCTTAGAGTACCAATACAAATTTGAACTTTTGAACCATGCTTTGCTTATTCATTAGCTAACATTCCAATCATTTTATATATACAAGTAATATCCACAAAGTAATTCCAATTGGCCATTGAGGAAAGACAAGTATATATTTGTTTTACTTTTCGACATAGTTGAGACATTTGTTATATCCCACATCATTTATTCTGGATCGTACAATGCAATTTTTCAAACGTTTACAATTAATCACCTGCGTTGATTATGGATTCTTGAAACAAATACTCCACAAGCAAATGGACTGCTTGAATTTCGTCCTATTTTACGATGAAATTACCCTCTAAATCCATAGACTGTTGTTTCGATTTAGGGGTTGCATGCAACACCCATGGTTTGTCCCCAGTGACTAAATTATTATCATCTGGCTCACTTTATGTCCGAAAAGCTGATTCAATGTCCTACCGCTTCATTTTGTGTAGTTTTATAAGCAACTTCAGAATAATGTTCCTCACATTCAAGAAGGTGATCAAAGACTATATTTCAAACACGGTGGGCATGTAGATTTTCTTAAACATTATAATACTCACCACGATCCATAATCACAACGAATCAAGAAACCTTTGCTGTACAGCAGTAATGTTTAAAAACAGAAATTGCTCTATATTTTTCAAACTATATATTGACAGCCGTCTGAAATGATGTAGAACAAGATTTTGTAAACCATTGCTGTTGATTCTAGTCAGCTGTTTAATTCCTTCATTTGTTTATAGTTGACAAGTAGATCAAAGTATATTAATGATTTTGTATACATTAGTGTTGTTTTTGTTATTATTTTATTACTTTTGATGGAAAGTGATTCTAAAAGAACTATTTTAATCAGGAAATATTATTACACACTGATTTTAATAATTTTCTCAATTCAGATAATAAATTTGTATTGTGATTTTAGTTTAAAAGATTACGGATAATGATGGATAGTGTACCTGTTATTGGTATAATTTATTTGAACATTTGCCATGATTTGTGACAATAAAAATAACCAATAACACTTTTAACCAAAACTAATGGGCAAGAAAGGAATTCGAGACTAAAGCTAGGCCTACATCAAGTTGAACTTAGATAATTCACTGGTCAACTGAACAAGAAGTCTTTTGTCTCAGAAGTAATGCATGATGGTTTTTTCCAGAGTGAAAAGCTTTTTGACTCCTCTCTCTAGAATTAAACCCACAACCTTGTAGTAATTTCTTGAGAAACTTAAACAGACAAATTTCACCCTTCTTATATATAAATGATGGCAAATGACCAAATAAATTATACCAATAATATATAGTCAGTGATGTTGAAGATCCCATAGATAAGCCTAAGATGCTGTACAAAAATAATATTAAATATAAGAACAAAATGGTATATAACCAATCTAAAATGTCATTGCTATTACTAAACATGTTTAGTAAATTTGTTACTTTACATACACGCTAAGACCACTGGTATTGTGGGGGGGGGGAAGGTTGATGATTGTTAGTGAAAGCAATCAGGCTAGGCCTAGTTTTTGTTTTATGCCAATTTATAATTCTGAACCTAATAATTTTTAAATTTAAACGCATTCAACATTTCACTCTACTGACATTTGCCTTGAGTTGTATTTCTTAAATGACACAGAACAAGACAGAAGAGCTATTACTTTGCCGAGTCCCTCAGTGAAATGCTGAATAGTTGATAGGTTTTCAAGACGTGGCTCACTCGAATGATGGCTTCTGGCTGACCCTTCCTTGCCTTCTTGTAATATTTACACCAACAAACACATTTAAACACACATTGACTTCTCTAACCATCACCTTTTCCTGGCTTTCTATTATTATTTAATCGTTTTAAAAGGTCAAGGCATCTCATTGCTATTTATATGCATTGAGTGATTAAGAATTACTTCAGATATTGGATTACAGTTGTAAATTTTTAAACTTTTATAATTGCTTGTTGTTGTTGAATTTGATTGTTTTAATTGTAGAAATAAAAATAGTTTTAGTTTTAGTGTTCCAGAGATCAGAGGTCTTAGAACATATCTTTGGTTTAAATATTTATTATTTGGATACTTCTGACTACAATTATAGATAAGCTTTACATAATTCTCTTTTAAAAACGATTTCATTTAATTTTGCTTAGTATAGCCTCAAAAACTCCAACAAAAAAAGATATCGATTGCCATATCTCCAAAAAAATTGCCAGTTTGAGAGCTATATGTAGAAAAAAAAAAACAAAAATCGGTGATGGGGAACTGTTCATAAAGATATAATTTCTCAAAAACCTAGTAAATGGAGTTTAGATGACTATTCAGGTTGTTTTGATGTCATTTATAATGGTTAGGCATTAAAAGTATTTAGACATGGATATTTTTTAGGTAATCTTCCCAACCATTTTGAATAAATCATAATTTGAAGTTTATGGAGTTCATGATAGTTGAATATAGCCAACAAGTTAGAAGGATTTAGTAATTATAGCGTCAATAATGATAAGACTAGGCCAGAATATATACATTTTATGTGATTTATTAATGTAGTAAACTCAAAATTGAGTGCATTTAGAAAACATGATCTTCAATGAAAATTTCTTATTGTCTACATTATTATTGTACTTGGATTTTGCAGTGTTTTATTTTGAACATGAAAGTTTAAGAAAAAAGTATTAATTTTAGAAGAAAATTAATTTTTAAAGTTGCACAAACAATAGTAATTTAAAAAATATTACATCATATTATGAAAGTTGTGATTATTTGTGTAAAATGCTAAAAAACAGTCAAATTGACTTGGATCTTTTTCAGTTAATGTAAAAAAAAAAAATGTTGGGTCTTTAAATTATTAAGGATATTATTCTTTAAATTCAAAATAAAATAAAAACACAAATAGAGAGATCGATTTTATATATGCATACTAGTATATAAAAAATTCAAGCGAATAGAAGTTTTCTGACAAACTAAGATGTTTGGATAATACTACTGTCAGTTTAGTATTTTTTTTAAATCCAATACTGAGCAAACAAATTCCTTTCAAAGAAATTTTGAATAAGTGCCACAAATGAAAATCATTAAAGTTTATATTGTTAATTGTATTGGTTTTCCCCTTCTTTTAGAAAATAATCACAAAATTATGTTTAAAAAAATTGCTTACCTGCATGAATTTTATTTTATAATTGACATAACCATATGAAAGAGTTAAGTCGGTAGTTTAGGAGTAATATTTTTCAAAAAATTGCATTGACTGCTTCCTTATTTTCTTAATGTTTGGGATTAATTCAAGTTAACCTGTGATCTTATAAGTTTGTCAAATGTTGATACGATAAATCAGATTTCTTTTTTAAAAAATCCAAATTTATTTAAAGAAGACATTTGCAGCCATGAAAAAAGTATATTATTGATATTCATTTTAGTATTGTAATTTTATAATCTTGAGATTTTTATTATATATAAATATATTTTCAAAAAGTCTTAGTTTTCATTGTAGAAAATAACAACATGGCAGTTGTTAATAAAAAAAAGGACAATTTTGTAAATTTAATAGATGGGACCTGTATGAGTAAAGAGTCTATATTCTAGTTTTCACATTTTGTTGTTCACATATTTTGATAAACTTATGCCAGTTGTTACATCTATGTACGAAAACGTACAAATTGTAGAGAATTTATTTTATTGAGTTTTTTAGTAACAAAACTTCTAAAACTCTAGAATTTGATTTCCGACTTTCTTTATAATCAATTACATACTTGCACCAGTGCAATTTATGTTAGTTCAGTATGAAATATATCAAGAATGTCTTTGTAAGGAAAGAGATTGAATTTCTAAAGTAAGGGGTAAGTAACGCTCTCGGGAACATGTGCCGCCTAATGCCAACAGCCAGCACATATGTTCTCTACATTAACAACTTTCTTCAAAGCTATACATCACTTTTAGAACCTCCATCCCACCCAATCCTCTACTTAGTGCCATTTACATACACCTGAACAAGAAATAAAGTTTGTTAATATTGTACAAACTTTGAATAGTTCAAATATTTTAATTTCAAATTACACTGTTTTGCTTTGCAGTATTTTAGGAAAATGTTTCAAAGGAAATTTTTTTTTTTTTTTTTTTTCTAAGAACAAGAGTAATCGAAAAGCCAACGAACACTATTACATATTATAGATAATTGTATAATGGATAAAATAAAATCAATCTCATGTTTTCCACAGTTACATCCATTTTGAGGTCCTTGAGCTGTTTTTGGAATGATCTCTTATGACCAATTCTTATAATTCCAATTTTATCAAATTTGTTATGTGGGCAGTGGCACATTATTTTCCTATAGACAAAGTATGCAATAACCTAGCGGTACCATGTTATTACGGCGCTGCAACATTTTGAAAATATTCCAGTAAACTAAACGAGTAACTTTACATGTAATGATTTAATTTTTGGAGCTGTTGCTACAAATTTCAGTTACAATTTTCAGATTATGTACCTTATAATAAATTTTAGTAGAATATCTATACCGCAAACAAAAATATAAAAAACTGAATCTAAAAGTGTCACTCGAAAAAAAATTCTTCACCGGTAGACCCTACTAACATAAATGATTTAAAAAATTTCACATTATTAATTCCATTTCTTTTTAGCTTTACATTTTTTAATTTTTGCTCTCCTTAAATATGGCTTACAGCATTTTTAAATTTTTTTACTTAGATCGCCAAAAAATCCGCCAATGTATGTGATATGGCATATTTTAGCCATACCTCAAGACTTTTTTTTTTAATTTAGGGGGAGCTCCCACAAGACCAATACTTGAAATTGATAATAAATTTTAATAGAGATATAACCAACTGACTCATATTAATGTATTCCTTCTTCATCTTAAGTTAAAATTGTTAACAAATTTTAATGGAAATATAACAAACTGACCATTTTAATTTTGTTGTTGTTTAATTATGACCAAAATTTAAATTGTTTAATGTTGTTTTTCCCTCAGTATATTATTGGTGAGTGAACATAGATTTCTGTTTGTGGGTACATAGGAGAGAGTGATGCATATATAATCATGTATCTACTTAAAATAAAACCAATGTATATATTATATAAAAAATGCAGATATATCTATATTCAAAAAATGTTTATATTCTAAGTTTTTCAATACTGTTCAGTACATGTTCCAAGGATCAGAATCTGTAAACATTTTCCAATCCCAGTCTTTAAGGACAGCTGTAGTCATTCGTGTTTTCCTATGGAAATTGGTTATAAATTACACTATAAAAGTCTATAAGTAGATCACATGAAATTTATATATTGCCCAAATTTTACCTTCTCCAATCCAATCCGAATGAGCAATACGAGTTTTCAATGTATAATTACTTAGACTAAATTGTAGACTTAACCTTAAAGTGTAGGAAGGCGAGAGCACTATGTCTCTTAAGATATAAACAATTCACTAAGCAGTAGTCACGGATACAGGTTTATTTCTACTGACCAACAGTCAAATACCATCAGGGGAGGACTTTCAGAAACTCATTGCCAAGTGGGAATTGTTTTTAGGTTTACATAATTATTTGTAATTTCATTTATTATTTAGGGTTTTATTAAAACATTTTAAGATTTCATGTTAGTGTTTAAACAGTCTGTTCATTCAGCTTAGACCGTTTATTGTTGAATTTTTTAATTTTGATGTTCGGCCTTCACAGAGAAAAAAGTAGAAATTTGTATTATTGGTTTAATTAGTTATCCAGATTTTTATGTATATAAAGTTACAGCTGAATATTCATTGTTGCATGACATGGAATTAAGAGAAACAATAATATTTCGCTTTGTTTTTTACTTTCTCTCATACTACATAAAGTTATTAGGTTTAGAAAAATATTTAGTATCAAACTATGATCTCCACTGAGTGTATTGTCTCCTGTATGTATGTTCATCTGTTTTTCCCAAATAAAATGTTTCTACTTGTAAGGACGAGTGTAAAATATAATTGTTGAAATTTGCAGGTACAATTGTGAGTATATTATTTTAACAGTTAAAAATCAGTACATATACCAAATATTATATAACAATGTTTTGATTTGTAAATTTTGGAATAAAATATTTTAAAATACCATGACTATATTTTCCATAGAATTTTTTTTACGTTTCAATTTTTTCATTTTGCTTTTTTTTTAACTTTTTTCTTTTACACAAGATCCGTTCCCGTGATAACCTCAAAAGGTACGTTTTGCTTCTTAAAGTCATAAATCAAATTGACAATGTTGAACAATTTGTATATCGTTCAATTTTCAGTTTTCTTTTCAAGATATGTTTATAGACACAATATAATAATGCGTCCTGATTGATATCCCTATGTCTCTACTGAACATGAGCGTTATGGTCTTGATGTTTAATGTCCTAGCAAAAAATCGTATTATTGGTCAGTTTTACTTTGTAAAGTATCTCAACTCGCTGAAGCTTTTTAGCTGAAATAAATGCTGAGAATATGGCCTAACCGAAATTCATAGCATTAACCAACGAAGAAGAGATGTTCCCCGTCCTATGTGGTGAGAAATTAATAACTAATTATATGTATGCAAAGCCATCAATGAAACCCATATTGAACAACGCTAAACCATAGAAAACACTTTTAGAATAGTTCTTCAGTTTCATTTATGTTCTATGTATTTAATTTATTTTTCGTCATACTGCTTCAAAAACAGCTGTTTTCAATACATGCATTGAGATGTTAAAGTTGTTCTTTTTAGTCCTAGGACCTAAAAACATCAATTCGTTTATACGAATTAATTAACGATTGTAAAGCATCTATAAAAACAACCGATACTCTCGATTGTAAATAACCGTTAAAACAGCTGTTACCATCGTTAAAGTTAGGGTACCACTAAACAGCTGTAATAGCTGCAACTTATGCAAACTTTTGAATGTAAATAGGTTATAACATTTTATTTTTGTGAAATTGTTTTCTTATATTGTTTGCAGCATAACGAAAAATATAGTTCATCACTAGGACCAAAAGAAGCTTTTCGATCCTCGCTCATTTTCCGGCCTCGGCCATTAAACTTGACCTTGTATTGAAAAGCTTCATTTTTGGTCATAGTGATGAACTACACTATTGTTTACAAATAGTGTTACTTTAAAACCTTAGTAGGCACATATTGTATTATTTAAACTAAATAGGCATATTTATGTTGTTCAGTAGATGTTTTCCAACAAACTTTGAAACTACATAACATATATTTGAATGAATTAGTGTAAATCGTAAGCTAATCCAGTAACGGAAATTCATGTTGGATATCTGCAATCAGTATAAATGGCAACAAAGTTGACTCTAAATGGTTAGTACGCGACACAATACTATAATGAGGACATATATTGACAAATGTTGTTTACTGACGGAGGGAAAGGGGGACGTGATGGGGCGGGCAGGTGGTTCCGACACTCTGATTTACGGCCCGCTCCGTGCGCTGCCAGCCCAATCTCATTAATTACCCCCCATCCACTGCCTACAATTGTCACTGCCTACATGAGAACATACACTGCAAATCCCGGCAAGTTCAAATATTTTATGCTCACAGCAACTGTGGTACGTTACTAGGTTTGACATTCATTGTCAGTGGGCTTTGCATTTATGTTTTGGGGATATTTACGATTAAAAGTTCTATGATTTGGTAAGAGGAGGAGAGAGTACATTTTGCGTATTATGTTATTTAAATGGGAGGATTACGTATTGTTAAGAATCAATTTCTTAAAACTAACTTGTACAGTAGGTTCAAACCTCAACACAGTCTAAAGTTACGTTATTCTCACTTATACCCCGAATACTAGGGGGAATAATCCAGCTTACTGCCATATGAAAATAAAAGGGCCAAGCGCGTGCTATAACTACTAGGGTCCCGTAGGCATAATATAGGGACAGTTTTTTTAATTTATATAAAGTTGACGTCAAATTAAGTTAACTAGCCAAATATATAATTTCTTCATCAAATAAACAAACATATTCCTAATCAGAATAACATCTAGTTTTAATCAATATTCACGTATAACACACCCCCACACTCATAATATTTCCAAAATAAATTTTTGAACTCCATAGATTTTGCCCCCTATAAAACTACCCCCAAGGTAAATAATTTTGATTACCGTTATATTTTTATTCGTATGTGGGACAATACAAAGAATATAAATGCAAAGTTTATTTATAACTGTGAAATATATAAAATTTATCGATTTGTCTGTGTAGTTCAAGTTAGTGGTGATTTTTTTTGTTGCCGCTATATTTTTACTATACAGTATTATGTAGGACTAAATAAAGAATGTAAAAGAAAGTTTGAAATATATAGAATTTATCGTCGTGTTTGTGTGTACTAGTTGCGACTTACAGATAGACAGACGGACAGACTTACGCATGAAATTATAAGGGTTTATCTACATACCATAGAAAAGTAGGCCTACACCTAAATATCCAAAAATTCTCCACAGAAATAGTTGTCAATTTCTTGTAGTCATTTACTATAGTTTTTTTTAAAGAAATCTTTTATTTAATTATAGAATTATTGTCTTGTTTTCTGTTTAATTGAATTGTATAGTTTACTTCCACTACTTTCTATCATCGTTTACTTAAAGTGGACACTCCCTCCACACAGGCCTTATCACAGTTGGAAAGAACTTCCACAGAAAAAATCTTTATACTGAGTTGAGATTTGAACCTTGGTAACGCTTTGACTACACTGACTATTTAAAACACATGGCTACCAGAACACTAGAAATTGCTATTTTTTCATAATATTTGAGTAGTTAGATTGGTTTTTCTACCCTTTACTTATATTTCCTAACGAAAAGAAGTTTATTAATGTCTGTCGCCTGTGCGGTGATCTACAGCCCGAAACGTGTGGACTGATTTTAATCAAATTGTTATCTGCGCATATTTAGGGCCAAGCGCGTGCTATAACTACTAGGGTCCGTAGGCATAATGTAGGGACAGTTTTATTTATTTATATAAAGTTGACGTCAATTAAAGTTAACTAGCCAAATATATTAATTTTTTCATCAGATAAACATACATATTCCTAATCAGAATAACATCTAGTTTTAATCAATATTCACATATAACACCCCCCCCCCACGTCTCCTGTATTTTTTGTTTGTTTACGGTAATTTCAGAGTGTGAGGATACTTGTCTCAAAGAAAGAACTAAAAATTAATGTTTTGATAAAATCAACTAAAATGATTTTGATAAAATTTTACTAGAATGTAGCCTCTACTTAAAGGACACAACAAACGAAGCTCCAAAAAGTTGGTTCAAGAGTTAACGGTAAAAATAATAATAGTCTACTGTAATAAAAAAATCGTCCATTGAAGAAATCACAGCTTTGGAATAAAACTTTAATGATTCTTGACCTTTGTCATAAGAACACTCGATTTCATAAAATACGATTTAAGCTTGGTTTGATACAAGCTTAGGTTTAATGAGGAGGGACTCTTCTACATGTCATTCGTTAGATTAATTTTGTGCTTTTCTTTACAAGTACTTGTAATATTGAGTTAAAGTAAAACATATTTTAAAAAAATAAACTTTCTGAAGTATGGCAAAATACGCCCACACATCAAAATTTATTAAAATTTGTCAACTCGATTGGGGTGTAAAGCTCTTCACAAACGCGAAATGAACATCATTCCAAACATACTTTTTAGACCTAGGGGATTTCAAAACTGTCCTGTACACATATGTGAGAAAGTTAAAGGAAGGTGTCCCGACATTGTAGTTATAGTTACTGGAGCCAAACTGAACTTTAGTTTCTAAACAAAGCTGAAGGGATAATCTGAACTTGGTTAGCAAAATTTTATGAGCGGACCCTTCTACGTTTTCCCGATAAAAAATACATCGAGACAAAATTTAAGAAATGAAAATATAATGAAACGCCCTATGTTTGCATTTATTATTGAGTTACTACAAAAATATTTGCCATTTGTTTTCTCTTTTTTGTTTGATTATTTAGCCGCATTTTGATTCTTGTATTACACGACTGACTTACGTAGTTACAGATGAAAATATTAGACATGAAGTCGTTGACGCAGCTATAGTGGGGGGGTAGATAGGGGACGAGAAAAGTATGAAACCAATTGAAAACAATGTATGGTTGATATATTAGTTGACTCCCCAAAGAGCTCTTTAATCAGATAAGCAATGTTTTAGGTCAGTAGATATGTACCTTGTCTCTTTGTGTTTAAATATGATATGCGTACCTTGTGAATTTTTGAGCGACACTGGAGAGCTATCAGCTGTTGTAATCTACCACGCTTGCGCTCAACAGTACTTGCAATCTACACATCCCTTTCACAGCTTCTTGTTTAATAGTTTTATCCGTTCTGACTATGTAGAATAAATGGTGCAAGTGAATATATCTTCAATAATTATTACTGAGCATTTCCTTCTAGAATATACAAAATACATTTGTGGAACGTCAAATTTGAGTGTACCTGTCATTATACAAAATTATTTTGAAGAGGTTTGAAGATTTTTTTTTTTATTATTTGGAACGTTTTTGTGCAAATGACGTTACGAGTATATTTCCTCTTAACTTTTTATTTCCATGCAATGAAGTAACTTCCATGTAATGAAGTAAAAATTATTAAAATTTACAATTTTAAAATAATTATGAAAAAACTAAAATGGGTAAACCGCCATTGTTTCATATTCAATTTTATTTAAAACAATTGTGTTTTAATGGTTTTATTTACAAAATATGATAATGTACACGTGTGAATCCATCTTTAGGTAGATGCCCAGAGTGACAAACTTTGATATCTTCTCCAAGATATAATGATCTTAAACACAAACGGTGGGAGGAGAATGGGTAACCACCACATTATAACAATGTTAGCTTAGTTGGTAATAGAGTGTCGTTATCGTTCGTACGTCATATGACTTTATACATATTTGTGTATATTATTCTAACTACGAATATAGACTATTGTGACGGTAAAATGACTTTATACTTCATAACAATAACAAAATAAACTATGCAAAAAACATTTCACAATCTTTTTCACTCCCCAATTCCCAAAAGCTAAATAAAAACCAAATAAAACTATTATTCCAAATATTGTAATTTCGGTAGTTCTAGGTCAAAAAATGAAAATGAATCATGATCGCCGTGTTTGAAATAAATGTCTATATATTTAAATATGGCTTATACTATCTTGCCTTGTGCCTCATAACCGCGTCCTCAGCCTGTCATATTTGATTAAACGGCTGTTAATGTTTTCTAAAATATGTTTCCTTTTTTTTTTCTCTCCCTTTTTTTCTTGCGATTTTGGTCATTTACCATCAAATTTCGCTAAAATTTTAACTAAAGTACAGCCGATTTTGACAAATTCCGTCTTTAACAGCCCTATGGCCGATTATTTTTGTTACTTTATTTACTGATAACTCATGAAACAGCATTTGTTTTGGAAAATGGCGACCCATGCGGTCTCTTAAAGGCTACACTTTAGCAAAATTTTATCGAAATCGTTCCAACCCATTTTGAGAAAATCGTAATTGGATATAATGACAGTTACCCCTATGTCCGGAGATATGACCAAATTTGATTAAATCGAACTCTCTCTTTTTTAGATTCAATGGATCTCAAAAACGAACATATACGTAAAAAATGCAACATCGATTTTTTTTTTACCAATCACATAACTTTTTCTTTATTGTGAGAAAGAAAAATGAAATTTTTTAAATCGTTGTGGCCATGTAATAAATGAAAACAATATATGTTGAGCTGTATTTTTTTTCACAATTGCTGCTAAAATAGACAATGAATGGGGAAATTCGTGTTAATTTTTAAGTACAAAAAATCACACTAAAACTTCAAACTTTGTTTACGTCTTCCAGCAAAAAAAATTGATAATATTACTTTATCGATTTTAAAATACTTTCCTTTTAATTGTTTTACAATATTTTTCGTCTTTTTTTAATTACACACACGTTCTTATACTTTTCAAAAACCAAACCAATTTTCGTTTAGGAAATACCTAACCTTCTACATTCAGTATTTGATGGTAGTGTATGTAATAGGTTTTTTAAAAAAACGAAATAATTATTCTACTATTTTTTTTACATTTCTTGGTAATTATGTGAGTTACCGCTGCAGCGACACTGTTATTAACTTATTACACAAAATATATGATACACAGTTTTTATACAGACACAACAATCATGTTTACAATTAAAATTAAGGAACATAATACAAACGTGAAACTATATACTTTCAAATCAAAGTAAGTATATTATGAACCTAATAATATAACTAATTTATCTCTCTTAAAAATTCACTCCTATCTTCAAAGCCATTTTTTAATACATGATAAAAATAGTTTTTTTTTTTTTAATTTTGTAAGTATGTTAAAGATTTTTAGAAGAATAAGTAAAAAGAACTTCTAATAACAGAATCTATTTACTTTTGGTTGCCTTGTGCGCATTTTAGAAGTACTTTTATTGCATAATAATTTTGAATATTTTCTCTCCTGATATAAAACATTTTAAGGACTAATGTTTGACGGCAGGATATTTAATAGTTTTTTATTGAAAATGAGGGATGGTACTTACTTTTAGATAATGTCAATTGGATGAAATGTTTTTGAGTAATAACTAACGATTTAATCGCCGACATGCAAGCGTCAATCTGTATTGTAATCTTGAGTGCTCAAATGTGTGGAATTGGAAGTACTTTTAAGTTACAGTAGTTTCTCAAATACTGAAATGTTCCTAATTGAACGCAATTTATAGTTTAATTGCTGTACGTGTTTTTCACATAAATTTATTATCAAGATAAAAATATCTAAAAATTTAATATCATCAGTTTGTTGGAAGGATACAAACACACTAGGAACTGCACTGATGTGGTTATTTTCTCCCCAAATTTATATCCCTTTGAAGTCAAAATTGATTAATTTGGTTTCATCAACGTTGATACATATTATTAATTACTTAAAATAAATACTTAAGTCAGAAGTCGTATGTCTCTTACATGGAAGTGGTCCTCGCATACTGAATAACTGTCACCATCAAAAACACTTATTTCCCCTTCTAAAAGACTATGTCTAATTTAATCCCCATTAGCAAATTTAATTATAAATACTGATTAATAGAACACGGATCTCTGTGGAATTCTCCGAGAATTTATTTCAAAATTACTTAATAATTCAAGAATACTAACTTGTTATATTATGTCATTATATCAAATCATTTAATTTTTTTAAGTACCGTTTTAATCAGTTTTGTCGCTTGATTACGTAAAACTGAATCACCGTAATATTGTTTTCATTAGAGACTTCCAAAAACGCAATATTTAGTTGCTTTCCCCTCCCCCTCCCCCTACCAAAAGCTGTTAATTTAAGCGTCTCGGTTTAAAAATTACGTTTATTAACACTTCATTGTGTGTAATATACGACTTTAATTTACCAGATACCGTAAATATCAATAAATATTCTGGAATAGTTGACGTTTATTCCATGATGTACAAGAATTTTTTAAAAATAAATTTTGTTTAAACCTGTTTTTTGCCTATGTGTGTTCTAGGATAAGATATGGGGTGGCTTTGTGAGGGAACTCTTTTTCAAGTCTTTAATAGTATATTTCATCATTAGGATCAAAAGTGAAACTTTTCGATACGGCCGAGGCCGGAAAATGAGCGAGGATCGAAAAGCTTCTTTTGGTCCTAGTGAGCAACTATATTTTTCGTTATACTACCAACAATATAAGAAAACAATTTCACAAAAACTAAAATCTTATAACCTATTTACCTTCAAAACTTTGGACAAGTTATACAAGTTTGCAGCTATTACAGCTGTGTTAGTGGTACTTATTTATAAAATCGATGGTAACAGCTGTTTTATCTGTTATTTGCAATCGAGAGTATCGGTTGTTTTTATAGATTCTTTACAATCGTTAATTAATTCGTATAAACGAAGTAACAGCTGCTGACCTCGACCTCAGCTGATGTTTTTAGGTCCTAGGACTTAGCATCTCAATGCATGTATTGAAAACAGCTGCTATTAAAGCAGTATGAGGGGGGAAAAATGTTGTTTTTTTTTTATTATTAGAAAAAAGAAATGCACGCTCAATGTTGTACCTAAAGTATAATAAATCGTGAAAACCCTTTTTCAAAAAACATAATATTTTAGCTTTACCTTATAATAACGATTTAAATAATAATATCGACCCCCCCCCACCATAAAATATTCCTGACAAAATTCTCATGAAACTTTTTTTTTCCTAAAACTCAATCCATAAAAGTCATAACATAAAAAAATCCTATTGACATTTTCACTATTAATTTTGGTTGGTTTTTGTTTCTTTTTTTTCTGATGAGTGATTAAGAAAGTTTCTGCAATGTTTTTGCATTGTTTATTTGGAAGACTAGCAATTTATTTGTCCTTTTAACAGTTAGCATAACAATATAAATTTCTATTTCAGTTCTAAGAACAATTAAGTTTTACCAGAAGTTAACCTCACTCCATACAAGGGCACAGTATCAAAGCGCGTACCTAAGCATTCGACCGCGTGATCAACCTTGACTTTGTTGCTTACTTGAGCAACATTTTGTTACTAATTGTTGTTTGTCCGTGTTGAAAACTGTAAACAACATTTTGTGTTTACAATACCAATGCTATTGTCGAAGCGTAACCAAGTTTATGTTTACAAATAATCACAAAATATAAGGTGCTTACACATGGGTCTACACCACGTGTAATAGAGGGCGGTACTATTACTATACTTTCGAGGTTATGTGTGTCAAATTACTGTTAATCCTTTGAGATTAATAATTTTAATTTTTTTACAATTTTTTTGCGTTTTGGGGTCGATTTAGTTCACTATTTTATTTTTAGAATAATGTCTGTCTATATGTGGGTAATGTTTACAGCTCAAAGGCGTGGGCAGATTTAATCAAAATCTGGTATGTGGGCATGTTTTACCTGTATCTCGATACTATTTAAAATAATATTACTCAGAATCGGCTATACCGATTTGTATCAAATTTTACACACAGATATTACAAAACATAGCTTTTTAAAAAATCATAATAACTTAAATACCTATATTTCACATGTTCAATTTAATAACTTCCTAGAATTTAGTTTAATATCTAAACATATAGAAACCATATATACTTACCGTTTACAATGGTTTATAAAAAGTAGTTTAGATTTTATAATTTTTCTATAAATATATGATGAAATCTAATGTTCTTGGCGGAACTTTGAAGAGTGTTAATGCAAATATATGCAATTTTATTGTAAAATACCGATTTGTCTAATAAGAAACTGTATTTTTTTAAAACTATATTTATATTTATAACAATAACAACAAAAAAACATGCAAAAATTTATATTCAATTGTTATGCGAGTCAAATAATACTGTTGCTCCTGAATTTATTGATTGTTTTGTTTTTAGTTGTAGGCGTGTGTTTTAAAATTGAATCTTATTTTAATCATAACTTTGTCAATTTTCATCATAGAACAAAACGTAAGGATTCAAAATAAAGACAAAATTATCTTAAATTCGTATTTTTTAGAATTTTTATACTACGTATATTTTTAAGTATTAACAATTAAAACCTGTAAAATCGTGCGCACGGTATAAGGTTAATTTCACAGTCTCCTTTAAAAGCCCATAATTCAATTTTAATGGCATAGAAACAGGTAAAAACCAAATGTAAGGAATTCTCTGATCTCATGAAGTATGTTTTCGTAAATTTTATACTTTAAGTGATAATAGCGAAAATCTGATTTTCTTTTAACTCTTTCATCTCTTCTTAAAAAGCGACTCATACCAGGAAAGCTAGATATTCATAGATTTTTTATAAAATAAAGGAAATATGTTTATATGTAGTTTTTGTTGTTTTTTATACTTTTCTTTTTTCTATTACTGTAGCCTACTATGTATTAATTGGGTGTCAAAGAAAGTTAATGCTATGATTTTCCACTATTTATATGATAATAAGATTGTCTATAGCAACTAATTGCATCACAATTTCCTCTTATCACCCCCCTTTCCCCATAGTTTTGTCAAAATAAATTTCAATTTCAAATTTACTTTTCTGACATATTGTAGTGAGGAGAAAGTTTTGTGATAGGTCAAAAAGCGTTATTTTTTTTTGCTAGCAGAAAGTCTCTGCTATGCAGCACTAATGAAGGACCAATTTTATAAAGTTTAGTATGTGGATGTATATTTCGCCATATCTAAAGACTTAAAAAACAATAATAATGGGAGTTACTGCCATGAGATCAAATTCTGATTTTCGTAAAATCAACTCTAATGATTTTGTCCAAAACTTAGTGTCCCATGTTTTTCGACCGTTTTTTATATCAGTACTACTTTTAATATATAACACCACTTTTCTTAAGATTTAAAATATTTATATCAAATTTTAAACTCTTTGAACATCCTCAATTGATGTTATAGTTACTTAAGTGTGTTTTGGATTCATTTAAATCTACATTTGGTAGTTTAAATTTTAGCCATCCTCCTTCCAATCTGTGTTTTTAACCGCGTTTTTAGATTATTATTTGATCAGGGATCCCTTTAATTTCAATAACGTTTTACAATTGTTGTCCCATCAATTTTTTTCCCTTTATTGTATTTATATTTAAAATAGGGTTATCTTATTTTCAATTAAAATGAATGTTTCAAAAAAAAGTTATTTTTGTATTCATAAGGAAACAAGAATTACATTGAGGGTCATGGTACAGAAGAAATAAAAAAAAAAAAAATTAGTTCTCTTTCAGCGTCTCAATAATTATGAAAATACAGAGTTTTATGAATGTAGTTAGGAAATAAAAGAAAAGCGCTCCTCTAAATTTCTGTATATTTATTTGTATTTCGTATGAGAGAACAGTAGACTAGCTATAAAAGGGCAATTTTACCAACTTCCGCTTCGAACTAACATTTTGCAAAATTTTGGAAGTGCTTTATAAATAACATAGGTTTTGTCCAAATTTTATAAAAATGTAAATTAATCACCCAAACAAACCCTTGTTTAAAAGTAAAAATTGGAAGAGCAAAAAAAAATTGGACTCTTATAAATAAATACATATTTGTTCAAAAACTGCGTCCCTGTTTCATGAGCGAGAAAGTTTAAACAATATTTTTGCACCGTTAATTTTGTATTCGTTTTGTAATCTTCTATAATGAGTACTGTATTTCCAAAATACAAGTTCAATGACCCTCCACAACTTTAATTACAAATCACGACGCTGATGATGGTGCGCAATAGGTTTACTAAATAGTTTGTGACGTGTCGTTGACTTGGAATCGTATTGTTTACACCAGCTGTGGTTAAGAATCAGCTGACTTCGCGTCTACAGTCACACGTGTAAGCCTAAGCCTACATCATTTCTTTGTTTGTTTTTAATTTTATATTAGGATTGATTATACAACCCTGATCTATTGAAGAGTGAGCTATATTATATGTTGATGAATCGTTTGGTAGCCATTTTTGTGAGAGTTGTTTATTTTGTGGTTAATTTATATTGACAATAATTATCTAAATTAAAAACAAGTATGTTGAATATTTATTGTCTTCTTATTATTTGTAGACACAGCTAAAGTAAAATTATTTGGAAAAAAAAAATAATGATAACTATCCCTCTCTGGGGCTCCCTCTTGCTCCCCCCCCCCCCTACTAGTCATCTTACAGAATGGAAAGCTAAGAGGGTAATTCAATTCATAAGGAGAAATTTGTAGTTTTAAAAAATCCTCTCTCCCTCCCTCCCTCCCCTATTAGTTATCTGACAAAATCGAAAGCTTTTATGGTAGATGATTCTCAGAGTGTAATTCAATTCATAAGGAGAAATGTGTGGTTTCAATGAAAATATGTAAATAAAAGATACGATACTTTTACAATGTTATAAATTGTATATGAAGTAATTCAGTATAAATAAAATCGTTCACTCACTCATTCAACGTTGATAAGATCTCTAGAAAAGTTCATTTTGAAGAAAAGCGTTTAGTGAAAAATTCAACTGGGTGTCCTGTAAGTAAGCTGCCAAACTATAGGAAATGATTTGGTGGGTCAGGATAAAAATAAAAATAAAATTAGGATTATAATTTTCGCGAAAACGCGAATTTTTTCCAATCTTTGACTTTATTTTTTATTTATTTTTTTTATATAAAGAACAACTTTGGAAATAGAAAAGATATTGAGTTCCGATTTGGTATACGCATTTTGTATGTTACGTTTTATTATAAGTGTAGTAAAATAAAGATTTTATTTTGTATATTTTCAAAATGGTGACTGTTTAATTGAATATCCTAAAAACCATTAACTTTACAAAAAATTCTCAAGAGACAAAAATTCCATTTTTAAAAGATTTTATATATTTTTCTGCATGTCAACGAACTGACTTATTAACAAAAACAGGAAACATAATTTCTTATTAGTTGTCTACAACATCATTTTGCTAGAACTAGAATATTTTTGAATTCTAATTTTTTTTTTAATTGCTCAGAATTGCGTAAAATTTTTTAATTAATAATTAAAATAAACTTTGCAAAGGCATTGCACCTACTCTCTCAAATACCCATTCACAACTTTATATTTGAAATTTTTTTCTTATATCGGCCCCCAGAGGTTCCTTTGAACTTCGGAAATTAGGTTGTAAATCTCGTTACAGTAATTTGTAAAATCTAAACCAAATTTGAGTTAAATCTGACAATAAAGCGTTTACTCTAACATATATACAGTGGGTTAAAAGTTATGGGTAATATCGGTGGGCATGTCGTGTCGACTATTCTACAAAGGAAAGCGGAATACTTGGGAGTCGCTACATGTTTTTAACAATAAAGCAATTGTTAGACGTTGCAGTCCAGCTTATCGTGTTTTAACATTCCTGTGCGATTGCAACATCAACCTTAGTCTCAGTATCAAGCTCAGCGCATCAGAAGGGCGTCTCCGCCAGACTAACTTACTATAATTAGTAGCCTAGTCTTCCCCGATTGGCTATAATTAAAAGTTAATACTGTGCCGTATAGATAGTTGTGCATTTTCAGTCTTTCGGATGATTGTTCCTGTGCCATTTATCATATCTCGAACAGTCCTTGTTTTTAGATACGCCTTTTACACTACGTTACCGTTTCAAAATTTGTTTAAAATTGTTATATTTTAAGTTTTTGTTGTTGTGTTTCGTTCACACCATACGGAGTACCAGCGTCAATGTCGTGAAAACGTGCAATAATGTCTCGAGCGGTCGCCGTTTAAAAATAAAATAAAAACGCTGTATATACAGTTTCCTCAAGGTAGGAATGTGTCTGGGGTGGAGAGGAAAAGGGGCCCCCACACTTTGTTTGTACTTTGTACTTTTAGCGGTACAACCCCAATAAAATATATAGACCTCAAATGCTTCTGTGTAAACGCCTACCCTACTTTCGTTTCTTTTATCGTTGTAAATAAGAATAAACCGTTTACAAAATTAAACTTTTAAGAAACTTGTATTTAAACTTTAAGAATTAATTGTAGCTAAGCAGTAGTTTGTGTACCTAGTTTTCTTGGAATGGGTTGTACCGTCAAGTCAGATTAGGGAAACAAGTAGAAGGGAGGACACGCCCAATACACCAGACATACTCCTAGTCTGAGGCTACTGTACATACATTGTTTGGCATACTGTAGTTGAAAAACAACAACTTATTCCTGAACTTCATAACTATTGGTTCACGCGTTTGGCCGTAAATGATAAATAAAAATAGAGATGAAATACCATATGATTGATTTAAAAGTGGATCTAGCGTCCCTCGTTCAATTTTTAAGTATCTTTTTGAAAGGAGCTCCAAGTGTTTTTTGGTGTGAAAGCTGATATTGTTAGATCATCATCTATTAGACTTGTCTAGAGCAGATCCAAACACCTAAGAGATTCATAACGCCTGGTACCTAAACAACCCATTAAAAATTATATGCTTAGTGATCTGAACTTCAGTATTCCATAGTCAATAGTTAAATATATCGTTATAAATGCCATATATGTATATATATATATATATATATATATATATATATATATATATATATATATATATATAAATATATATATATATAAATTAATAATAATAAACAATACCTTGTAAAACTCCCACGATTTTTCTCAAGATTCTTCTCATTACTGATTCTGTGTTTTAACTGTTTGGTGATCATTCTGTTTTTGAG
This sequence comes from Aphrophora alni, assembly GCA_963513935.1. Taxonomy (NCBI): domain Eukaryota; kingdom Metazoa; phylum Arthropoda; class Insecta; order Hemiptera; family Aphrophoridae; genus Aphrophora; species Aphrophora alni. The sequence continues at coordinate 40,468,558 of OY740770.1, read as the reverse complement.
GTTCAATGACGATTTCGTTTATAGGACATTGAAATTTCCCTCGCGGTGCTCACGGTCTCTCAAAAAATTCTTTAACATGACTCATGACGAACATTTCTTATCGACGAGGAAACATTCTCAGAATAGTTGATGCAGGTAACCATCACATCCTATCAAAATGCCTTAATATGACTTTCTAAGTCGGTCTAGGGTGAAATATTTTCAATATTTATGAAAGATCTAGGGAGTCACGTATATACAAACGGTAGTCAAATTTTAACCCACTGTTTCAAAATACTAAACATTATGAGTTACATGAGTTATTTTCTTTCGTTAAGAGTGCCAATTTGCAAAGATTTTTGAGACTATCTTTATTTTCAAATCATAAAGCGGTTTATTCCAAAAATTAATACTTGGAACACCCATTCCGCATCAGACTTTAAAAGTATGAATGTCAGTCCATCCGTTCTTGGGATTTGCGTGAACGTCACAACGACGAGAACCTCCTGATACTTATCTGATTTAAAAGTAAATATTTTTGCGTGGCTAGCATCTGAATTCCTAATTATTTAAGTCATAATCGTTGTGAAATACACATTTCTCTTTAACTTATCCTGCCGTTAACTTTTAAAATGTTTAATACTTGTTTGTAACTATCCGTATTTTATATAATATGTGACAACGTCACTGATAGTAAGAGACAGGCAAACTGAGAGATAGGCTAGATACACCGACATTAAAAAAAAAGTTTTAACTCAGTTATGGGCTGAAAGGGTCGACCATGGCAATCTCTATAAGGGTATTTTCGGGTGGTCTAATTCCTTACTTCAAAATTTAAAAAAAAAAAAAAAAAAAAAAAAAAAAAAAAAAAAAAAAAAATTAAGGATGTCCGAAAGTTTTTAATTTTAATTTAAGGTTTATCGCTCCCAAAATTTTGTTTATTTCTTGAAACTTACAATAATCTCATTCAGGTACAAAAATTGTGAGCTTGGAGTATTCGCGCACACGTCCTACATAATATAGAGGAAAACTTATATCTGGTGTTTCGATTTATAGAATATGAACATATTTAACGTCGAGGCCTTATCATGCAAACGTCCCCGAAAGCTGATTTTATACGTCAATAAACCAAAGTATTAGCGTAGTTATATAAAACTATTTCAATTTTTATTTCACAGTTGTAATTTTATCAGCTCGTCGCTCTGTATTACTAACAGCATTTTTTTCAAAATGAAGACTATTTCAGTATTCTACAAGATTTATAATTACAGTATATCCAACAGCCCGTTTCGTTCATGTTGGACAGGTGTTGTACTTCCTTAAGTGAAATTAATCCTCCTTTATTATATGGTATTGTCTGTTCAAATATAAGCTTTGTTTCGTGGTAAGTAGAATTTATGTTTCATCATTGTCTTCTAACCTCAGTGAAAACCCATAGCTTTGTCTTTATGCCAAGTAATACTAATGTTACGCTTTACCTGAGAGATAATCTAACTAATCCTGTGCTTCTTCTACTTTAGTTTAAAAACTTGCACAGTTGAAAGTTGATTTGTCTGACAAGGCGGATTAAGATAGTTATTTGTCCGCTCGTTTCATAATGTGTACTATTTACTTTATAGTAATCATAAATATTTGAACAAAGTCTAAATTTGTTAGTAAAATTTATAAGGAACCAATAATAAGTGAAAAAAACATCAGAAACGACAGTCATAATCTGTCAAGATAACGGAAAACATCTGTTTCTTAATGATAAATAAGATGAAATTGTTTCGTTTGTTTGTTTGTTTTAAATAGTGTTTTCATATAGGCCTATATGTTATCACACAACATTTGCTTTAACGATTTAAATAAGTCTCTATCACCGTACCTGTAAATTTAATTTCAATCAAATTTGCAGAACGCCACTGGAATGGGGCTGGGGTTGTGGTGTAGCGGGGGAACGGTGTTACCAAATCAAATTTCATTATTTTCAAGAATTCGAATATGATATGAGTAATGATTTTTAAAACAATTTCCGTTTAAATTTAATTTTAGATTATTTATTCTATACTCATTGTTCTTCATTCTATTTTTTGTTGTTGTTTTTTTGCCTCGGAAAAACCAAATTAAGTTACGGGAATTTAATAGTTATATAAGTTAGAAGGATTGGCAAACACGGAGAAATTTTATGAAAAACGCTTGGAGAGAAAGTTGAGGACTTATTCAAATAGCAATATTATTAGGGATTTTTAATATGTGAAATAATGTGGGTTTGTAGTATACAGCATGAAAAGTTATTTTAAGTTTTTACTAATAAGGTAAATGTCGTGACAAAACAATTAGTCACGAATGTAGATTTGAATTAAAATATTATATATTTTCTAATTTATTACTTTTTCATTAGGTAAGGTATAGATAAAAGTTTATTTTAATGTTATTGTTACAGTAGGCTATATATTATTATCATTTTTGTATATTACTGTACTGTAAAAAATATCTACACGTGTGTGGGGGGTGTATTAATATGTATTGCATATATAGAGATATACAATCCAGTTTGTAGTTACCACCAAACAGATGATTATTTTGACCATTATTTGTAGTGTCTTTTTAAAACAGTTGTACATTATTATAATTATATTGTTAAAATAATCTACAATAGTTTCAATTTGATTGGTGTCTTTTCTGTTGATCATCCACCAATAAAAAAGATAACTTTAAAATATAATTGAAACTATTACCATGTGCATAGTTCTTGTTAAAAAAATGAATTAAAAAATCTTTTTTTATCGTTAAAACAAAAATTTACATTTCAATTGGTTTTTTATTATTCTTACAGTTTTTTTGGTAGTATTTGTATGTTTTGTGTAGTTTTTAGGTTTATTTTAGCATAATAATTACAACCATCAAGCACCCAATAAATCAATACTTTATTTTTAGTATTTAAAAAAATCAAATTTACAAAATGTGTTTTTAGTGCAGTTTAAGTCTAACCAATCTCGTCAATTTCCACTCTTGCCAACCACTGTTTATTTAAAAGTGGTCCTCCCTCTGCCTTACCACAGATTGGCAAAAACTAAATTACTGCACATAGAAGAACCTTGTATCCTAAATGGAATTCGAGGTCACTACATTTGTGAAAGTTGCCATTTTGTGATTTTATTTGCTGTTTTTCAAATGAACAATTCAATTAAAATGAAGCTAATATTACCTATCATGTTTTAAACGTTTGTTGTACCCTGTTTATATTTATTTTTGTGCGACAGGTTAGTTAGCTTGGTTTTAATTACATTTTATATCAGTAAAAGGTACAATTCGCTTGTAAATTTGTGTAATTTCACATAAAAAAAATATAAATAATATGAGAATAATTAATTTCTTAAACAAGTGGCCTATAACTAGAATATTAACTCAGATTCAAAGTATAAAAATAGATTTAATTGAATTCTACTAAGTATGATTATTGTAATTTTGCCCAACCAGGGTGTAATGTTATCACTTAAAGATATTGACAGTAATTACCTATAATTATTGAGCTATTTCAATAAAGTTAAGAGTTTTACAAAATTCACAAATGATTGTTGTTGGTAGTTGTAGTGGAGTAGAGTTAAAGTTGTATAATTATACCAAGCTAAAGACGTGAGCGCCAGATTCTATCATGTAATGGTTCCTCCAGGGCGGCCACGTACTCATTATCATCTCCCCCTCCCCTCGGTTGTCCGCGTCTTTGCAATTTATCACCCCCCATTACCGGCGATATCGGCCAAATCTGGTGATAAATGTTATACCGGCTGTCATTACTGGTCATTTGTCTAGTCTACATCAGCATAACGGTGAGGTATTACAGAGCGTCTCAACTCTGTAAAGTGAGTTTTTTATTGGGTAAATAATTGTTGTTAGTTTCCTTCTCGAATTAATGAGAAATGAGAAAACATAATTTAACTATGTTGGTTTCTCATTACTGGTTTAGCTGCAGCCGCGGCTATAACGTTACTTATCCGCTAATATAAATTTAAATAGTTTATAACCTATAAACAAAAACGAAACACAACCAAACAAAAACAAGTCTTAATCAAGGTTCTTTTGACTTTTTTTTCCCAATTTATTCGCAAACCTTATTTTTCTTTTACAAATTGGTTTGGAGTCATACAATTTTACCAAAATCGATTAGAGAGATTTAGAGATATAACTTTTTTGAATATGTGTGATTTATTTTCGCTTTTTTATCGATGACTCTCGGACCCATATTTTTAAAGCGATACCAATATGTTTTATTTTCATAAAAGCAAAAATTGAACGACTCCAAAAAAATGTAATTTAATTTGGGCTCTATCTCAGTGAACGAACGACAGAGATCATTCCAAATGTTTCAACACGTCCTTCTCAGGATAAGGGTTTCAAAATGATTTACATCAACGGGTTCGTAGGTTTGTAAAATTCTTTCAAAGGAATTTTTAAATTCTGTTTGAGAAAATTTGTTCCGTGTCAATATAGCGCAATAAATACTTAACATTTCACAAAAAACGTTCCACAATAATTTCCAACAAATTGCGTAAAAACATATAAAATAGATCACTTAATGGATAGTTCCTATAATTTATACATTAAACTTTATGACTCGTATAGGCCTCGTTTTGTAAAGCTACTAACATTAAAATTATATTTTCATTAATAAATTGGTAGCCCAAAAAGAAAAGTTATTTATAATAGCAAGATAAAAAGTACTTGGTCAAGTCAATTAAACACAATGTTAACAAAAATGTGCAGAACAAATCAGAAAAACATTAAAATTAACATTAACCTACAAATTTTATTTCTGATTTCGCTGACTTAATAAACTCTTCCAGAGTTTCATAATCGGGTAAAAATCAAATGATACGTTCTGAAATCATGGCTTACAAATCAGTGTATACATATATTCGAGCACATAGAGGATAAATGTTCAACGTCAATCATATTCTAGTTTTAGTGATGACAAAATGTGCTGATATAGTGTTCCATCTTTCATGATGTCGACCTCAATAGCGATTAGGACTATCATTGATTTGATCCTTCACATCCTCACTTCCATCAAATATGCAACAACCAAACAAATCGTTAGGAATACACCACAGGAGTGAAACTCAAAAAAGTGAATTGACGTGGAAGCAGGGTGCGTCCGGCTTTAGGAGGACATGTCCTCCTTTTTAACGATTGTCCTCCTGTCCTTCCGGCTTTTGAAATTATTTAAAACGGCTTTTTGAGAAAACCAGCAGTAATAATAAAAAGAATGACATGAATCATGTCATCTTTCTTGAGATAAAGAATTCTGCAACCGCGGCGTCTTGCCGCTCGTCTTCATGTTTCTGCGTCTGCGCTTCGTACCCTACACCTGCACTGCACGGTGCCTCCCTCCAGTCCAGTCCTCTCCAAAGTATTTTGTTATTTTTAAGGTATAATTAATTGGTAATTGGTATAATATTTAAGCAAGCAGAGTTAAATTTTCTTTTCATTCGTTATATGAATACTTAATAAATATGTATTTCTACACAAAAACATGTATTTTTTGTATGAATATACTACGAATAAGAGTGTATTTAACATTGTCCTCTTTTTTTAGTCCAAGTCCCCTCCTTGTAAAAGTTTTCCTCTGGTCACCCTGCGTGGAAGGCACTTAAAATTATATTTCTGACAATTGTTTTTTAATTTCATACACTTTGCAACGGCAATTTTTGAATAAACTCTCAATATATTTTCGTAGAAATCAGAAAATCTGTACAAGGATTGAATCTTTTTCATCTGTAGTGTTTTACATCTTATTCATTTACAAATATCATTTGGTAATATTGACAAAAGTGTGCGTTTTCTACAATTAATAGTTTGAAAATGTATGTACAATATCTCTTTTATTACATCAGTTTATATTTACATCTATTTAACAAAGTAATAAAATTGCAGTTGATGTATGAAACATTTTCGTCCTAGCAATGCCATTCTCTACCGTCCCAAGCGCTGCAGTCCTCTAACCACACGAATTATTATCATTTCCGGATAAATCTATTAAAAAACACATATAAATCTTGTCTCTATCTTTTAACGCTTTCTTTGTCTACCTAATGCATTGACAGGCAAATTTATAAAATCCCCCCCTCGAAGGACTGTATAACTCTTCACAGTCGACTGAAACATTCCAAAACACTTTTGGGGGCTCAGTGGAGCTGGGATATATCAACGAAATATCATATTTTTTTTCTTACCCATCATAATTTTCTCTTTAGTACGTTTATATGTAAAAGTAAATTTAAACAAACAGAGAAACCTTTCCTTTTTATAAATAACTGTAGCCTAACTTTGTTCAACGACCTTACTTCTTAATTATATTATAATTCTTAAAACTCCATCAGTTCATTTCGTACACTGCCACTAAACATGAAACGGAGTATAGAGAATGAAATCTACGAATACCCTACTAACCATTTTGCAAACATAGATTTGCCTTTTATATGATGTTTTTAGAAAGTCACGATATCGGACGTGCGTAAGGCAGACAATTTTATTCTCTACGTTGTCGGACAATACCTACGGATGATCAAGTGTCAGATTCTCGTCATGCGCACAATAAATCTACTGCAACTGTTAGTCTTTCCTAATTAATATTCTTATCATTAAATGAAGCACCGGGTGGATTTTAATCATCTATTGTTGCTGCATATTTCTTCCATTTTATTTCTTCATTATCTTTTTATTCTCAAGATTGGTTTTGAGTAATTAACCTAACCTCTCATTCCGTAAAAATACTCTGTCGATAATAAATTGGACTGTTTTATTTATCACACATAATACGTATGTTATGAAAAAGTATTGTTAAGTTGGAAAATCTATTTTGAGATTCTTTGATTCCTAATCGATCGGTTTTAAGTAAGCTTGAATTATGAACAAGAGAGAAAACGTTATTTTAAGTTAGATCATTTACAAACAACCCGTTGTCGTTTATAAAGAATTAATGACAGTGGTAAAGAATTTAATACTTTAAAATATAAATGTTGCACGTTGTATTCTTAATTAGAATTCAGTGTGAGCTGGTGAAGGTTATTTCAATTTTAAACCTCTTGACGAGTACACTGTACAAAACATACAGGGTGTGACGAAAAAGGTGGCTGGTTATTCATTTTCGGATTATATACATCAAATGCAATAAAATATGTCATATAACGTATAGTCGAATTCCTTTTTCCGTCTATCCGCCCTTCCCCCCCCCCCTCAATAAAACCATTATAACTGCAGAAATAATAAAGATATTGAGTTCAAATTTAGCATAAGTATTTTGTATATTACCTTTTATAAGTGTACCAAACACCAAGACTTTATTTCAATTTTCAAAATGGCGGCCATTTAAAATCTTTAACGAAATATATCTCAAAAACCGTTTACTTTACAAAAACTAACAAGAGAGGAAATATTTTCCATTCCTAACAACAAATAAAATGGTTTTTTTTTTTTTTTTTTTTTTTTTTTTTTTTTTTTTTTTTTTTTTTTTTTTTTTTTACTTTTTCTGTAGATCCAAAAAATTGTTCTGTACATAACCAAGTTATCGACAAAAAATTAAAAATACAATTTCTTGGCGATTGTCTACAACAATCAAAACTAGTCTAACACCAACACATTTTTGAATTATGTTCATTTGTATCCATGGAAACCAAGAAAATATAAATTAAATGTTGTAATGATGATGTTATTGGTAGTATATTTATTTATTTTATAATTAATTGTTATGTGCAGTTTAAGTAGCTGTGCCTCAGACCCAATTGTGATTTGTGTCACAGTGTGCGTTATTTGTCATATTTCTATTATTATTAATGCTAAAATAAAAAGTAAACTTGTCAATTGATTTGTTTATTAAATAATAATAGTATGTATTCTTGGTTTCCATGGTTACAAATGAACATAATTCGTAAATGTGTCGGTGTTGGACTATTTTTTATTGTTGCAGACAATCGCCAAGAAATTGTATTTTTAGTTTTTTGTCGATAACTTGGTTATACTTTTGACCTACAGAAAAAAAGAAGAAAAAAGGGGGAAGGAAAAAAAATTGTCGTTAGGAAAGAAAAATATTTTGTCTCTTATAAATTTTTGTAAAGTTAACGGTTTTTGAGATATCTTTCGTTAAAGAATTTAAATGGCCGCCATTTTTAAAATCTAAAATAAAGTCTTGGTGTTTGGTACACTTATAAAACGTAACATACAAAATACTTTTACTAAATTTCAACTTAATATCTTTTGTTCATATACAATCACCACAGTGTTCTAGTGATTTATTTAATATCTTTACTATTTTCGCAATAATATGTTGTTTTTTTTTGAAAAAACAAAACAAAATGGCGGATAGACGGAAAATGAAGAAGTATTCTACTATATGTTATTTGACATTTTTTATTAGTTTTGAAAAAATGAATAGCCAGTCCACCTTTTTCGTTACACCGTGTATATTTTTTAATGTTTAGTTTTTAGTGTAATGATGTATAAATTACAAATGTTTTTCAGTCTCATGATATCATTGGTACATAGAAACGGCTATTTCATAACGATTTACTTGGAGACCAGAAAGGTATTTATGTCGCTAGATGGGCGAAAATGGAATTAATGATTTTATTATACATAATTAAATGTCTAGAAAATTTTTCCTTTACATAGACTAAATGTGTCTAAAATTATAAATAAGATTACCATTGTGTGATGATACGCTTCACGTTACAATGCCTAATAAACTGTCCAAAAATATTGCACAAAACGTTCACACTCATCCATCGCAAAAAACTAAATAAGAACCAAAATTATTAATCACCAGAAATATCAGTTCGGTAGTTGTCAGACATTAAGTGAAAATGAACCATGGACGCCGTATTTTAAAACATATTTATATATTTAAACCTTAAACTTGCTCGCTTCTTCCATAAACGTCGTATTTGATTAAAATTAACGTCAAAAAACGCGGTCAAGGTGATTTTTTATTTTTTTAATTTTGCCAATCAATCGTAACCCGTAATATTTTTATACGAGATTTTTCACATGAGTTTGGATCAATGATTTTCACATTTCACAAACAATTTTTAAATAATCGTTCGAGATGAATTTGAGAAATTACGTCGGTCCATGGTCGATTCCCCTTCTCCCATCGATAACTCACGAACCAGCACTTTTTGAAATATCGCGACCAATATGTTTTATTTAGGTTCGTACAGGTTACAATTGAGCAAAATTTTATCAAAATCGTTGGAGTTAATTTTTTTATTTTTTATTTATTTTTTTTTTTATATATATATATCTTACATCTTCCCCCAAATATTGAGTTATCAAAAAAATTTAAAAAAGTCCCGAGATGTAGACAAAATAGGCCCACATACGAAATTTCATTAAAATCGATCCATAGATTGTTTTTTGTAGACAATTGCACAAACGACAGATAGACGAAAGCTCGACATCTTTCAAACGAATTTTTTAACATCGATTTGTTTTACCATCACATAACTCTATACTAAATAAAAAATCATTTTCAACATGATAAAGATAAAATCTCGTAGCTCCTAGTATGTCAGTTGTTTCGCTATTAAGAAATGTTAACCTGGATTACATTAATAGTTTTGAAAAGACCGATATAATTGTACGTTGGCAAGGTACAACGGAGGGGAAAACACGTTCAATGCCGGTGGGATGGTTGCGACCATGACTGTGGTTTCTCTACAGTCCATACTACGGCCCAATTACCGTACGCCTTGTGTACAGGCAGTCCAATGTGGTCACAGCGACGTCCGTTCGGTACACAATTAAATATCAGGTTGAACTCGACAAACTTGCTAACGTAAGTAAAGCATCGATAGATCGGTGAGCTATTCTTCGGTTTTCATTATCACTGAATGAGAAACATACCCGAATAAGATAAATACAAAGTAATTTTATTTCTATACTTTTCCATTTGTTGGAGTAATTTATTTTTCCAACTGTTTTAATAAAATTTGAAATATTCTTTATAGAGGAAAGTATACGTTATGAGGCTTCAATAACCATTTCTATCATTACGGCAAAAGGTGTACCCCTAAATTGTAAAATAAACTGTCAAACCTAAATTGAGAACACATACATGGAGTTTAGTAAAATTGTATTCATTGATGAAATCAATACTGTGACCTAAATAGAGCGAGTACACGTTCAACTAAGTAAATTTATTTCTTAAGTATAGTAAATATTTGAAGTTATTTATTACTTCAAAGCATCAGTTGTACCTAAATTATCAAAATAAATGTGTATTGGTAACTCGACAAATTTGTAACTAAATTGTTAAAATATTCGTTGGTCTAGTAAATTTGCTTCGTGGGTGAATGAACAATATATGAAACTAAATTTTGTTGACCTAAAAGAAGAATTTTTAAGTATAAGAGAATGACCTCTTCGTCAAGAGTCAATGTGAAGTGGGCTTAAAAAAATGTTTGATACACACCACGATAAATATGGAATAACCTAAATAACGACTCACTGTTAACCTAAATTATAACTCACAATTTGTTTTATTGTAGGTACTTCAGTAAATCGTTGCTTGTCTTTTATCGTATTAATTTGTCTTATTTGGTCTCCCAAGACACAAGAGTAGAAGTCGAATTGGAAATTCAGAAGAAAAAAAATTTGAGTTGGCACAAACATTTGTCACGTGGATTTTTTCATAAATTGATATAATTAATTAAACTGTGCAGAAACGTTTTATTAATTTTCTCAAAACGAAAATTAATATTCTTTGCTGTCTAACTACTTATGTTAGATAGAAAATATCTTATCAATAATTTTGAACAATGTGTTATATCGAAGGAGCAGTAAATTAAGACAAAGATGAACATAAATTGAGACGTCTATGACAAAGATATACATTTAAATAAATTGTTTCGTAACCTTTTAGTGAATCGTTCGTGGGTAGGACAGTTGTTCTATAGGGGTCCCGCTTAGGAAAGAACCTCGCACCGGTTTTGTCTCGCGCAGGTAGAACTGTGGTGGGAGAGGGAGAGCCCGAGTTAGGCCAGACATACACGCCCGCTGCTTCATTGGGTAGGGCTTAATATTTTCTTTTTCAAACTTACTACAGCGCTAAAAAACTGTGAACGTGTATCGTTTATGTTCCTGACAACTACAATTAGTAAATTTAAATATTTTACAAAGTAAAAGACGTAAAAAGATATTAAATTATAGGTTTTAAATTCCTTTATATTATGGCAAAAAAGTAACAATTAACCCTCCATCACCGCTCCAATCCCCTCCCCACAATCGCTCCTACGTGCGTGCGCGAGCCACTCTCGAGATGACGGTTCTGCGCAGGTTTCTTTCTGACTGGTAGGCCTATAACCCTTTTACGCTCGAATGTTTTCTGTTCGCACGTGCTAGCCGGCTAACATTTACACATAACTTTAATACAGGTAAGTAGCGAACTAATAAATAGCGTTTTACCGACATTTTGTAATAACATCGATTTAGCGGTTTGTTAAAGATTACTTTAACGTGTCCTTCGTTGTGATAGAAAGAGATAACGTTAAGCTAGCTTAGCGCCTTGGCATTACGAAGAAATGGCCGTGATAGCATGAGATCAACGTAAGGTGCATATCGAAGCGAATCCAGAACAAATTTAAAGAACTTGGCGTCAGTTTTTCCGAGGTTTTGGAAAAAAAACCGGCTGAGATAGCTTTACTTCGTTTGACCAATCGTAATATTGGTTGGTTAAGGGTAGAAGAATGATGGGTAGGTCCTCATTGGGTAGTTTGTTAATTAGCCATACTTCGTGACATGAGTTGCTTGACAACATGAGTTTCGTAACATGAGTTTGTTCAGATGCTTGTTTACTGAACATGTTATTTGGTTTATTATTGAGTTTTCGCGATTTATTTCTTATGATAGATTTGGTACAAAAGAGTGTCCTCTATGGATTTGAAAAATGTATATATGTTTGGAAACATGTTTATCAATTTAAATGTAGCCTGGGTTTTTTTCAATTGCGCTATAAACTTGCCCTAAGTAGAAATCGTATATATATAATAAGAGTTTTTAATGACGGCAGTCAAAGTCCATTTTCGATTTTTGTGACTTATTGGTGGAACCTCGACTGGTCTAGTGGTTAGCACTCTGGCTTCACGAGTGAGAGATCCCTACCGAAACTCCGGTTAGTCTAGTGGTTAGCACTCTGGCTTCACGCGTGAGAGATCTCTACCGAAACTCTGGCTGGTCAAGTGGTTAGCTTCTGGCTTCACGTATGAGAGATTCCGACTGGTCTAGTGGTTAGCACTCTGGCTGGTCTAGTGGATAGCAATCTGGCTTCACAAGTGAGAGATTCCGGTTAAAACCCAAACTGGTCTAATGGTTAGCACTCTGACTTCACGAGTGAGAGATCCCTACCGAAACTCTGGCTGGTCAAGTGGTTAGCTTCTGGCTTCACGAATGAGAGATTCCTACTGAAACTCCGGTTAGTCTAGTGGTTAGCACTCTGGGTTCACGAGTGAGAGATCCCTACCGAAACTCTGGCTGGTCTAGTGGTTAGCAATCTGGCTTCACAAGTGAGAGATTCCGGTTAAAACCCAAACTGGTGTAGTGGTTAGCACTCTGACTTCACGAGTGAGAGATTCCTACTGAAACTCCGGCTAGTCTAGTAGTTAGCACTCTGGCTTCACGCGTGAGAGATCCCTACCGAAACTCTGGCTGGTCTAGTGGTTAGTACTCTGGCTTCAATAGTGAGAGATCCCTACCGAAACTCTGGCTGGTCTAGTGGTTAGCACTCTGACTTCAATAGTGAGAGATCCCTACCGAAACTCTGGCTGGTCTAGTGGTTAGCACTCTGGCTTCACGCGTGAGAGATCCCTACCGAAACTCTGGCTGGTCTAGTGGTTAGCAATCTGGCTTCACAAGTGAGAGATAGGTACCTACCGAAACTCTGGCTGGTCTAGTGGTTAGCACTCTGACTTCAATAGTGAGAGATCCCTACCGAAACTCTGGCTGGTCTAGTGGTTAGCACTCTGGCTTCACGCGTGAGAGATCCCTACCGAAACTCTGGCTGGTCTAGTGGTTAGCTAGCACTCTGACTTCAATAGTGAGAGATCCCTACCGAAACTCTGGCTGGTCTAGTAGTTAGCACTCTGACTTCACGAGTGAGAGATAGGTACCTACCGAAACTCTGGCTGGTCTAGTGGTTAGCACTCTGACTTCAATAGTGAGAGATCCCTACCGAAACTCTGGCTGGTCTAGTGGTTAGCACTCTGGCTTCACGCGTGAGATATCCCTACCGAAACTCTGGCTGGTCTAGTGGTTAGCAATCTGGCTTCACAAGTGAGAGATTCCGGTTAAAACCCAAACTGGTGTAGTGGTTAGCACTCTGACTTCAATAGTGAGAGATCCCTACCGAAACTCCGCCCGGTCTAGTGGTTAGCGCTCTGGCTTCACGAGTGAGAGATTCCGGTTAAAACCCAAACTGGTGTAGTGGTTAGCACTCTGACTTCACGAGTGAGAGATTCCTACTGAAACTCCGGCTGGTCTAGTAGTTAGCACTCTGACTTCAATAGTGAGAGATCCCTACCGAAACTCCGGCCGGTCTAGTGGTTAGCGCTCTGCCTTCACGAGTGAGAGATTCCGGGTTCTATCCCCGTGGAAGTTCAAATTTACGGATTTGACCCAGATTCGTGATTGAATGGGATAACTGTAATTAGTAGCGAACTCTGTTTGTGTAGCTAGATCTACGACAACGGGAATTCGATGTACTTGCGCCATTGAGGTTGAGAGTTTAATGTCTTTTATTTAAGATTCGATACCTTCTGGTTCGTGTCATTAGTTTTTACAATTCACAAACATTTTAACGAAATCTGTACAAGCTATTTTGAGAAATTAGGTCTTTTATAAACAGCGCCTTGGACGATGTTTGGGGTGTTTTAACGACGACTACCGCACCCTCAAGGGTTCACTTATATTGAGTACGGGCGTATCAGTCTTGAGGGACCTAGCTGTATCTACACCTATTATAATGCAGTCTTAAGTTAGATCTCTTTCCCTATTACAGTCTTTCTTTCCCCTTTTTTTCTTCTAAGGCGATGAAGACTGAGAAGTTTTTCGCCTTTAACAAAAAGAAAGGAAACAACTCCCGTGTCGGAATTTTTGTGGAGATAACGACTACTTCCTAGTATAATATGTAAGGAAGTAAAATATGTGTTCTGGCGACACAAGGATGGAGAAAGTATATTTTCATCAACATTTTTGCTAATACAATAAATATTCTGATTTTGGATATCCCTGTCTCTGAAAAAAAGTCTGTGCACTAAGTTGTTTGATAGCTCAAATTATTGGGGAAACGGTGGCATAACTATATCACAAACAAATTTTGATTTTTGTATAAAAAATATGTTTTAATAAAAGTTTATTCATATTGTCAAAATTAAATATATAATCTTATTATTAATATGGTTTATTCGTGCATTTGCCTTTATTTGTGTATATACAAAAAATAACGACGTTTCGAAAGTATGAATCAACTCTTGTTATCAATTGTAAAATTAGAGCATAAAAGAGAAAAACACCAACACATAGTTTTAAACTTGAGTTCTTTTCTTAGGTAATGGTTATATATTTAGTTTTGCTTCCAACATTGGCTACTAGGCTATGTTGGTGTTTTTCTATTTTATGCTCTAAACTACGTGTATTACTTTTCATATAATACAAATGTATTAGTTTTGTGTATACAGATGATGGCAAATATCAAGTTAAACCATATTAACAATACATCATTATCAAGTAACTTTAAAAACCAGAAGGAAAAAATTATCTTATTCCGGGTTCAGATGTTACTTGACAAAAAGATAAAATGGACTATGAAACATGTGTAACTTATATACGTGTAACTTTTCATTTATATGAGCTACATACTGTTTCAAAAATATAAAATAAATTGCACTGTTTTGTGTCGAGAGATTTTCTCCAAAACTTGATACAAGTTCCTTTTAGCTTGTAATCAAATACGTGAATTAGAGTAAATATAACAATTCAGCACTCAGATTTCAAAGAATTAGGCCACCAGATACCGAGGCCGTAGTCATCTTTCCAAGGTTTAAATATAATATTTCCTACCACTAGGTTCCCAATGAATGGTAAATCCAAGGATCAATGTTTACAGTAGTGGTATTATTTATTGTTACTTTTTTAATCTATGAATACTTGTGTGCGTCTCGTCGCGCGTTAAACAGTGGGTTTACAAAAACGATTAATCGTGTATTAAAATACTGAGGTCTAATCGATTAACTCAGGGCCTTCATTTGTAAATTAAAATAGGTTGCCTGTAGAGTCATAATAATCCAGTGTTGTCGCTTACACAATAACTGTCGGGAACCATTTAGCCAGTATTCACTCCCGAGTAGATATTTAATTACGTTATTGTTTTATGACCAACAACGCCAACGGTAAAGTTAATAACTTTTGCAAGGCAAGGGACTCGTAAAAAATGCAATAAAGTTTAATTTTTTGTTTTAATTAATTTTTATGTATGATAATAGCGAAAATCTTTAATACAGTGCTGAGATTAGTAATGCATATTTTGAGGTTTTTCTTTATATTTTCTCAGATAATATATATATGAGATGGGCTGTAGTAGAGTTTGTTAGTCGATATATCCTTGTGTACTCAAAAAACTTTTTTCGTTATACTGCATCAAAAACAGCTGTTTTCAATACATGCATTGAGATGCTAAAGTTGTTCTTTTTAGTCGTAGGCCCTAAGAACATCAGCTGAGTTCGAGGTCATCAGCTGTTACTTCGTTTAGACGAATAATTAACAATAATTGTAAAGCATCTATAAAAACAACCGATACTCTCGATTGTAAATAACCGTTAAAACAGCTGTTACCATAGATTTGAAGGTTAATAGGTTATAAGATTTTAGTTTTTGTGAAATTGTTTTCTTTTATTATTTGCAGTATTACGAAAAATATATTTCATCACTTGGCCCAAAAGAAGCTTTTCGGTCCTCGCTCATTTTCCGGCCTCGGCTCCGTCTCGGCCGTTACACTTGAGCTTGTATCAAAAAGCTTCACTTTTGGTCCTAGTGATGAAATATACTATTGTGGAATGATGGCCGTCTTTCGAAGTTTCGTCCAGCCCACTTCTAGAAGCGTGTTTTTTATTTTCTTTGAAAACTAAAAATTTTTGAGATAGCTGCAAAAGACTAAAATATAACGATTTTAACATTTTTAGCTGATATGTGAAGTTTAATTGGAGATAGATGTCATAAGACTAAAATATAACGATTTTAACGATTTTTAGCTGATATGTGAAGTTTAATTGGAGATAGATGTCATAAGACTAAAATATAACGATTTTAACTATTTTTAGCTGATATGTGAAGTTTAATTGGAGATAGATGTCATAAGACTAAAATATAACGATTTTAACTATTTTTAGCTGATATGTGAAGTTTAATTGGAGATAGATGTCATAAGACTAAAATATAACGATTTTAACTATTTTTAGCTGATATGTGAAGTTTAATTGGAGATAGATGTCATAAGACTAAAATATAACGATTTTTAGCTGATATGTGAAGTTTAATTGGATATAGCTGTCATAAGACTAAAATATAACGATTTTAACTATTTTTAGCTGATATGTGAAGTTTAATTGGAGATATCTGTCATAAGACTAAAATATAACGATTTTAACTATTTTTAGCTGATATGTGAAGTTTAATTAGATATAGCTGTCATAAGACTAAAATATAACGATTTTAACTATTTTTAGCTGATAGGTGAAGTTTAATTGGAGATATCTGTCATAAGACTAAAATATAACGATTTTAACTATTTTTAGCTGATATGTGAAGTTTAATTGGAGATATCTGTCATAAGACTAAAATATAACGATTTTAACTATTTTTAGCTGGTATGTTAAGTTTAATTGGATATAGCTGTCATAAGATTAAAATATAACTATTTTAACTATTTTTAGCTGATAGGTGAAGTTTAATTGGAGATATCTGTCATAAGACTAAAATATAACGATTTTAACTATTTTTAGCTGATATGTGAAGTTTAATTGGAGATATCTGTCATAAGACTAAAATATAACGATTTTAACTATTTTTAGCTGATAGGTGAAGTTTAATTGGAGATATCTGTCATAAGACTAAAATATAACGATTTTAACTATTTTTAGCTGATAGGTGAAGTTTAATTGGAGATATCTGTCATAAGATTAAAATATAACTATTTTAACTATTTTTAGCTGATATGTGAAGTTTAATTGGAGATAGCTGTCATAAGACTAAAATATAACGATTTTAACTATTTTTAGCTGATAGGTGAAGTTTAATTGGAGATATCTGTCATAAGACTAAAATATAACGATTTTAACTATTTTTAGCTGATATGTTAAGTTTAATTGGATATAGCTGTCATAAGATTAAAATATAACTATTTTAACTATTTTTAGTTGATATATGAAGTTTAATTGGAGATAGCTGTCATAAGACTAAAATATAACGATTTTAACTATTTTTAGCTGATAGGTGAAGTTTAATTGGAGATATCTGTCATAAGACTAAAATATAACGATTTTAACTATTTTTAGCTGATATGTGAAGTTTAATTGGAGATATCTGTCATAAGACTAAAATATAACGATTTTAACTATTTTTAGCTGATATGTGAAGTTTAATTGGATATAGCTGTCATAAGATTAAAATATAACTATTTTAACTATTTTTAGCTGATATGTGAAGTTTAATTGGAGATAGATGTCATAAGACTAAAATATAACGATTTTAACTATTTTTAGCTGATATGTGAAGTTTAATTGGAGATATCTGTCATAAGACTAAAATATAACGATTTTAACTATTTTTAGCTGATAGGTGAAGTTTAATTGGAGATATCTGTCATAAGATTAAAATATAACTATTTTAACTATTTTTAGCTGATATGTGAAGTTTAATTGGAGATAGCTGTCATAAGACTAAAATATAACGATTTTAACTATTTTTAGCTGATAGGTGAAGTTTAATTGGAGATATCTGTCATAAGACTAAAATATAACGATTTTAACTATTTTTAGCTGATATGTTAAGTTTAATTGGATATAGCTGTCATAAGATTAAAATATAACTATTTTAACTATTTTTAGTTGATATGTGAAGTTTAATTGGAGATAGCTGTCATAAGACTAAAATATAACGATTTTAACTATTTTTAGCTGATAGGTGAAGTTTAATTGGAGATATCTGTCATAAGACTAAAATATAACGATTTTAACTATTTTTAGCTGATATGTGAAGTTTAATTGGAGATATCTGTCATAAGACTAAAATATAACGATTTTAACTATTTTTAGCTGATATGTGAAGTTTAATTGGATATAGCTGTCATAAGATTAAAATATAACTATTTTAACTATTTTTAGCTGATATGTGAAGTTTAATTGGAGATAGATGTCATAAGACTAAAATATAACGATTTTAACTATTTTTAGCTGATATGTGAAGTTTAATTGGATATAGCTGTCATAAGACTAAAATATAACGATTTTAACTATTTTTAGCTGATATGTGAAGTTTAATTGGAGATAGATGTCATAAGACTAAAATATAACGATTTTTAGCTGATATGTGAAGTTTAATTGGATATAGCTGTCATAAGACTAAAATATAACGATTTTAACTATTTTTAGCTGATATGTGAAGTTTAATTGGAGATATCTGTCATAAGACTAAAATATAACGATTTTAACTATTTTTAGCTGATATGTGAAGTTTAATTGGATATAGCTGTCATAAGACTAAAATATAACGATTTTAACTATTTTTAGCTGATATGTGAAGTTTAATTGGAGATATCTGTCATAAGACTAAAATATAACGATTTTAACTATTTTTAGCTGATATGTGAAGTTTAATTGGAGATAGATGTCATAAGACTAAAATATAACGATTTTTAGCTGATATGTGAAGTTTAATTGGATATAGCTGTCATAAGACTAAAATATAACGATTTTAACTATTTTTAGCTGATATGTGAAGTTTAATTGGAGATATCTGTCATAAGACTAAAATATAACTATTTTACCTATTTTTAGCTGATATGTGAAGTTTAATTGGATATAGCTGCCATAAGACTAAAATATAACAATTTTAACTATTTTTAGCTGATATGTGAAGTTTAATGACCCAAACCAGTATGACAAATCTCAATTAATAGAAAAATTAAGATGCAGAAAAAATTCAAGGAAAAAATTAACCTTGATCTCTGTCATTAAAAACTCGATTTCAATCAAGTGCGAGCTAGGTGCATGGGCTAGTTTATGGCACATGCGTAGCAGGTGTAGGCAAATACGAATATCTCTCTCCCAATATAAACAGTATATACACTATTAGCCTATATATTCCCTCAAAGCATTTGATATTTCTTGGATACGAACTATAAAACAATCGAGGGCAAAATATATTAAAAATTGCACCCCTATCCTTTCAAGTAATGTAATAACATTTTTGGGATATAGTTACGCATATTTTTTGGTTTTATGATTGGTGTGTGATTAACTTTAATTTCTCTTCATTGTTTGAGAAATTGAATATTAATTTTACATTGTTGTTTAAACAACATTAAAATTTTAACAGGTGGCCTTAATCTTACATTCCATTACCACCATCTCAAAATTCGAAATAGCGGCCGTATATTCAATTCTTTTAATAATAGATGTTTAAGAAACTTGCTGTTGGAGACTGAACACTAATTTGCCCTCACTGTTTTCTGTAAAAAAGAGTGTACATTAAAGTTTTTAAATGTTAGCTGTAAGTGTGATTTATTTCTTTATGGAGTTGAAATTCACTACATACTGCATTCTGCCAACTTAAGGATAAAAAGAAGGCTAGTAATTCTGAATTTATTCTGACTTGTTATTTATATAGGGTAGTTATTTTTGGGTTAAGTGGAGGAGGTATTTATCACAACCCTTGATACCCTTCAAAATCCTTCATTGTTATAAGAATAACATGATTTAGTTGACATCTACTTTAAACATTAGCAAGTCGTTAAATAACAGACTGGAGCAAGTTTCTTGGTCTATATTGAAACGTTAACAGCCTCTTCATTAAGAACTGACTGTCGTACTATATAAACCTCATACTTATATTTTTGTAATGAATATATTTCTGAGTAAGAGTTTGTGTGAGAAAGTTTATGCGGTATTTTATTAATTTGAAACAGATAGAACACCAATAAGCCTATATCGAATATGAACGAAATAATGAATTCTACGATGCAATCTTTTGTAGATCTTGTTGGTTAACCTAACCTCAAATTGGTTTTATACGTATATAATGAATCAGCTGTAACTAAATTTATGAAATTGGTATGGTAACTAATGTTGAAATGGCTTAAACAGATTTCTGGTTTGCTTGTTACTCTAGGCTTAGTGCATTTACTTTTTTTTGTAAAATAAAAGTATTTACATTTTTTTTTTTTTTTTAATTAGAACTTTTGACACAGGTCAAGAATTAAAATCCACTTTCGTTACGAACAAAATTCTATTCGTCCACGATTGTCGGATTCTAATAGTTAAAAAATAATGGTTTAAATAATTTTCGAAATTACAATTCTTACATGTCGGAGCGCCTAGCTACAAGAAAAGAGACGAGTATTTACATTTTTGGTTTTTTGCGTAAAGATAATTTTCTAATAAATATTAAACTTCTAAAACTTCAAGTGCGTTTATAAATTGCCAAAAATCTAAATTTTAAATTTTCAATTTGAATGGTTAAAAAACAAAATAGGATAATTCTGAACATTTATCATCACAAATGCATTAACACCCCTTATAATTTTTTTTTTTTAACTTTATATCGCTGACTACAGAGCAAAACCAAATAATCTTAACGATAATTTTTTTTTGCATCGGTTGGTCATGTTACTTGCACAAACTTTAATACTTTGGTATTACGGTATCATTACAAAGAAACCGTTTAAAATTTAAAAAAGTATTAAACTAGACTACAGTTTGAAAATAACTAAAAATTCCATGCAAATCTGGTTATACCTTCCAACCACGCATTGCGCAACCTATTCAGAAAACAATGAACACTACCGGATGTGAGTGCCAACGTGAGTTGCATAGGAATGTAGACATCTTACTTGTCCTCACTACTGTATTATTATTTTATCCATTTAGCCGCCGATTTATTGTACTTTCTTTTCGTTGGAAACATTTAACCAAAGCTTATTTTTGAAGTTGAGCGAGGTAACAAACTGATGAAACTTAACCACACATCGCGTAACGCTGGGCAGAAATCAGTGAACACAACAGGATGCGAGTTTCCAACAAGCGTTGCTACTAATGTAGCCATCTACTATAATTTCGTACAGTTAGCCGCCACTTTAATGTACTTGGACAGTTAGTTAATAAACTTAACCACACTTTGATTAAGTAAAAACTCTCACGTGTTGTATGTGCGACGGTCACCAGTTGACTTGTGAGGCAGTACCGGTCCCATCCGCTCTTATCCGCATTATAAAGCCAGTTAGGTAATTTACTCTAGTTTCAGGTACCAGTTCAGAACTTTTTTGTAAGGAAACATTGCATTGCATATTGGAAATTGGAAATAAAGATGTTATAGTCTTTGTCAAATGAGACTTAAGCTTCTCAATCTTACAAATTTTATGAAATTTATATAAATATTAATGTTTAAAATGGGTTAGAAAATTTATTTAATAAATATAATTGGGAGTTCGGAAACATGTTTTAAACCAATTTTTATGTGAGAAATAATTGTTTTGTGTGTTTGTTCTAAATTTTAGTAGAATTCAAAGGTGAGCAATGTGATCCCCCTACAACATATTGATTTAGTTTTTTAAATTAGAAAAAGTTTTAAGTAAAAAAATTTTTTTGAATGACCACCAAATATTCTCGCATTTTGAAGCATAATTTTTTTCGAAAAAAAATATGGGGAAACCTATTGTAAGAGTTTAAGAGTTTAATGTTTGTTGTCTTTTGCAGACCTACAACCTGAAAGGTCTTACTTTAATGCTTCTTTTATTATTTTTTTTAATGGTCTGTTTGTCCACTACTAATCTCAATTCTTGAATTTGTACTAAAAAAAAACTCCAAATTTGTTCAATAAATTATTCTTTCAATAAATAAGTTATTTATTTTGTTACATAACACGCTCCAAATTGTAATTTTTCATTCCTTAAGTCTAGATAAATATGCTCTACTATGTCCGATTTTTAACTTTTTATTATTTGCAGATTTTGCATAAATACATTGTTTAATTAGGAAATATATATTTTTCATTTGTTAACATAGTTAAAATAAAACAATGATTTTAATAGTGTCAGTTTAATAGCTGTAAAAATATTCTAGAATTACTTAATTTTTCAATCTCAAAAATAAAATATTTTAACCATAAATGTTTAAATGTTACTTTAAAAAAAGAAGAAATAATAAAGATTTTGGTAATACTCAGTTTCTCCTTGGGTGTTATGTTTTGTGGGGGGGGGGGGGGCTCTGAACCAAATTTGTCATTTTTGTTTGTTTAACTGAAACCAAAATTAAAATTTTAAAATGGTGAATGTTAGTTTTCATTTCTGATTATATACTGATTATGTTGAAACTCGGACATAAATTTGTGATTATTTTCAGTCTGTTTTAAGATCACAATTTCAAAATTTAAATTGCAATATGCACAAGATTTACGCTAAATAAGGATGTTTTGCTAGTTTTTTAAAACTATTGTTATTATATACATTCAAGACAAGGAGGCTCTTTGCTCACAATGGACAATAGTTCACCAAGTTCATATATTTTAGTTTGTATTTTTAAGTATTTGAATTAATTGTCCGTTACATTATATGTTATTAGCCCCTTATAGAAAGCTTCACCTAGATAAGCAGGATATTTGATTTTGAGCTGTTCTCCTAAAAATTTACCATCATCTTGGCTTATGACTGCTTTCTACCAATTTTCTGTAAGTTATCTGACTGTGTCTCTGCAACACCACCATTGGCCAACAAGTAACTCTTCCACCATTACATTAAATATAGGCCTACACAAACTGTTAGTATACACACCATGCTGGTCTCAACTTAAACAGCTCTTTTGCAAGACCCCCTTCTCTCAGTTATGTCACCGAACCATTCCGCTGAAGGGGTGGATCACCACTACCATAGATTACATGACATAACACGGCCTATCAATGTTTAGATGCGAGTGGAAGTGAGCTGGAGAAACTAAGTGACTTCTCTTCATTGAAATCATATGTGAACGCTTCATATCACCATATCAACTAAGACAAAATTAAGATTTCATAATAGGAATCATTAATTTAAACTTCAAATAACTGAGTAACAATTCTTGAAATCTACTACTTCAATTTTGTTTTACAAAGATTAGTAAAGAATAATGAAAATTGGCTTCAACTCATGACAGGCGGTCTAGTCATAGGCTGTTCAAGTGTGTCATGCTGTTTTATATTATTATTGAGTTATTAAAACTGTTTATTCAGACATTTTGCCAACATCTGTAAACAGTTTTATTACTATAAATTAATCCACTCAACAATTTTATAAATATAATTGATAATTAAACGATACTTTAAAATTATGTGTTTTAAAAGTTAAACCTAATTGTGACATTGATTTCAGGCACAGGAAACACAAGTAATGACGGGACATATAAACCTTCCTTCTTAACTGATCAAGAATTAAAACATCTGATACTAGAAGCAGCTGATGGTTTCTTGTTTGTAGTTACATGTGATACAGGAAGAATTATTTATGTGTCCGATTCTGTCAGTCCTGTCCTCAACCAATCACAGGTGAGAATTAATGCAACATCATTATAAAATATGATTTTTCTGTCAGAATATCTTTTGTTATTTAAGTAAATAAAACGTTATTTTTCTTTATTTCAGTTATTGTCATGTTAGATACAATGGAAACATATTTTGTTTTTTCTCAACATTTCCCGTTTTTGCTTTCCAGCACTTATGAATTTGTCCAAGTTGTTTCAAACAAATAAAGTATAAAATCTGTGCAGAAATCTACAATTTATATTATTGTTGTAAAACTTTCAAGATGTATAAGATCACTATTGCATATTTTCTTAAACCAATTTTAAGTTTTGATTTTTACAAGAGTCAAAGGTTATTGAAATTTTCCATATATATTTATATTTGTGGACTGTGCAAATATCCCAGTGGTGTTTAATTTATGGACCGATGTACATGAACCATTTAATACAATAGCTCTAGTCCTGGGTTCCTTTCTTAGGATATAGTTTTAAGTCACAGTTTTAACTGCTCAGCCCTAGCTCTGGTTCTGAGTTCCTTTCTTAGATTATAGTTTTAGTCTTATGTTTGACTGCTCAGGGTTCCTTCTTAGGATATAGTTTTAGTCTTATTTTTGACTACTCAGGCTTAGCTCTAGACCTGAGCTCCTTTCTTAGATTATAGTTTTAGTCTTATTTTTGACTCCTCTGGCCTAGCTGGGTGCCTTTCTTAGGTTATAGTTTTAATTTCAACATGACCCTAGACTATTGGACTATGTTGATGTTTTACTTTTTTTTACGCTCACTTCATAACAGGAGTTGATTTATACTCTCAAAACATCTTTGTGTATTAGTTTTTATAGACACATAAGATGGCAAATTTTCAATTAAATCATATTAATAACATGAATAATCCGTCGTTATCAATTAACTTTTGTTTTATTACATATACGTGCATATATCAAATTCTATCTATTTTGCTCATGGAAATAACTTTAAAATTTTTTTAATTTAGACACCTTAAATCCTTGTGAACCTATTTTTTAACTAGATATTTTATAAATTGTCAAATCAATAATTTTTACGAGAAGAAAATTAATTTTGTCAAATTTTTATTTAAACCTCATTTTGTACTCTAGATCAAATAAATGACAATTTAATCGACTTACATTTTTCAGTAGTCTGAAAGAATTGGGATCTCAAGAAATATATTTCTACTAATTGGAATCAGAACTAATTCCACCTGATACCAGTTTACCCTTTATCATTATCAAAAGTTATAGAACAATTTTCTTAGTAATTTAATTTTACTGAGAGTTGCATTTGAAACTTATCCACTTTCCATTTTGTATGTACAAGAGATAATTAATTTCTTTTAAAATAATACAAATATTTTAGTTGCCATGGATTTTTTTATGTGCAGAGTGATTGGTTTGGCTCGTGTATCTTCGAACACCTCCACGCCGATGATGTTGAGAAGGTTAGAGAACAATTAAGTACACAAGAACCGCAAAACTCTGGTCGTATCTTAGATCTGAAAACAGGGACAGTAAAGAAAGAAGGTCATCAATGTAAGTTAAAATTTAGTACTCATAAGTATTGAAAATATAGTTATAATATCTTTATCCTGATGTTAATTTCTTTAATAATTCATTCTAGTCAACTTGTCAATCTAGCATCTATTAATACCAAGGTCAAGGTTAAAGAATGAGTGCACATGAAGAGAAATTTCCCTGTACCTCGACTGCATAAAAACTTAAAGTACTTTACTATAATGTATATTTCAAATGAAACAAAACATATATATAGATGTTGATTTTATTCTTGAGAAGAAAAAAACATGAATGAAGCAATAATTTAAACGGACTTTTCTTCTTTTTTTAATTGAGAAAAATTTAATCAAAATTATTTACGCCAATTTTAAGAAAATCATTCTTGTCTACATTTTTACAGATTTGAATATGGCAAAATTATATTAAACTGCTAACGAAACCCGACATAATGCTTCTCAATTCAAAATAAAATAATAAACATATTATTATAGTAGCTACACAGTGTATTCAATGTATATGTATGGTGGGTTTCCCTGGTTGAACTGTAGATGAAATTTAATGTGATATTTATGACCTCAAACACAATATGAAACTGCATTATATCAAATTTAAAACTTTCTCTAATCTCTATATATATGGGGGAAAAAAAGTGAAATTGTTTGGTGAAATTTTAACTCTTTTTATGAAATTATGACCCTATGCTATGGCAATAAAAGAGTTAAAATTACACCAAACAATTTAACTTTTTTATGTATTAAGTGCCCATCATTGAATTGAAATCTATGGTTGGTTTTATAAATTCATCAGGGACAATGGCCAGGTAAAAATATGTAAAGATAGATGGAAGTCTCTCCTGCATTTTTCAAGGAAATTAATCTGAAATAAACAAATGGACAGATACCATTATTTTTGCTATGCACTTTGTTTATATTATGCTCAGAATGATAAAACATTGATAACTCAACTTTCTTATCAATAATGAATAAGGAAGCAATACATTGTATTTTTATTTAATAGATTGTAGCATTCCTTTGCCAACTTGTATTTATAAATCAATTGCCTGTTTTATTGAATGTATAACATAAAATTATTATTTATATAATTTTGAATTTCATCCACATAACTATAACTTAAAAGTGAAAATGGTCAGTGCTTGGTGAAACTCTATATTTAGAAAAATAAATTAACTGAAAAATTAAGTTTCATACAGGAATCTGTATATGTTTCAGCGTTTGGCATTATGAGACTTTTATTTTTCACAATTAAATATTTTTAATTATGATTTTTTTGTTCCAGCATCAATGCGCTTGTGCATGGGATCCCGACGAGGTTTCATTTGTCGTATGAAAGTAGGATCACTAGGTGCTGACAACATGGCTGCTGGACACCTGAACAGATTAAAACAACGCAACAGTTTAGGACCGTCACGAGATGGCCACAACTACGCTGTCGTACACTGCACTGGATACATAAAGAACTGGCCTCCAACTGGTCAGTTTGACAACCCCCACGCAATGTCTGGTACATATCTGATCTTATTTATTGCTAGTCTTGTCACCTACGGTAGCGAGTAATAGCCTAGGCCTACTCCTTACTTGTGCACATTTCTGGTAATTGACGAGGTTAATATTTAACCTTAACCACCTGACACGCTATTGAGTAGAATGTAGTAGCCTAAACATATTGTAATTTGTAGTTAACAGCCCTGATAGGTGTTACCTTTTTAAATCTTTCTCCTCCTTTTTACTAACCCTAGAATGGCATTGAATTGAATGGGACCAAACTATTGTTGTGTAATTTATATTTTTTAATTTTATTTATTTTCACAAAAAAAGATATGAAATTGTCTGCAGATGTTCCCTAGCCTACAGTGAACATGGTCTCCTTGTCCCACTTCTCCAATCAGATTCACTATTTTCTAATAATAAATCATATATTTAATATGAACACCAACAAAAAATACCCACCATATTTGTTTACACTGAGTCTTATAGGGGTCAGTTGTAATATGTTACAGATTAAACTGGTGTGTGGTTTAATTTCATGATCATACGAATTGCAGAACATATTGATTAATTTACAAGTCCAAACAGATTATTAAAAATCCAACATTTATAGTGGAGATATCTACTTTCAAAATCGTACTGTGATTTAGTATGACTTATGCAGGAATGTAACCTAAGACGGTCCAAATAATTTGTCTATTAAGAAAGAGTTATTAGCTTCATCTGAGGCAAAGTAAAAGATGATTTCTTCAATTTTATCTAGAGTTAATTTCCAAGTCACTCTGGTTTTTATCAATCAGATGCAGTGTAAAATATAACCTAACCTACAGGTGATGTTATAAATACTCCAATACGCCTACAACACGTAGCAACTATATTGGTTGCTCATATATCCCGTTACTTTTTTTCGAGTAGACAACAAAGTTGCCTTCTGTATGATCTCAAAACTCACATTATTGTTTTAACTTTTTCACTTTCCACTTTTAATCTGACACTTAGTTATACACTTAGTTATTTTGTATCACCAGTATTTCATGCTATTTCACTGTCACTTTATTTATTTTTTCCGCTTAATACAATTAGTTGTGTTTAAGATAACATTGTAATAAGTAAACAAGGTTTCTAAAATCAAAATGTTTTAAGATATTTGATCTATAAATTTTGGTCTAGAGCTCTTCTTCAGTGCTTATTGAAGGTATTGTACATTTTAATTCATATGGTAAGATTATGTAAATGTACTGGAAAGTTTCAGTTCAGTCTCAGTTTCGAAAAGAACCAGCCTAACTAAACCTATATAGAGAAACATTTCTCAATCTCCCACGTTGTAATACTCTCCTTTTCACATTAATTATTTAAAAAATTTTTATTACTAATATTTTCTAATACCTTATTTAAACAACCTTTCAACTAAATTATATTGGCTAAGATACAATAATTAGTTAACCTCTTAGTACAAATTATTTATTCACTTTACTTTTTTTACATTACATGTTATTTAATTTTAATTGTTTAATTATTACTTTAATTGTCCTGAATTAAATAAATTTATAATATATAGCTCTTAATTCCGGGTTTCTGGTACGTGGCTTTATTTAAAAAATTCCTTGGTTTTTTTTAGTTAGTCCTAATTTATGAAAATTTCAAGATTCTAAATTTACTATTATTATTATATTATATTTCTAAATGTCTCTATTATTAATTATTTAATTGTTCTTTATACTTATTGTTCAGGCTAATTTAACTTTCACAGAGATAGTTTCAAAATATTTTCTTTTTAATTTGGCTTGTTCAATTAGTATATTAAAGTTCAACTGCACTTTCTGAAATTCCCTTTCTAACTGCTATGCATTGTTTTTTTTATATATCGCGGCTAAAATTAGTTCTTCCATTTCTTCCTCATCCAATCAGAATACTCTATTTTCACCAGCTGTCTTGGCGTATTGATATTAGAGAAATTCTAGCCTCGAGCGCTAGCCTCAGTTCCGATATTTCCATTCAATTTACTTCACTCCGCGACTACGCGTGTCAAAAGTTCTACTATTTTTCTTTCACTTTTTATTATTATTATTATTTTTTATTTGTCCTTTAGCCTTTCACATTTATTTGTTTATTTTTTAAATCACTACAATTTATTGGTTGGTTCACTTCTTATCCATCTATATTAATTTATTTTAACCTTACTATTTGTATTTTATATTTGGTTGTTCTTTTGACTCTTTTTATGTTAGTGGGTACTATGAATTCACCCAAGTTTATTTTTATCCTTACTATATCGTCACAATTGTCCTCCAATCAATTATGTACATATTATTATTATGAACAGAATTGATTTTAAATCTTAATTTATTATTGAATTATTATTGTCTTATTAAACTATTATTATTATATTCTGTTTATTATTATTATTATTCCTACTTGCCACAACCCTTTCTATCATAACTATAACATTTTCTGATTTACTATCATAACTAAATGTAACATAACTCCTTTAATAAGCTTAATAATAAACATTATAACGGTATTAACTATTAATATATTACCCTATCTACTGGCAAAACCTGTTTTGACTCTAATATTATACATCAAATCTTTTCTCTTCTTCTTCATGGTAATATTTCTTTATGTTTGAAATATGAAATATTCCTTTTATCTTCCTCCCTTCATTCACATATTCCAATAAATATGTAGTTTCTCCTATTTTATTTCTTATTTCATAAGGTCCAGAATATATGTGGAATAATTTAGACATCTCTCCTTCTATCTGTCTAGAATATCCCTTTTCCCTTACCAACACATGTTCTCCTATGTTATATTCGAATAATTTATGTTTTCTATTAAACAATTCTGCCCTCATTTTTCCCTTTCTTCTAATCCTCTGTTTAGCCAATGTAATTTTAAGTTCTAAATTTTCATTCTTACCAGTTCTCCTTAATCCTTCTAAATTTATTATATTGTACCAAAATCGAGGTGTTTTAATTCCCAGCTGTAGTTCATTTGGGGTGTATTCTGTGGTTGCATGTGGCAATTCATTTATACATTCATTTATAATATTAATAAATTTACTCCAGTTCTTATGATTATGGTTACAATAGGTTCTAAGACACCTTCCTATCTCCTTATTCACTCTTTCCACCATATTGCTATTTGGTCTTCTAATTGGAGAAAATATTGGATTAATTCCTAAATTTTCTAAATATTGTATCCACTTCCTATTATGGAATTGTGTTCCATGATCTGTCTGAACTCTTTTAACTTTTCCAAATTTTTCTAAATACATTCCTAAACATTTAATTGCATTTCTTGCAGTGGCTGTTCTAAGTGGGTAAATTTGTACAAATTTTGTAAAAATATCCATTATTACCATCACATGTTTCATTCCATTAGATGTTGGAAATGGTCCACAAAAATCTATAGATAATTGTTCCCTTGGTCCGTTGACTTTAACACTTTTCATTTTTCCATAATTAATTTGGTTAGGATGTTTGCATCATTGACATGTGTCACATGACCTAATTACTGTTTTGATTGTTTTATTCATTTTCCTAAAATTAAATGTTTCTTGTAGCATATTCAAACATTTTTTAGCCCCACAGTGTAAATAGTATTCATGACATGATATAATTAATTTCTTTATTAGGACTTTTGGTACTGTTACTTTCCATTCTGCCTTACAATTCTTTAATAATATTCCTCTTTCCATTTTATATTTATTTTCTAGATTACTTAAGTTTTCCATAATGTTGCCTAGCTCCTCATCCTGTTGTTGAAACTTTCTAATTTCTTTTAATTCCTGTACTAAATTTCTATCTATTACTCTTCTTAAGTTAGCTATTATTATTTCTGGCTTCATTTTCCAATTTTCCCCTTTTATACCATCACAAGGATTTCGACTTAACATATCGCTAACAACGTTTTCTACACCTTTACAATGCTCTATTGTGAAGTCATACTCTTGCATATATAATATCCATCGATATAATCTGGAATTTAAAATTTTACATTTTTTTATGAAGGTCAGCGCCTGATGATCGGTTATAATTTTTATTCTCCTTCCCAATATTATGGGTCTTGCTTTTTGTAAGCAGAACAATATAGCTGCCATCTCCTTTTCAGTGGTAAAATAGTTTATTTCACTTCCTTTGAGAGTCCTACTCATAAACATGATTGCCTTTTTCTTTCCTTCATTGTCCTGTTGATATAAGTGTCCACCTATAGCATATTCACTACTATCTGTCTGTAAATATAACTCCTTATCCTTGTCTGGGTGTTCTAACATGGTAGTCTTTAAAAATTCCTCTTTTCATATCCTAAAGGCTTCTTCCTCTTTCCTTGTCCATATAAACTTATTTTTTCTTGAGGTTAGATGTAATAATGGTTGTACAAATTTTGAGTATTGGTCAATAAATCTATTGTAATAATTAGCTAATCCGATAAATCCTTTTAATTGTTTATAATTTTTTGGTGCTGGGTATTGTATAATTGCCTTTATTTTATCATCATTCGCCTTTATTCCATTTATATTTAATGTAAATCCTAAAAATGGAATTTCTTCCCTACAAAACATGGATTTCTTAAATTTGATTGTCATATTCCCCATCCTAAATTTCATAAATATTTTTTCTAAATGTTCCAAATGTTGTTTAAAAGTATTTGACATACATACAATATCATCTACATACAGCATTGTATAGTCCTCCAATTCCTCTCCCATAACATTATCTAG
This sequence comes from Aphrophora alni, assembly GCA_963513935.1. NCBI lineage: Eukaryota > Metazoa > Arthropoda > Insecta > Hemiptera > Aphrophoridae > Aphrophora > Aphrophora alni. The sequence goes on along the minus strand of OY740770.1, from coordinate 40,437,033 downwards.
AGCCCTGACCAATGCAGCTAGTGATGTACTCAATCCATATGGTGTTACTTTAAATTGGTAAGTTTTCCCTTTGTGCTGAAATGCTGTGTATTTCCTTGATTCCCTTTCTAATTCAACCTGCCAGAAACTGTTGGTCATATCCATGGTACTAAGCCATTTAACTTTTTTTGCTTTGTTTAAAATTTCAGTTACACTTCTGTTGCATTGATAATCTGGAACCATGATATCGTTTAGTAGCCTTGCATCTAGGCATAATCTGACTTCGTTAGATTTCTTTATAACCGGTATTATTGGATTTATGTAAGGACTGTTACTCTTCTCAATTATATCCTGCTCCAACATGTTGTTAATTTCTGTTTGTACCTTATCCTGATATTTGTTTGGAATGGGATAATTTTTCTGGTAAAATGGTTTATTTTCAAATATTTCGATTTTATGTCTGTATGCATTGCATCTTCCTGGTTTCTCAGAAAATATATCTTTGTATTTAATTAATAATTCAGTTAATTCTTCTCTTTCATTCTCAGATATCCCTTCAACTTCTTTTATCTTTTCCATAATTTGGCTCTCCATGTCTAAATTGTTATTATTTTTCCAATCATACATCTTTAAATCCATTCTTCCATCATACTGTCCTCCATCTTCTATTTCTTCCATGTATTCCCAATTTCCTTGTTTTATTATTTCACATGTTATTCCTTTATTCTCATTCTCTATAAATTTTAAATTTTCCACTACATTATTATATTTTAGCCTTATTTCCTTTTTACAAAAATTAACTTCAATTCCCAAGTCATACATTACATCTGTTCCAATGACAATTTCCTTTATTAATTCTGGTACTATCAAACATTGCAAATCATACTCTATTTTCCCAAATTTTACTTTTACCATTACTATTTTCGCTACTCTTTTACTCCTTCTTCTTGTCGCTGTCATAATGCTAATTCCTGTAAGTGGTAATTCTTCTACATTTCCTAATCTTTCCTTGTTTTCATTGTACCATTTTTCTTGCATACAAGATGCATTGCTTCCTGTATCTATTAAACCATACACACTTTCTTTTCCAATTCTAATTATTATTTCTGGATTATTTTGATCATAGCCTTTCCTTTGTTTATTGAACTCAGTTTCTTCCTGTTCTTCTAATAAAAACTCCCTGTCCATTAATATTGTTCCTATTATTATATCTTTGTCATTTTTGTTATTATTATTAATTATTTCATTTATAGGCTTCCTTTTCCGAATTAAACTATTATTTTGCACTTTGAGATCCTGACATTTGTTGTTTTCTTTGAAGCCTATTACAGGTTTCCCAGTGCTCCTTAGTTTTCCGTATGTTGATTTTCTGACCTAACCTCTTCATGCACATTTATAGCGTTAACACTTGGCCTACCTTGATTATTTTGATGGTTATTGCTTCCTCTATTAACTTCTGTACCAGCTGTTCTCTCCCTCTGATTTATAGGTTGAAATCTAACTACATTCCTATTCTCCATACCATATGGTCTAAATCCTTCCGGTTGTTGGTCTCTATAGTTTCCTCTTTGTATAAAATTATTATAATTTCCATTTCGATTTTGCCATGTTCTGTCTGTAAATATCGGAGTTTGTCTAGGCCTAAATGTATCATTCCTTTGGTTGTATTCCCGGTTTTTATTATAGTCATTATTATTGTTATTGTTTCCTCTATTTCCCATTGTACCTCTACTGTCATTTCTTAAATTATAGTCTCTATTTCTATTTTCGTTCATCCATGTTCCTCCCCTTCGAATATTTTCGTTTTTCTCTTCTATGTCCTCCGACCTCAAAATTCTTTGCATTTCCCTGATCGATCTAATTCCTTGTACTCTCACAGCATCCTCAATTCTCCTATCAAATTGTGTACTTAGTTTCCTTACCATTTCTTCTTCTGTCATTCCCATTGTTAAATTTCTCAAAACTATAACCCTTTCTATGAAATAGTCCACTCTTGATAATAAACCTCCTTTTCTGTACCTTTCCATTTCAATTCTATCCCGAATACTCTGTTGTATTTCAGTTCCCCAGTATCTTTCAATAAATATTGCTTTAAAATCTTCCATATTTTCTATATCCTCCCTTATAACCTGCCACCAATTTGCAGCATTTTCTTCAAATACTCTGTCTAATGTTCCTTTTAACTCAACTCCTCCTTTGCCTTCTCTTATCCTCTTATTTTGGTGAATCTCTAAATATCTTTCCAAGTCCTTTAAGAACTCTATAGGGTTCGTTGACTTGCCATTAAATTTTGGTATCGATTGGTCACTATTGTTGTCACAGGATACATATATGATCTGTGGTTGCCTGTCTACTACTGTAGGCCTATTCCATTCTTCTTCCTTTTCTCTTTTATTAATCCTCTCCTCTACATTCACGTATTTTTCTGTCCATTTATTTTCTATTTCTTTTAAATCAATTTTCACACTCTTTATCTCCTCTTTATTTCCTTTTATCCCATTGTCCTGCACCTTAATTTTATCTTCTATTTCTTTTGTTATACCTTTTACTTTACTCTCAGTCTCATCCTTATTTTTCTTTAGTAATTTATTAAACTCCTTCTCCATATCATCATTATTATTTTTTATCTCCTGAATCTCCATTCTCATCTCCTCTGTATTATATTCCATCTTATTTCTTAATTCCTCCATATTATTACTTAACCCTTCTATTCTCTGATTTATTTCTTCCTTCAATTCAACTTTAGTTCTATTTAATTCCTCCCTCATTCTCTTATCAGATTCTTCTAGGTTTAATTTTATTTCCTTACTTATTTCTTCCAAATTTTTACTTAACCTCAAATTGTCTTCTTCCCTATTTTTATTTATTTCTTCTGTCATATCTCTCTTTAATCTTTCCATATTTTCATTTAATCCTGCTATCAACATTATTATTTGTGACATATCTGTCTCCTTCTGTTCCTCCTTGTCTTCAATTATTTCGCCCACTATCTCCTTTTCAGTACCTATAGTATGGTCTATATTTTCCACTATCTCATTTTCTATTAATAGGCCATCCTCTTTTTCAGTCATAATCTCACTTTCATCCATTAAGTTAACAAATCGTCCCTTCACCGCTTTATTTTCCTCTAACGCCTTTCTTTTTTCCGTTGCTTTTGGGTTGGACCTTAAATCATGTCCATGTGATTCTGCCATCGTATTTTATTATTATTATTATATTTTGCAACAGGTTTTCTCAGTAGTTACACCTGAAATTACTATTATTAAATTCCTAACCTTAAAATTTCTATAAATATAATTTACTAAAATATTAATCTCATTAAAAAAATTTTTAAACCAAGCAATTCTTTAAAAATGCCAACACGTTGGGTGCCAAATTTGTAATACTCTCCTTTTCACATTAATTATTTAAAAAATTTTTATTACTAATATTTTCTAATACCTTATTTAAACAACCTTTCAACTAAATTATATTGGCTAAGATACAATAATTAGTTAACCTCTTAGTACAAATTATTTATTCACTTTACTTTTTTTACATTACATGTTATTTAATTTTAATTGTTTAATTATTACTTTAATTGTCCTGAATTAAATAAATTTATAATATATAGCTCTTAATTCCGGGTTTCTGGTACGTGGCTTTATTTAAAAAATTCCTTGGTTTTTTTTAGTTAGTCCTAATTTATGAAAATTTCAAGATTCTAAATTTACTATTATTATTATATTATATTTCTAAATGTCTCTATTATTAATTATTTAATTGTTCTTTATACTTATTGTTCAGGCTAATTTAACTTTCACAGAGATAGTTTCAAAATATTTTCTTTTTAATTTGGCTTGTTCAATTAGTATATTAAAGTTCAACTGCACTTTCTGAAATTCCTTTTCTAACTGCTATGCATTGTTTTTTTTATATATCGCGGCTAAAATTAGTTCTTCCATTTCTTCCTCATCCAATCAGAATACTCTATTTTCACCAGCTGTCTTGGCGTATTGATATTAGAGAAATTCTAGCCTCGAGCGCTAGCCTCAGTTCCGATATTTCCATTCAATTTACTTCACTCCGCGACTACGCGTGTCAAAAGTTCTACTATTTTTCTTTCACTTTTTATTATTATTATTATTTTTTATTTGTCCTTTAGCCTTTCACATTTATTTGTTTATTTTTTAAATCACTACAATTTATTGGTTGGTTCACTTCTTATCCATCTATATTAATTTATTTTAACCTTACTATTTGTATTTTATATTTGGTTGTTCTTTTGACTCTTTTTATGTTAGTGGGTACTATGAATTCACCCAAGTTTATTTTTATCCTTACTATATCGTCACAACGTGATAAACACAACTCATTAAAAAAAAATTCCTGACTAGATATTGAACTGAAAAGGTAAATTTACAAACTCTTCACTCAATCTACCCTAATGGAAGAATGTCACCAGTCTTTTTGATCCTGAGATCCGTATATATTCGAACAACTCCTCAATCTCAGGATCAAAAAGATTGGTGCCAATTTCTTCTTTACTTATTTCATGAGTTGCTTCACTTCGTGGTGAGTGCTCCACTCAGTACCTACGATGGAAAGGTGGCGGCTCTATAGCTGCTATGGAAAATTTAACCTATTACAAATTTTGACACCAATCACATACGAATATTCAAATGTACACACCACAGGATGTCCAGCATCTTTGAAAATCAGGATTTATGCTTGAATTTCTTTCGTAGGGAAAATCCTTGAATTTAACGGCATCAGGAATTTTTTCCCAGGAAGATTTAAAGTTAAGGTTTTGGTTAAATAAATTTACAATACAATAATAGTTGTGACAATGAAGCTTGTAAAGGTTAAATTATTATTTTTTTCCTTTTTAATATATTCGGAGTAATGGTTCGGTCTCGTTACAGTGGACGAAAATTGCTAGCAGGCACTCTCTGCTTGTACTACAAACAAACGCTTTATATTAAAAAATATAAATTTTATATCGACAGCTTTAGTATTGACCGTCATTGAAAAAAATCCATCGTTATGATATATTGATATGGAAATTTTTATATTTTGATTTAGTATAAAACACAATTGTAGTAGTAAGGATTAGGCCTAAATGGCAATTCTGTCACTTGAGTGAATCACTGCTTGCATTGACCTTAGCCGGCTGGAACAATTGTGTCGTGTATAGGAATGGTACCAAAGTTCAGTTTCTGATGTCACACATAATGTTAATTATTAAGGGGGTGAGATAACTACTATACAGAAATCAATAGTTAATTATGTGTATACAACCTAATGTGCTATTTGTTTTTACTCTTCAACTGATTTCATATGGAGTATAGAGAAAGTTATGTGAGGAGTCAAAAAATCAATGTTGAATTTTTTATGTATATGTCTGTTTTGAGCTCCTCTGAGTCCAAATAAATAGTTTTTGGAAGGATGTCTGTTTTCTGTACAGTGCTCTGCATGCCAAATGTGAGGACCCATATTTTGGCCATACTCAGGTATTTTTTAAACTTAAAATTTGGTAGTTATCATAAGAAAAATTACAATTTTCTCAAAATCGGCTATAGCGATTTTGCTAAATTGTAGCCTCCAAGAACCCATACAAAACAGTGTTGCCATCTCTTCAAAAATATTGGTTTGCAAGTTTTCGGTAAGAAACAACAAAATCGGTCATCCTATCATCTCCATGTGGTTAACATTTCCTACCCTCCTCATTCTAGTCGATTTAGTTTGATCTATTGATTCCCACTATTTGGTTCTGGATTTCACTACTTGTATTTTTATTTTGGCTCCTAGATAGCTGAAACTTAGTACTCCTTGAAATATATAATGTCCAATCTTAATTTTATTCACTCTTCTTCTTCTTTCCTCGTCTGCTAATTAATGCCTTCATTTACTTAGTTTTTTTCTTCTTGAGAGAAAGACTTATTTGCTGATTTTCTCGATTTTTTCCCTTCAAATGTCTTTTCAAGATATGTTTGCATTCCAAAATTACATTTTCCAATACTACATCCACATACAACACTATTGTGTTTTGGTTTTTGGTATTACTTCCTCCTTAAAGAATATGTGTTCTTTTACTTCTATATTTTCCATTGGATATCCTTGTTTAATGCCTGATATAATTTTGAATTCATTCCCCTAATTTTTTACAAGTATGTCTTTATATATTATATTTTTACAGAATAATTTTCACCAGTCTTGCAGTTTTCCTTGACATTAACTATTACAAAATACTTTAACTATTATTTAGCATTACATAATAAAGTGTAATGCTGTTTAGTATTATAGGAATATAAAATGTGTTACAAGGTTTTTAATTTGATCCCTTTATTCTTTCTGGGTACTTCTGTACAAGATTCATTTTTCAACACTAACTTCCTTGTTTTTTCCTGTCTACAGTTAACTTAAAATACATTTCCGGCTTGTTTTCTTTTAGTAGTATTATATACTATTTGCAAACTAGAATTTTTAGGAGGGGGTGGGAGCAAAAATTTTGTGGAAGTGCCTATACATTTTAAGTAAAGTGACATTGAGTTAGGTAAATTAAAAGTGATATTAAAATAGTTTCACTGTATACACATGTAGTAAATCCAATTATTTTATTGTTGGCCTATAATAAAGGATATACAACATTGTTTTAATTATAAACTAAAACAAACACACATACTGTATAAACATATATATTTTGCCAAAATGTAATACTAATCATGTTATACATACAGTATATTTGAACAATTCTGAAATTTTAGTCTTAAAAATAGAAACCTCATAACAGGAGCAATGGGGCAGGTCATAGCTGACTGTTATCTTCTGAAGTGTTCAGTAATAACAGAAGTATATATGACAAAATTGCTGCAAGTTTTTTAACACCACGTGTTACCAGTTTGGTAGACCTATATGGATATGGGATGTTTATTTAACAACTTATAAATAATTGCTTGTAAGAAAAATACCAAAAGTGTGTAAAGATTAAACAAATTTATATACATCTTACTGTAAATAATTGTATATCATGCAATTATTTCTTGGAATAAATAGTTACATCTGTGTTATGTATTTTTTAGGTATGGAGAGGCCTGTGGATGAAGATGGGACACACTGTTGTCTCGTTGCTATTGGCAGACTACAAGTAACGTCAACACCAAACACAAGCGATCTCACTGGTGGCAACAACAATGCTGGTAATATAATTTATTTGTTTTTTTTGTAATTTTATTTGTCTAAATTTCTACAGTGATAGCATTAGAATCCTTTTATTATTATTTTATAAAGTATAATGTGTTGCCTTGGACTGTTTAATATATAATATAGTTAATTACCTTAGAGGTTGCCCTCAGTCCGTATTATAGTTATGGCTACAGCGCTGTTTCGCCGAACACTGTCGGCTTCGTCAGGTCCTCACTAACACGTAACACAACACAACACTAACACATATAAAATCAGAATATGATTCGTCGTACATAAATAATAAAATTGTTTGTGGCCACATTATAAGGTCTTCCTTGCCCAGGTGTAGGTATGGTACTGGATCTATACAGCAGTTATCAGTATGATACTGATAATTAAGTTTAGTTGAAATGTCATACCTGCAGCTGGACAAGTAAGACCTTATAATGTGGCCACAAACAATTTTATTATTTATGTATGATGAGTCATACTCTGATTTTATATGTGTTAGTGTTGTGTTGTGTTACGTGTTTATGTGTTAATGCGGGCCTGACGAAGCTGACAGCGTTCGGCGAAACAGTGCTGTAGCCATAACTATAATACGGACTGAGGACAACCTCTAAGGTAATTACTATATTACTTTTATTATTAGAATGAATTTGATCAAACTTTCTCTTTCCTTCTGACCATTACTTAGTGTTTTAAAACTTTACTATCATTATTTAATTTTACTAGATTTTTTATTAATATCAGATAATCTTTATAAAATTATCGACCTTATATTGTAATTTATTGTATAAAGGCTAATTTATGTTGTAATAAGTAAACACAACAAAATTTATGGTCAAATTATCTCAAAAATAAAACAAAAGAGATTAAATTCAAACTTACATTTCCTCAGAACTGGCAATTATCTGAACGCAGCCTTTGAAAAGTTTTGGGAAGGAAAAATCAATACCTGTGGTACAGTTTAAATGACTTTTAATAATAAATATATTTCATATTTATTATTAAAAGTCATTCCAATGGTTAAAATGTGGTAACAAAAATAACATTCGTAAGATACTCTGCCACATTCAGCACAGACTCTATACTGTATGTAGTAGTATTTCACCTAACGGTCTTCAATTGAACCATTCGCCTGAAAACAATTGGTAAAATTAGGGGGGGGGAACAAATTCCTAGCCGGTTGTTAAAAGCTAGTCTGTTCAGCAGAAAATTCGAGACTTTTTAATCAATGAACATTATACAGAATGCTTCGGAAAGGTCTTAACAACTTTGTAAATTCATATAAGTTTATTCAGACTTCTTACTGGGTTGTGTTGATGTCATTTTGTAGCAAAATAGGTGAAATTATGACTAGTAATTAGTACCAAATGTAAGTACATTATTATTTTGTATGTTTGATCATCCGAACAAATCAGTAATCCATACACCCCGATCTCATTTAATTCGCATAATCGATTCTCTACTGGATATCTAAAAAATGGTGTATAATTAATTATTTAGAAAATGTTATACAAGGAAACTTACTTTAATTTTTACTCAAACACTAATTGAGGATTAATACTAAAAAATAATGGTATAAAGTAGAAAGATGTATAATTTATAATAGTTGTTGTGTAGAACAAATTGGTTATAATTTCAATATTAGATTTAAAGAATGCTGGATAAGTTGTTTTTGTTAAGAAAAAATTAAGCTTTTTAATAAGAAAAATTTTAACACCAATTAAAAGAAAAATTGTATCTGAGCAAACACATCTTAGTCTGTTTTATGCTAATTTTCTCAGATTCTATTGATCATACTTATGGTCATTACCACAAATATGTACAATTTAATTTTTAAATCCTTCAATTTCCACCAATAAAAATGAGTTTTTTTTATCAAATAATTTTCTACTTGTAGATCTTCAAATGGTCTGACATAACTCAGTCAAGCTAAACTAAATATTTTTCTTAGACATCTTTGTCTGCAAATTAAGTAGACAACTATAAGAAAATGTTCGCTGTAATTTAATTTAAATAAACATTGCAATAACATTATACAAACTTTCTTTCAACATCACATTATCAACTTTGAACAAAAAAAAAATGTATACAACTATTTTGAAAGATGTTTATATATTTAAATACACTCTAAGCTTGTTTTACATAAATTGTATTTGAATGAAATGGAGTTTATAATAACGGAGGTTGAGGTTCTTTTTACAAATAATTTTCAACTGAGCTAATTTTCTTTTACTTTGGATTTGGCACACTGTTCTGCGGGACTAGAATTCGTAGAACCTATTTAAAGAGATTAGGTCTTTTCATATTATTTTGTTTTTTAGAGGCTACTTTCTAGTAAAAATTGATCAATATCGTTAAACAAAAAATCTTAAGTTATTAAGAAATCAACTTTTATTGTTAATCTTATAAGACCACATACCAAATTTGATCAAAATTGCTCCATTCATTTGAGTTGCAGAAAACTGTACGGACATCATTTCAAAAACTGTATATATATATAATATATAATTGCACTCTATACTAAGTAATGTAATAATAGTTACCTAATATTGTTTTTCAAAGCTGTGTACTTAGGCCTGTATCACGAACTATAATTTTGTTGTACAAATCTTTAATGAGTTATTTAATGTATTGACAGAATTCATATCAAGGCATTCCATGGAAGGAAAATTTACATTTGTTGACCAACGTGTGATGGCACTACTGGGGTACACTCCTCCAGAACTCCTTGGCAAATCATGCTTTGAATTTTTCCATCCAGAAGATCAAACACATATGAAAGAAAGTTTTGAACAAGGTAATAGTTCTATAAATTTAATATGTGCAAGGCTTAAATACACCACTTCCTTATTGTTTTTTCAAATGTTCAAAAAGCACTGTGGTGAAATTCACAATAACGAAAACAAACATATGACTTTAACCCTAGAAGCGGCGCATGTTAATTTTCTTGACAATTCTTTGTTTGTTTAAAAATTAATAAAAAATATTATTTTTATACAAAACCAAATTTATAAGACATCATTTTTCTCAGAAAGATACAACGAATTCATCTATGTAATAAAAAAAAAATTTTTTGAAACGGTGTTGGAGTAAGTATGTGACATGTCAAAAAATGATGTTATCATTTTTCAGAAAAACCTGTATCATCCAAAATCAATAGCTTACCACCTTTTTCTAAGATATACAAAAGTTTTGTGTATTATTTGTCAATATATTTAGGAAAAAAAAATAATAAAGTTGTTACATTTTCAAAATTTTAAAAATTATTTTACTAAAAAGGAGACATTGTTCATTTTATTTTCAACAATTTACCAAAAATAGTAATATATATTTTATACAAAAGTTCTATATATCAATTATGTTCAGAAAGGTGCATAGAATCTAGGTGTGTAGTGAAAAAAAATGTTAGATGTATCACATTTGGAGTTTTTTGGTCAAATACCACAAAATCGGAGGGTAAAAAGAGAATAATTTCACAGATATCGTTATGTACACCATACTAATAAGTTTTCGGAATTTTTTCAACGATTACTAGAGATTTGTAGTATATTTGTGAATATATTTAGGGGAAAAAATAATAATTTGTTACATTTTCAAAATATAAATAACGATTTCCCCTAAAAAGTGATACTCTGACGGTTGAGGTTAGGTTAGACACCTCGACAATTTAGGCGTAATTAGTAACTTTCTAAAGCTAGGCCTAAGACAAAATCATTAGATTTCACTAAAACAATATACTTTACAAAGAATAACACACATATTCACTTGTATAATCAAATAAAACACTCAATATAAGAAAATTTGGTTATACCCTAGATTTACAATTTACCTTTTAGGTTATCCCAAATATAAACCGTTCACAAACTAGAAATTCACTCAAAAACATAAACTTTAGAAATAAAAACACATATATTGTAACTTGTATACAAAATTTATATACAATTTGTATACACAAACCTTCAAAATAACAAATTTCTAACCCCCAAAACAATATGCGCTACGTCATTTGTTACAGTTTTTATGTCACACAATTGCTACGTTTGGAGATCAAAACAAAACCTTCTTAGTAAGTATTTTCCTATATCAAGTGGTACCAACTTATAGAATGAAATTTCCTCTACAACATAGTGTAAAGAACGAATACAATTTCTGACAACAAAATGGATTACGTCATTTCGTAAACTGCACCGAATGCCAAATGAATTTCGTGCCGTCAGGTTTGTTCTATGGTCAAGTAGATATATCTCTGGATCTGTGAGACGCAGAAAAATTTGTAATCTACGGTTAGAAAGAGAAACATGTGATCTATAGAACAGTGTTTTAGTTGACTTAAATGACAGATAAATAGAGTTGTAATCATATGGGGGAAATGCCCCTGCGTTTACGAAAAGGCGCAGAGTTGAAATTTACGATTTTACGCATCAAAAATATGCGAACTTCACCAATTTTTGGAATATTATTTATAACGTTTTGTGGTTTTTTTTTTTTCATGATTATGCATCTACGGAACATTAGCTTTCCAACGGTATTTTATTTATTGTGATAGGACAATTTTAAGTGGGAGTAATGTGGAATTGCAAAATACGTGTTTTACAGTTGGTGAACTAAGCTATGCATGAAAAATCGACCAGCACTGGGTCGAATAACCGTGCTAGGGTTAATAACTTAATTTATTTGTTTTTTACTGGTTGGAGAATGTCCCATGCTTACATACTGTATATACTTTTGTTAATATACAAAGTTTTAAAATTGCTATTACTTTTTATTAAAAATAGTTATTTTTATAATTTTATTACGTTAGAGCAACCAGATATGGTTATGTACAACTGTTATGTCACTTACTGGCAACAATCGTTTTTAGTTGTCTTCAATTATTTATACACAACACTTGTTTTTGACATTTATCGTCCATCATTGGGTGTATACAAAACACATTCAAAGTATAACCAAAAATACTGTTTCTCGAGCACATTCAACATAAATTGACAAGTTTTGGTTACCATCTTATTCCACCAAGGGTCTGTAGTCCACTGCTTCAACAGCTGGTCATTTCTGTGAAGTTATCTAGTTAATTAGTTCGAAAGTAGGGGTTGCATCAAATTGTTTTTTGTTGTTCACTAATTTACCCAGTTCCTCTAGTTCGTTTTTCTAGATGTATAATTCTTCTATGTGGTAAATAAAATTATCAACCCTGCATTTATACAATATTTGCATATTTTAATCTATATTAGTACTGAATTATTGCAGTTTACAATGTGCTCTGCAAGCTTCAATTTCTCTGGGTCTCCCATCTGCCCCACATGGAATTTATCCATGCCTTAATGGATGAACCAAACGACAATGAGAACTAAACATATTCAAACACATAGCATAACATAATGTATTTAAGCTGGAAATAATTGACAATACGTACATGAAAATGAAATAAAAAATCCACAATCCAAATTTAAATTCAACAACTCAATAACCAATGTTTACAAAAAAAAAAAAAAAAAAAAAAAAAACGGATACAGAATAGCCTTCAAAACCAGCTCTAACCTAAATTTACCAAACACTCATACAAATATAGATCATCACTATAAATTTTCTTCAACAAATAGTATGCTTGTGTAGCAGATTTTCAAGTTTTACGAAGAGTTTCACATTGACACATTACTCCTTGTAACATATATTCCAATGAAACTCAGATCATATGTTCACGTTAACATAAGTTCGGAGTTATAACAGTAGATGGTAGGGAAAGCACAGATCAATAACCACTCCTGTTCGCTGTTGTCTAAGTTCCAAAAAAAGCCAAAAAAACAATCGGTCTGGCTTTCTTATAGCCACACCTTTCATATGATGACGTAAGATTCATAATTATGTTTTCATTAAATTATGTGATTTGTTTCAGTACTCAAATTGAAAGGTCAGGTGATGTCTGTGATGTATCGTTTCCGTGCCAAGAGTAGAGAGTGGGTGTGGCTTCGGACTTCTGCATTTGCCTTTCTTAATCCTTACACAGATGAAGTAGAATACATAGTTTGCACAAATACTACAGCCAAGTGAGTGGAAGAACCTAGAATACTAATTTTTTGTTTCTTAAGAAACTAAGGTTATCATATTATTATAAAGCAGAATAGATGAGAGGTTGGTTAAGTTGCTGGTAGTCTTACTGATGATAGTTGTCATGAATTGTGAAGTCGATTTAATTTGTCTATATTAATTAGTATTTTATCCATCTTTTAATTATTTCATGTGTTTGTCAATTAGCAACGGACTTACATTTGTAAATTTTAACCTCACTTAATCTGTATCAAAACACCCTTCATGACCAGTCATATTCTAACCCTTCCTAAGCTAAAAAAAACTTTATAAAATGTGTCTCAGTACATATTTAATAACAAAGTGGGTGCTAATTTTGTTTTTACTTGTGATAAATTGTATTTTTGGCATTCTTATTGCTCACCGACGTATAAAATAATCAGTTATATGACTAAATGAATTCAAACCAATATTTATAAAGTCTTTAGTGATGCCCATTAAACAAATTTTTATGGTGGATACTCATTTGTTTATTCTTATATTTAGTTAATCTAAAAGAACGTTTTCTGCATTTTCCTAGAGGTTAGTTTCATTAAAAATTAAATTTAGCAATAATAGGAATATTGTCTATAAATGTTAATGTATATTTTAATTATTTACATAAAATAGATAACGTAACATTATTTTTCACAGAAATGTTTAGTTCATCCTAATCATAATTAGTAATGTCATGAAAATAGTCCCAGTAACTAGGTCGCCCTCCTCTCGTGCAGTGTGGCTATATTGTCACTACTGTTGTAAAGTGACTTATTGATATTTTCTAATCTCCTTGATATTTACTATTAATTCGGAAGTCTGATTTGTTTTCTGTAGTAAAACCTGTGAGAAATCTTGTTCCTGCTCTTTTGTACCGTTTATTTATTTGTGTTTTATATTAAATTGCAATCCAGAATCATGTACAGTAGAACCTCTGTTAACCGGCCTCGGATTAACTGGCCTATATCGTAGTGTACTAGTTGTATGAGAGTTTCCGAAAATAAATTGTAATTGAAACACCAAAGCGGCGGCGAGTCAAACGACTTTGTCGATAGCGGTATCCCATTGTCGGCGGCGTAAAAACACCGCGGCATTGGCACCCATGTATAGCAGACATACACAGACAAAAACGTTTGATGGGCCGCTTTTTTTTCCACGAATCAATTTAGTATAGTCTACATTATGGAAAATATAACATTTCTTTTCAGTTTTCTTGAAAGCGTGTGTTGGTTTCGTTTGAGACGTGGTTAAATGTGCCAAAAGACTTGATAGAGGGGAATCTGTAAAAAACCTTTGTAGTGTTTAATTTTTTCATGTTTGATGTATAATATACATAACATAATATATACGATACATTTATGTACAATAAAATGAGTTGCAATAACATCTTTATTGCATAATTCTTAGCGCTTCCTAATTAAATAAGCTTTCTTTGAACAAAAACCGATTTTTCACGGGAACCTCGCATTAACCGGTCAAACGGGCAACCGGCCCGGGTGTCAGTCCCGACTAGACCGGTTAAGAGAGGTTCTACTGTATTATAGTTTTTTGTAATATAAATACAACATAATGAATTTATCATCTGCACAGTGAGAAATCCATAAAGTTTTAAAAGCAGTTTTTACGAGATACTTATATCTCTGTTTGAAATTATACTTATATCAACAATTCAATAGCCCACATTAAAATATTCGCAATTTATGCTAGAATATAATTATCTAATCGTAATCAACATTTCCTATATTTTTGTTTACAGTACATAATTACAAAAAGTAAACTATAGTTTATTATGTAGAACATTAGTTTAGGATTTAGTTAGTAAACTGTTGTGAATAACAATGTATGAATAGATGTGGGACTATATCCGTGACTTGTTATATACAGTAGACGCTCATTAATCAGACATGAAAAAGAGTCAGGTGATACAAAATTTCCGATTTTGCCAGATTACTGAACTTTGGAAAATTTACCGGGAATAAACAGGATAAATCATAAGAACTAATAACACAGGCGGGCCAGCTGTGTATTTACGATTCCCGCGTATTCTTAGGGTGGCATAAATTGTAATATGTGGCCAACCACCTGCGCTTTAGCTTCGTGTTCAATAAAGAAAAACACTGCTTACTTATTGAATATATTACGTACTTTGAACAGTTACTTATTGATTTTAAAACAATATATTGCAGTAGTTAAATGTTAAAATTTTAATTTGACAAAAACAAATGAGTAATAATTTACATTTTAAATGAGTAAGAATTGCATTTCAAAAATTGTTATTCATATGCACTTTGTCTTAACCAGGCCCTATCTCAATTTAAAAAAATCTCTTTTCATATTCTTTCCTTGATTCAGGTCTTTTCTTCAAAAATTCGTTATGAATTATATATAAGTTTATTATTTGTGCAAAGTTGTAGCTCTTGTTTGATTCAGCAAAGTTTATGAATTTGTTTAGCGCAGCGGAAGCTTCATTCAATGAGAGTATAGAATGAGTTACATTGGCCCCTTCTTCTTCATCCAATTCAATTTCTGGAACTTGCACTTTTTGTGGATTCACAACATTTTTTATTATTTGTTCATCACTTAACTGCTCAACAACCACAGCTTCTTCCTTATCAATTTCCAACACTTCTTCATGAGGAACATCTCTCTTATAAGGTTATTTGGTGCATTTTGTACTATGTTTAACAACAAATCACTGTTGTTGTTATGGGAATCACTTAATTGATCCTGAATCTTCTTCCTCTTGATCCTCAACAGTGTGCCAACATCTCTGTAGGGTTACCTTTTTTACTTGATTTCACACTAAGGTTGTTGTGAAAACGCCATCCTTACCATTAAACTGTTTTGGAAATCTGTCACAGTGCAGTCAGAATCCTGCTCTTGTTAATAAATAATGTTTTTTTATAGATCTCTACACACTGGACCTGAAAGTGGAGCTGACGCAGCTGCAGAGCAAGTTGCATACCAACCAGGCATAGACTACAGTCTGCAACGAAGGGATGCATATCCACATATGCCACAGCATATTCATGGTATATAATTCAATATATAAGATTACAGCTCTTAGTAATCCTATTAGCCTATTAGTAAAACTTATTAAATTTGTGGATACTTTTAGATTAAACCTAAATAATAATAATTATTATTTTAATTAACCATGTTGTGAAACAACCACCTAAAGACCTGAATACATTATACTCCCAAAATCTGAAATTGGGAAAATCTCGGATAATATGCAAGAATGCTAAAAATAAAGGAAAAATAATAAAAATATAATTTTGACATAAAAAGACTTTCATATACTGTACATAAAACACAATACACAGTACAAACCTATAAATTACATACGGTACAGTAAAAACGTTTTAATGTACATTTTACATGAAATAAAAAAGTTTAACAAAGGAGATGTTCTTGTAATAAAGCAAAAGTGCAATACAAGAAACACATTACGCTACACTAGTACAGTACTGCAATTTTAAAAACCGACGGTTTTTCAAAAATCAGACATTGTTTTTTAGTTTCTTACTGAGAAAACACTGTCTCTTGATTCTTGACTGAACTTTTCTTAGCATCGGTTATTCAGTTAACTGCGGGTCGTCATCTTGTTCCTCTAAATACTGGAGCAGTCCATTGATGTGTTGCAAGGTCACTTTGTATGTCAATCGCGCATGTGTGTACGTTCCTTCTTCCTCTTAACTTACACTTTGCTCTTCGTTCGCCTCTCTTGCTTTGTCTGCTATTGGTCCGTCAGTCACTCGAATCCCGGCTCATTAGCATCACAGTTCAACCACTCTAGACTGCTTATCTCTACTGCACAAATTCGTTATCGTAGTTTTACAGTATTTTTTTTTACTTATTTTTTCTGCAAGTCTCGCGGATCAACCACTCACGGATAATCTGTACACTGTAGTTTTATTTATACAAACTTCTTTTTTTTAAATTAACATTATTATTATATTGTGTATATGTATAGGCTACCCATTTAATTTTATTGACCTTCAATTAAAATCCCGAATCACAATTCTATAAAATAGTCAAAAACATAATTGTGCCACCAATGAAATATTAAATAGATTTCTTCTTTAATACAAAAATTGAATTAAAAACCCTTATGTGTTCTTTGGATATTTTTTTTTTTCAAAAGTTTTAATTTTTTAAAACCTTGTTATAAATAAAAATGTTCGTTTAAAAAATAAATTCTAATTTTTGTTAGCATGTGACGATGTTATGTGGAAAATGGTATTTCTTAAAATAACTAACTTGTTCATTTCTTTCTTTGTGAATTTTATATTCCAAATTTAAATTTTGTATGGATAGGAGACACATGCTTACCTTGGAAAGTGGTCCTTGGTATTACAGTCCACGTTATACAGTAATCTAAAATGTTGTCGCTTTTGATGTCTGCTTCACAACAATTATAAAATCACTTCCTCCAGAATGTAACCCCTCAGAACTAGAAGATGGGAACTGTCTCATCAGTGGGTCACAAAATCTAGAGAACCGCCCAATCTTGACTTTTTGTGATATTTCATAACTGATTCCTGTAGTCCTTAAAATACCATACTTGAATTCATCATTAGTTTTTAATTAATATGTACCAGAAAAATACATTTTACCGATCGAATAATATAAAAAAGTTTCTCCTTGGAAGATTTCAGTTAAAGCAGCGTTTGTATTTTTCTTAAACCCCCTTTCGGTACTTTTATTAATTTGAGAGATAATTTTAAGAAAATTGGAAGTGTGTTTTATTATGTTATTAGTGGTACATTAGATGTACCAACTTTGTTGAACTTCTCAAAAGGAATACTTGGATGGAAACATAAACTATCCCTAAAACTATTTAAAAACTTCTTTTTTTTCCACCTGGGATCATTAAAATAACTTATCTTCCTCCAACCTTTTTTTTTTTTTTTTTTTTTTTTCTCGTATGTATCTTCTCATGCTGGCTTTTGTACTGGTCTGATGATAGCTTTATCACGGTATAGTTTTTAAGTATAAATTAAAACATAACTTCTCATGTTTCTTTTATAATTTTTGACAACTTAGACAACATCTTATAATATTTTTAAATACAATAATTATTGTCATTTTGTATCTCTCTGTCACTATTTTTCACCCAACAAAAATATTGTAACCCCCCCCCCTGGTCTAATTAGTTTATGAAAAAAATATAAGCCCTTCAAAAATACTTGAGTTGTGAAGAAGAAAAAAATTTAATGATACAAACTTTCTCATAGCTTACAAAAAATAAATAAATAAATAATAATGAAAAAATACTGTGTTGTAGAATATACTCTTGTAAACACTTCAACACTTCTAGTAAAATATTTCAAAAATGCAGTAACAAAAATCCCATAACAAAACATTTTAGTGCTCAAGTATGTCACAACAGCTATGTCATTATTTTCATTTTCATAATAATTGTAACTACTAAGAATGAAAGGTGGTTTTGTTTTTCAAATTTCTGTTGTTTGGTTACTAAAGTTTATTGACCCATCAAATTAAACTACCACCTTTGCTTTACCCACTCCTTTCAAGACAGACCAATCACATTGAACCAGTCTGATGTAGAGAGGTTTGTCATGAACACAGGGGTTGATGTCTATAGTACACATTTCCTTTGTTTTTTATAGTTTTGTAAGGTGATGGGTGTAGTTCTAGTTTGTATATTCTATAGGCCCACTTTTCTAGGTCCTTAGTTTCTTTCATTTTAATATATTACTAGCTTTAGTTGGTAATATTAGGTTAATTCAAAAGGTATCTGACCTGAATTTTTCCAGTAGAAACGGTGAAGACAGGAGATTACCTCTAATTGGGAGCTGGTGGATACCTTTATATTCATGCATTAATTTGTTTGCAATCCACAGACAGCATCATTCGTTGGCAGTCTGTCTTTGAGTGATAAAGTGTACTCAGCATCAATTTAATTTTCGTTTTCCATGAAATTGTGTCCTTTTTGACAATATTTTCAGCTTGTCGAACCGTTAAGAATCGCAAGTAGCCATATCAAAATAAAATAGTAGGGATTGGAATAGCAAAAGGAGACTATGTTTTGCCAAGAAATTATATATCAGATGTAAGAAATGAAACGATGTGTCAGCTATTGTGTTCTCACAGGTTTGGTATCTTACACCGCATGGTATCACAAAGGCGATGGAGTACCTCTGGGTAGTACTATTTGGTTATATTTTGCCTTGAAGTTCATACTCGTGATGCACCACTCCATAGAAGTAAAAGAAATCATTTACCTAGATGTTGATGTTACTTCATACCTACTATGCTTTCTTTTCAACTCCGAGGGGGGGGGAGGATGTTGAAAGTCTTCACCATAATAACTATGCCTTGGTTTATGGGTTGTATCCATAAATCATCAACTGATTACCAGTAATTGCAGTGTTCAGGAAGTCTGTATCGCTATTTGCAGAGTTCAATGTATCTTGTGAGACCTCCAATGTTGTTTCTGCTCTCTCGTTTGTAGTTTTAACAAGAATTACACGGATACTCTCTAGTTGGCCAAATCTTAACTCTAATGTACTGAATCTTGTTGAGAGCTTACAAGAACACGAGTAAACAAAAATTTGATGGGTGGAAAAAATCACACATTCACATAAAACATTCTCCACCTCCTCAATAGATTTCACTTCCTGTGTGGAAGTTTCATTTCTTTCTGTGGGAAAAATTCAAAAGGAATACTGAACACACCTAGTATAAGTTCTTGACTTTTGTATGTACTTAGTTATATGTTTAGTTATAGTAATTTTAACAAAAGTCAATCCATACTATGGAAATATTGTGTTGTTACAATATATAAATTATGGTAATTTTTCTAACAAACAGTTTTATCAATATAAACTGCCTATCGTGATTTAATAACATTAAACGATAAAAAACAACCTCATTTTATACTTTTGTTTGAATTATGTAGCAAACCAACAAAGGCCTGGAAGCAATCAGAATGTTTACAGCAGTTACGAAGCCACTGCCTCTCCAATCAGTTATAATTCTCCAGGACAAGTAAGTGGAGCAGTGTTAAGTCGTATCACTAAAGCAACCACGAGTCCAACTCCAGCCCAAACAGCTTGGAGTCTTAGACAGGTAAAAAAGTGTTGAGATATAATATTGTACCCATAACGTGGATGATTAACCTGATTTGGAAATAATATTTAGCGTGTAAAAAATAAATTTTTGTCAGTTAATAAATTGATAGTTTAACAAGTGAGAGCACGCATCCAATATCAACAAGTCTTGAGCCGTTCCATGCAAGTAAGCGCTCCACTCATTTATATCATATTATTACATTTCATAACACATATACTTTACAAAAAATCTGTTAAGCAAACTTTGTATGCACCTCGACTCCAGGCTTGCTTGGGAGGCTCACGCTATCAGTCTGTGCACTCATTTAGTTAGTTATTTTTCTGTTAACAAAGTTAAGTAATACACTAGTGTAAGTCTATTTCACAGACATTTGTTGTATGGAATAACCCTCTGAGGAAATTCTACTGGTGAAAAAAAATTCTCTGGCAAAATAAGCTGTACAGTATTTGTAGAGGTCTCAGAACCACTTTTTAAAGTCCTTTTTTTAAATTTTTAGTCCATTTTCAAAAACTTGATATTTATTCCATCACTGATTTTTTTAATGTTACAATATTTAATGTACATCAAAACACATCTACATGATTATCATTTAGATGTAATGGGCATAATTATATAACTAGGGCTCGAGACTTATATGATGAAGATTTGCTAGACTTGAAAAAACTCGAGCCAGTTTTAAGCATATTAGGATAAAGTTTTTTTTAATAGACTCCCCAACACAGCTCAATTTGCGTCTGTTAAAATATTGAAGATAGGTTTAGATAAATGGCTAAGAAGAAAACACTTTTACAGTATCTAAGAATTTATGGACTCTGGCATGGAAGATCTTAAATTTTAGTGACATCTTAATTTATATGTTTTAATTAAGAGCACTTTTTAGAAGAGTACATTTTATATTATAAGAAAGTGTATATTTATCCAAACATTTTCCCACAATTCTTAATTCTTCATCGAGGCCAGAGGCCGAGTTGTTACAGCACTTCATAACACTAGAAATGTATTATTTAACCTAATTTTAGAGATTACTCAACTATAAAATATTTATTTTACCATTCAAAAAATTATAAAGACTGTTATAACACCACTCCTATTATACATAATTGTATATATTTGGTTTTATACAAGTGAATAAAGCTTTTATTTTGAAAATCCTTAGAGTTATTAAAGCTTCAATTAATTGTACGTACAGAGTAAAAGCCTGGCAACGACTTAAAAAAACATTTTACACATGAGACAGACAGTCCAAATATACATACAAAACAAAATCAAGGTTAAAGAAGAATAAGAAGAATAAGTATAGATACAATAGAAAAAGAAATGTTTTGTAGTTAATAATTGTTGTAACAAATACAACTCGGCCTCTAGCTTTGATTATGTATTAAAATTGGGAAAAATATTTGGACAAAAGTACAATTAGTTGTAATATATAGTGTTCTAACAAATACTCTAGACTTCAACAAGAGTTGAAATGTGTAACATATCATGGTTTATAACTATGGGGTAAACCCAAATACTCGGAAATATAATAATATAAAAGTACACAGTTACTCTAATGAAAGTTTTGTAACAACTGTGACTCTGTCTCTGACTTAGATTAAGAAATAAAATTTTAATAAATGTTTGGCCAAAAGTACACTTGTACAAGGATTAAAATGTGTATTTAATAACTGTACACTTGAAGGAGTACCTAAAACATATAAATCTAATAAATAAATATTGAGCTCGTCTTGTGAGATAATATTAGATAAAATAAAACTCAAACACAAGATCTCACAAAAATTATGTTTACTTAATCAAACTTAATCAATCGACAAAGTCGCCACCCTCAGTGATACATGAACTACAATAATTAAACTATAATTTGTGAGATCTTGTGTTCGGGTTTTATTTTATCTATATAAATCTAAATTACGGGTAAATCCAAAAAGTTGGGAGTATACAAATGTTAAAGAGAGTATTAACCCTTTAACTGCTAAGTTTTTTGGACTTGTGCAGACCCCTGGTGCTACGTTTTTTAAATTTTTTTTTTTAATTTAGTCACTTTTATATGTTTTAAAAATAATAATATACAAATTTTAGTCATACAATTTATTTATGTAGTTTAATTTTTTATATTAAAAATATCCTAACCTGAACAAACTTGATTTTTTGATATTGTTTTCTAAGTTTTTCACAAATATATTATAATAGTAAACTTAAAAACTCTCACATTATAACTAAACATAGTAAATAATAAAAAAAGACACAAATTAATACCTGTTTTGTATTGTAACCTAACATGTTTCATTTAGGTTCAGTTGCGGGGTTACGATTTCAATATTGTCACTATCGTCAGATTCACATTCACTATCACTACTTATTTCATCATTTGATTCTTCGTTTCCATAATATTCAAATAAAATGCGTTCAATACTACCATCTCTAACACGACTTGGATCCATTTATACTTTTACGCTAACACAAACAACAAACAAAACAACTATGAAAGTAGGCCACGCACCATATTACTGAAAAGTCATATGTTTTTAGCCTTATAAATTTCTTGTATATTCGTGGACATAGAAGTAAAAATATAGAGGTGAATTTATTTGAACAGTGTGTCAATAGGTAGCAGCACTAAACAGACTACTTGTATTATAAACCGTACAAAAACAGAGATAGCACATGAGAATACAAAGTAGACCGTTTATATACGGGCATAGCAGCTAAAAGGTTAACCTTTATATTCTGTAATCATAAAAAAATTTAATATGTCTAAAATGAAGCTTAATTGGGACTCTGTGTTCTGTCGACCCAAAAATAGCTTGTACAGAAGAATATACCTAAAAGAAGGGTAGAAACTGTATATTCTATAGTCATCAAAATTAAAATGGGGTTAAATGAGCTTTGTATATTTTGAAAACAAAAAATAGCTTGTACAGAGGAATAGGTCTACTTGAAATTATAAACTATTTTTTTTATAAAACCAAAAATAGCTTCTATAGTTTATATCATGTGTAAATTAAAAATGTGAATAAAAGATCGTACAATATGCCCAAGTTTACATATTTACCAATTTATTCTCAAAATTTTTAGGGGGGTGATCCCAAAACCCCAAAAGGTAATGGGTTACAAAAGTTATCAAAATAAACTAGGTATTAGGTACAGTGTAAGTTGATCAAGTGTAGGTTAAGGAAGCACAATTCTTCTTCCTGTCTGTCTGTAGTATATGTTATGTATACTGTATATATGTACAATGCATATAAAGGATATACCACATTAGAAGAATACAAGATACATAACAGACAGACAGGGGTAGGAGGGAAGGGGTTTCTTTGTCAAATCCAAAGATTCAGTATAATCATTTCATAGATAATTTTGTTAACTAATATTATCACTTTATAGAGAATCTGTATATATGTTACTTTACCATTTTGATAAACATGTATATTAGATATGGTCCTTCTTCAGGTTGACATTTCTTTAGTTTGATATTTTTTACAAGCACTAACACCTTTTTATTTATGTAATAATACTAGTTTAAAAGTGAGTTGTCTTATAGACAGTAGTTTAAAAGTTGAGTGAATGTTCCTAAGGTGCATGATATGATAGCATGATAAGGTGCATGATAACATGATATGTGTTTTGTTACCACAGTAGTATGTAATTTCCGCATTAGCATATTTATTTTCTTGATCTTTGTACAATGTCAAAAATTCAAATTGTACGGTTTTTTAATATTATGTCTGTCTACCGTGTATGTTGTATTCTTCTAGTGGGGTATATCCTTTTTATGGATTATCAGAGGAAGGCTTAAGTCAAAGTTTATTTGCTATCACATGTCTTTAGACAAGTTTTATTTTCTACCACTCATGCATGCTTATATAAGACTGTTACATAGAAAATGGACCTCGTTTTCACGCGATGCTCATTCAAGTCAACGCATCTCGCATTCTTGTAACATCAACTGATCTTAGTAATTGAACAAGTTTTCTAATTGTATTGTATTGTGAAGTTTGTATAGAGATACACCTTTTAAATGAACAAAATATTCGTCATACAGAAATCCACTTCAAATTGTTGATTTATCAACGGGAATGAAGATAACATGTGGAAGTGGTGTGTAAGAACAAGTGTTCATGACAATCATCTATCAGGACCCCTCTTTCTTATTATAGCAGAGTTGAAATAACAAATTGAAGAACACAGTGGCGGCGATAAGAACCGGCGGCCCCCCCCCGCAAGTTTGTTCATCAGACCCCTCCTCTCCCTTAGAACGCACGCAATAAACTGACCATACCGTTCCGAAATTCGACTACAACTAACGAGTCACCAATATGAAAGTTTATTTGTTGACCTGATACCTGTTGCTATTTTTAAATTTTAATTTTAATCTTCCTCTTCCGGACCGGATGTTTATCTTTTCGCTGGCCGGCGCCGGTGAGTTACCGCGACATAGCGATAGCTACATTACTTATCGGCCAACGGTAAACAATACACATACTTCGTATCATGACATTAAATAATAAATACTGCTCTTTAAAAAATAATGGTTATTGCCGTTTTGGATGCACGATGCACAATCTAGTCTGAAGACATTTTACCTTATTTTAGTAATTTCTTGACAATACTCATAAAAATATTGTTATGATAGGGGGGCCCGTGTGGCAGGGCCTGTCGCGGATCCGGGTCCCACTAAAATTTCCCGAAAAATCACGGTCAAGGCTCGCGGGCCCCCCAACTCGCGAGCCCGCTATCGCCGCCACTGGAAGAACACATCAAACATATCCAGTACTTTACCACTGGTGAATTTGGTAATAAATTTTCTTGATGAGATCAAACCAATTGAATTTCAGAGAAATTTCTTCTTCATGTGTTCTGTTGATGCTATCAGATACTTACAAAAGAATGTATTCCTGTTGAATTAACATTCCTTGAATGTTATGACAAATATATGGCAAAAAATGTTTGATGACACATGGGTTCCACACTTTACTATAGACACAACGGCAGTTGCTTGAATGATGTCATCCTCAATCAGTTTCCAAATAAAGCCTTTTCAATATACAAATTAATGGCGATCATTTTTGAGGTTGTTAATTAAGGAGTATTACTGGCGAACTAATGACTTGTGATTAAACAATCAATTCCGATTCCTATTGCTCAACACTTATCCAACTGTGGAATTCTATTCCACTGTCAACCTGATTTGTTGACAAGTGGAGTATGTCCTTTTCAAGCTAATATGGATGTGTATCCACATGATTGATCCAAATTTGAACTTCGTAATAGTTTCGGATAGGATGTTTATGAGCATCCACCATATAGACTGGTCCTACAGAATTTCATTTTTTTAAAGTAGGAATTAATGCTTTCTGGATAACCTTCATATGAGATTTTTACTCTATTTAAAAACTATAAGTAACGCTCTTTTAAATTTTAAATTTGTTATGTATGACAGAAATATACTTTATTTTAAATAAATAAATATCAATTAGGCTATACCAGTTAGATGTTAGTCAAAATTGTTAAAGCCAATTAAGATGAAACTAAAATTTTTTGTCTGAGAATGTTTGCTATACATTTATTTACTTTGTGGTAAATATAATATAGTTTTGTTCTTACAATTCCAAATTGATTTAAATACAATTAGGTTTGTTTATTTCCACAGCAACCAGTAACAGAGGGCTACCAGTATAGTCAGCTAAGTCCGTCAAGGTCTCCAACTGGCCCTACCTACACTCAGCTAAGTGGTGGAGCAAGAGGGGCTCCTCCTGCACCGTATCATACTGCACCTGCTCCACCTAACCCAGGTAAAACACTTTTATTCTTCAGCATCATAATTATTGAATGCAAATTTTAAAAAATGAGTCAAAAATACAATTTGATAATTTGACTTAAAATGTATTATGCATTTTTTTTTATTATGTTGAACTAAAATCAGGGTTGGATATGATATGTATCAAAAGTTGGGTGGGGGTAAATATAATAATCTAACCCCAAATAATAGGTCTATTGAATATTTCCGAAGTGTCTATGGGAAAATTGACCATTTCTAAAATATTAAATTAAATATTTTTATGGATTGATATAAAAATATAATGTAATTCTTTATTTATATTAGAATATCCGAAGTAAGACTTATAAATTTAGTTGAAATAGATTATAACAGTTATGATAAATAAATAGGAAGAATATATTAAACGTAAATAATTCCGACAATTACCAAACCGTTTCCAAAATGAAAGTCACTGTTTCAGAAGAATGAAATAATAGTCAATTATGTAATTTGAAAGTAATATAGGTGGTTTTATTTTTAATCCAGTTCAGGCCCGATATGAGTATGGAAACTTTGGTATAAGAATCTTTCGATCGGAATAAAATTATTTTTTTAATTCCGAAGTACAGTAGAACCCCTCTAATCCGTCACCTTCGGGACTGGGGGCATGGTCGGAACGCAAAAAAGGTCGGATTATCCGAAAAAAAGTCAATATTTAATACATATTATATAAACAGATTTTTTTAAAGTGAAATAAGTGATATATAAACTTTTAAAAGTCTATATATAAACTTTGCAAGTACAGTAGAACTTCTGTTAACCGGCCTATATCGTAGTGTACTGGTTGGATGAGAGTTTCCGAAAATAAATTGTAATTGAAACACCAAAGCGGCAGCGAGTCAAACGACTTTGTCGATAGCGGTATCCCATTGTCAGCGGCGTAAAAACTCCGCGGCACCAAAGCAGCGGCGAGTCAAACGACTTTGTCGATAGCGGTATCCCATTGTCGGCGGCATAAAAACACCGCGGCATTGGCACCCGTCGGTATAGCAGACATACAAAAGTAAAAACGTTTGATGGGCAGCTTTTTTCCACGAATCAATTTAGTATACATTATGGAAAATATAACATTTCTTTTCAGTTTTCTTCTTGTCTTAGACTGGTTATGATCTACGTACATTATATACAGTAAATAAAAATGAGCGAGTTACGAAAACGGGAATACGGAAGCGTGTGTTGGTTTCGTTTCAGACGCGGTTAAATGTGTCAAAAGACTTGACAGAGAGGAATCTGTAAAAAAGCTTTGTAGTGTTTAATTTTTCACGAGAGATAACACAGCACTGAAGCGGGAAAGCGATAACAAACCGGAAAGAATGGCGACAGACGGGCCGTGAGTCATCGACAAGTCGGTGAGTCGGCACAATATCGCGAGCTCGAGCACGGTCGGATTAACCGGAGTAACGGACCACCCGAGGGCGGATTAGAGGGGTTCTACTGTCCTGAGAAAAATATTTCCATGTGTCTGATGTTATGTAATAGTTACTTTTGAAGACTTACTGTATTCACATTTATTCATGCCAAAAAAAAATCGCTATAATGTCAATTAAAATATATTTTATCAATACTTGTAATAAATTTTCACTGTAGTTATTGACTTTTTAAGTTATTCTGCTACATTTGGCAATGGACTACAAATTTCTAACATACACATATTCCCAGGATAATCCTATACCAACCATGACATTGAAAACTGTTCTAACTAGACATTTTATTCTAGATTTGTAAGTTAGTAACACAAATCTTACACAAATTTGTTTGAAAAGTATATTTTTGTGTACAAAACAATACAAATATTTAGTTCACTCTGAATGTTTTATTTTTGTTCTCCACTACTTCTTATCATATTGTGAATGATTATTTGTTAGAAAAGAAAAATACAATCAAATCATAATTATCTTTACCACGAATTTACTGTACAACCAAAAAACAACAGTATTTTGTATTAAACAATGGAAAGGAGATATAGCTTATATTTAAAATTTTAGCAAATTACAAACAGCAATCCGGTTTGGAAAATGAATAATGTTGATCCTTGTCCTTAATTTAATCTCAGAAAACTTTCATCTTATCTAATAATTTCATGTAAACTTTTGTTTCAAACTTCAAATTTGTTCTCGTCCAAAGGACGTACTATTTTTAGCATAACATGTATTGATTGCATTATACGTGCTAAAAATATACTCAATTTATAAGTCTTTTGTTTTATAGTTTAAGCTCTCTACATTTTTTGGGCTTTTAATAACATTTTCTTTATTCAAAATTTATTTATTTTTGTACTAATAATCTTTTCTTTTAATTTTTTGTTAAAATAAAAGAGTATACTGTCGTTTACAGTTGTCTATTCGATACCTTATATTGGTGCTATACTGCTAGCACTTTCACCTTTACGCAAACATTTTATAATTTCTAGTTTTTGTGAAAGGTTCAAAACAACATGCCTTCGTTTTTCACTCATATTGTTATCACGTTCAAAAGCTTATGTACACTCTAAACACTTGACTAGGTTAATCAGATTAAGATATCAGTTAAGTGAAGTTAGATACGACACAACTAACCAAACTGACCAATGATAATAGCATTCCCAAAGTGGAGAGAGAGAGGGGATGACGAGTAATCGGTCTTGAATGTGGGAGGTGGGTCTATCCACATACACTTTTCCCTCAAACGCTATGCTTTCACTTCTTTTACATGTCACGCATTCAATAGACAGTCAATAAGGCTACTTTTTGTTTCCTTTATAACGTTTACTTTACGAGTACGAGTAACCTAAAAACTCAAGTACCATTTGCATGAAATCTTAAGTACTTTATGTCGAGGGTGTTTATACAGACAAAGTTTTTTTCAGTGGTTTTGGTCTTTCAAAGAAGTCTGTCTTGTCTATATAAATCTTTAAAAAGTGTTTTATTCCTTTACCACCTTCAACATTTTTTTTTTTCAGGAATGTGGTCTTGGCAAAATGCAAATCAGCCTTCAGACTCTGGTCCAGGATCAAGTGGCTCTGGTGGTCATCCAGTAGTAACGGGTGGAAACGGTGGGGGGCCTCCTGGAAATCCACCCCCACCTCAAGAATTATCGGATATGATGATGCAAATGTTAGACCAAGGAGCAGCAACGTCTTTTGAAGATCTCAATATGTTTAATGCTAATTTTGAATAAACACCAGATTTTTATAACCTTCAAGCACTGTGCAGTTGTTGGATTTGAATCATTTAGGTGTCGCAATCAAATTTTGCACGCCTCTTATTGTGACAGTGAGAAAAAATAGTAAAAAACATTTTAATAGCAAACTATTTTTGAAACCTTTTTTGGAATTATTGGATTCAATATTTATTTCCGATCAAATCATTAAAGTGTTTTGTGATGTTTGAAACGTTTTTAATTTATACATTTTTGTGAGTGACATAAAATTTGACTCATGAAAAGAAAAAGATGACTCAAAATAATCTGTGTAACAGAATTCAATCACTGTTTTAGGTTAAAGCCTCAATTGTGAAGAACCTTATCAGTAGGCCTAGTGTATTAGTGGAGTGTAAAGACATGTTGATCAGTGTACGTCAAGTTTTGCCATGGGACTTGTGACAACCCTCCAAAATCGTGTATACTTAATTTTAAGTTTTTTATTTAGGAGTACGTTTGTGCATTTTTTCGAATGAGTGTGTTTTGATTAATTTTGTAAAGTAATTCACTGTTAGGAGTGAAGATAATTATACACAAAATTAACTGTACATTTATTATTTCCTTTTATAATGCAATTGGAATCAATTCTAGTTCAAATTAAACCAGAAGAACATATTATCTAGGACAAGAAATCCATAATAGGATCTTCTTTTAACTTTTAAAGTTCTTGCTTTTTATATCAATTTCCATTTGTTATTTTCTTAGAAAAAAATCTGTTCCAAGCATCAGAAAATTTTACAGGATTCAGTAACTCCATTTCTCTTCCTATATCTTCCCAAGGAAATAATTTCAAAGAAAGGAAAGCTCAATATTTAAAAACAAATCCAACAAAACTAAATTTTACTATAAATTTGTAAATTACTGATATTTGTTTCCAGACCTATAAAAATTCTAATAATTTGATTATAATCTTATAAATTGTATGACAACAGATACACACCTTAACATATAACACACGATATTTTTTCCATTTTATAAAAAGAAATTCTGATTCGAGTCATCATGACCAAAAGGTATTGCATTATTTTACACAATGTGTAATTCAGATACCTTACACAAAGTACTGCAGTTATGACCGCCATTATAGTTCAGTAGAGGATAAAAAATGATGTCCAACAGGAAAACAAATCTAAAACACTTGACATAAATTTAAAATGGGATTACTATAATAGTTTTACATTTTTCTATTATTGTTATAATTCTGCATAAGGAAGACAATATGAAATGGCTAAAATTTAATGAAAACTCTTTTTAATTATGAAAATTCCATTTACTGAGTTTTTTCTCTGTACTGGGCTTGGAATAAAGTTATTCCTAATACTATTCATGTGACAAGTATTTTTGTCATATTAGTCGGCATGCAATTTGCTTTACATGGGATATATGGTTTGGATATAAACATAAACACTATTTTGTATTCAATTAATATTTAAAATAATAAGTACCACAATTTATTCTATTTCAATTTTTTTTTTAATACAGCCGTCAGAAACAGAAATATAAAATGTTTGATTTAAGTTTTTTTAAATTTTGCGCAATATATGTGATTATTTTTTAATGAAACTTTTTTATTTTATTTCAGATCTTATTTTAAAATAATATCTATAGATCAAATTGATAGGTGTTTGGGCATTAGTATGTAAATTACATTTCTGCGGTCATCTCTACAATCCAAACAGCTTAACTGATATTAAGTTAAGTTGTGGACTATGAACCCAGATTTTAAAATTTTATATTTAGCAGTTTTTACTCGGACATTAACATTGGTTTTAAGGCGAATTGCACTTTTTCATCATAGCAAGATTAACAATAGTTAACGTATGTTTAATGTTAACAAATATGAAATTTTACTATATTTGTAAAAATAGTTCAGAATTACACAATTTTTAATTTATATAGTTAAAAATTCAAAATCGCGGCTGTAATGTTCATCTTTTTGATCTTTAATGTACTGACTGTAATGAAACTCACTTTACCATGTTGTTTGGACACAGAATACAATTATTCTTCACTAGTTTTGGTACAACTTAAGATTAAATTAAAACTTCAAAAAGGAAACATCAATCATTCTTAAATTACACCCTTGACTTAACAAAATCTGTACGTAAAAAATAATTTTGTGTATTCTGCACTGTTGTTAAAAATAAGCATTTAAGATTTTTCCAATAGTACAAATTTATGTTAGGTCTAATGTTTAATAAGTTTTAATTTTAATAAATGGTGTAACCAGTTTTTCTTATTGTCTTTGTCTCTGTACGCTATGTTGTAAGTTATACAGGATTATTTCTTTCATCATCTATATTTTTATTCTAATCCTTGATAAATAAATATAACACTATTGTAAAGAAAATTTACATAAGTTAGAAAAGTAAAGAAATTATCATGGACCAAATGCACACTTCTGAAAGCCATGTACTGTTTTTTTAAAAAAGTAATAATTAATATTATCAAGGATAACTTCTTTATTTAAGTTTTTATTTCTCCACAATACAAAACAAAAATAGTATACATTATACAAGCATATTTTTGTACTAGTTTTAAATTAAAATTTATGTACAGAATCTTTTGTTTATATTAATATAAAATATTGCTAACTAATTAAACGAATGATTTCATATCAACAGGAATTCATTTTGTACCTTGTTAATTTCATTGTTGTTATTACGTTTCATTCAAGCAATTTTAAGTTTAAATTGGTCGTTTAAAGGTTGTTTGTAATTTTTTAAATACTCTGGGTCCAGTTTTGGGCCCGGCCATGTACCAAACAATGGTTTCCTTTATCAGTGAGTTAATGATCCCCACACTTTAGTGGGAAATTGACATGGTTTTTCTTTTGAAAATTGTTCAATGTCTATTTCAATGTTTATAGTTGGTATTCTCAAAGTTGATTCCATGTGACTATCTGTTAACCATGTGAGACCTTTAGATTTGACAGTTTTAATTAACGAAAAATCATGCTCACAAATAAAAGTATTACCGAACAAACACGAAAGTTAAAAAAAAAAAAAGTTTTTTGCAGATTAACCATTTCTCGCGGTAAGTAATTTTTGTAAAAATCTAATAATGGAACTTCATAAAATTTTGACTTTAACTGAATCATATGCCAAAGATCAATGAATATCAAGATCATTTGAATATTTTCTAGTGCAAATATAATCAACATTAAACGGCGATGAGAAGATTTCAAATTTATAAATGTCTTGAAATCAGATCCCAAAATCTTGCTTCAAACATATTATATTGCTATATTTTGAGAAGTTCAATGTGTAATCAGTAGAATTTTTCTCAATAAGCAAAGGGAAGTTAGCTAGAACTCCTTTTTGTACTTTTTGAGCACACCACACTGACAATTTTTTTTCAAACGCTCTTACGAGACTCCCTGATGAATGCATTAAATTGTCTTTGCCTTGAAGTTTGGTATTTAATTCGTTCATATGACATGTAATATCGACATAAAATGTTAAATCACATAACCAGTCTTTATTTTAAAATTCTAATGCCATGATCGGAAAGAAATATATTAATTTCTTCACGAAGATTGAACATTCTTCTTAAAACTTTGCCTCCACTCGGTCACCGAATATAAGTGTAATAAATCACATTTTCGAATTCACTATCATTATCAAGAAATTCTTTAAATTGGCGATGGACAAATCCTTTCCTACGAATAATATTTAAAACTTTGATAACATGATCCATCTGTAACGATTTTGTACACAAATTTTGTCTGAAGAATTACAGTGAAAAGTCATGAGCTCAGTTTTATAAATACTATAGTCTTTATCAAGGTATGAACACCAAACCGTGTTTTTTCCACAGAGTTTGTAAGCTTTAGCTACTTGTGGAATTAAAAGTTTTTATTATCAAATTTACTGAATTGATATTTAAAAATATTATTGAAAGTTTTTGGGCGCCATTCTGTGAAAAAGCACAAACACTTGTATGAATTGTTATGGATCATGGATTCTTTTAGGAAAATGTAGACTACTTATAATCATAAACACATTACAGATTTCTCTGTAAATACCAGCTTTAATATTTTGGAATTAAAGGTTTCCTGGAATCATGATTTGTTATCAATTCCTTATAAATTAACATAAAACTCAAGTACTGTATTTAGTTTTATGAAGGTGCCCCTGAAACATACATGTACAAAAAAAAACTAATTCCTTACGACTAACATATTTATGGTTCTAGTTATACAATGTTTTTAATGTCTTTCAATTATATTATGTAACAAGAAAAATGTCAATTTTATATTATTGATTTTAGTAGTTCACTAATAGTACTTTGTATTGAAAGTCATTGCTCTTTCCCGTATATTCCACTACAAATCAACTTGTGTAATTTTTAATTAATTTACAAAAATGGCCAAAAAAGTTTGATATAACATTTATTGTATGTCTAACAGATTTATTATGTTTAACAGATAAAAAGTTCTTTATACTTTATAGTTTTATAGATATTAGTTCTTTTCAAGAAAATATATATCATTGAAATATGTTATAACAATTTAACGTAAGCTTCTATACCACAAAGCTAATCACTGATTTTATAAAAAAAAGTCAAGAACAAAAACTTTTTATTCATAGAGCTCATTTGTTGTATCGCTCTCTCGAAGCGATATTTGAGGCAATCAGCCTAATGAGAAGATCTCTTGGTGGTGAGAAAGTCAAACAGGATCACTCTCGCCGAAAGAAGGTAAGCGAATGAATCTCTAAGAAGTACTCTGTTTCAGCTTGGTTCTCAAATACTGCGATTGGTGGATATTTTGGGCCAATTAGGGTTAACCTGTCTATTAGGTCGGCACACTAATATACTGCACTTAGTTCAATATGTTTTGGTGGAAATTATTATTTCTTAAAATTACCTAATTACGTAATTAGCTTTTTCCAGTCATACAAATTGTTTACTTGTGATTCTATAATATTAACCAATTTCGAAACACTGTCTGTCCGTCTATACGAGGCTTTGAATATACAATTGTAATACGAGAGATGATGCAAGTTTCCCGATGCCATATCTCGCTTACATCACACATTGAACCAAGTACCAACCCAACTTAGACACAAAAAAGTGAAATGTTACAATTTTGTTCATATGTATTTTCAATTCAAAACGTTTGAAACTTTTATTGTCTCCTGGTGAATATCGAAACCTCTTGTTGTGCCTTTCATAGAAACCAAATTTAGTAGCTCTTCAGTGATGTTAAAATCGGTATCAATGGCTCGGAATGAAAATAACAAGCTGGGCTTAATCTGAAATGTCACCAGTTTCTTCCATCGAGATCAAAAACTTTTAAATTGTTAAAACAACGGCAGGAAATGGTATAGCAGTGAACAACAACATAAACAAATACAAGTCCAATTATTATTAAAAAATTTATGGTCTTTATGCTATGACCTCGTGCTACTTCCTCAAGTGCTTGTGAAATATCTTCTGTTTTCGTCTAAAAAGCTCTAATATCTGAAATACAATATTTCAATACATTACAGTTTTATGTTTTACCTACCTTGATTCAGTTATAACCTGAAATATGCCTCAAATCACAACCATTTTCCAGATACAACTTATAGTCTTGAAACTACATTTACTCTCAACCAATCATTCTTTGCTTACACAATTTACTTCGGCATCTTAAGCTCTGAGTCTACACAACCCTATCATCAATAATCTATTTTTATTTTAGATCCTTTTATTAGAAACTTCATTATTGATGTGCAACTGGTATTGTTAAATCTTGAAATTTTTACAAAAAATTTAATAAAAATGAACAAATATTTAAAAACTTGAAATTTCAATAGCACCCCTCGAATCTAAATTTAATTCTGCTTCTATTAAGCTACAAAAACAATCAAAAATCAAAAACTCACTTTTTCACCTAAAAAACCTGCAATGGGAGGTACCCTTGCCATTTTGCAAAGTTTGAAAATTGCCTGTTTTCTCGCGTTACTTACTCAGAAACTATAAGAGATATTTTCGAATTGAAAACACCACAGTAAAATTTGAACTTTCTCCTTTCCTTCTGTAAAATGTCATATCATTACGATGTATAGTTATGGAGCTACATGCGATTTAAAAAGGTATTGCAACTGGCGAAACGTGAAATGTTAAAATCTGGTATTTTTATTGACATATAAATTGCAATAACTCTTAAACCATTTGAGATGTCAAAGTGATTTCATTTATTGATTTGATAGGAGAATAAACGATGAAAAAAAAAATTGAAATCTCAAAGGGTTTACGAGTAATTGCAGTTTAAAGTTTTTTCAATAAAAGATCAAAAAATTTTTAAACCAATGATATGGGTATCAAAAGATGCAGAATTGAATGAGAATAAACCCTGAAAAAATCACTTTGACATCTTAAATGGTTTAAAACGTTTAATGCTCAACAACTAATAATCCAAATGATTTGAATATTTATGTTCATAAAGACGAAAGTTCAAATTTTCATTGGGTATTTTAAAATTTTAAATGTCTTCTATAGATTCCGAGAAATTAATTGTTAAAAATGACCAATTTTCAACTTTTGCAAAATAGTGAGGTAGTGTTAATTATCGAGTAGGTAGCAGAAGAAGATGTAGATTATAGCTCCTCCAATAAATTCACTAACAAGGTATTTGCAAGGTAACTCCCATCCTTCACCTTGCATGCCACATCCACCAAACCTGGGCTCCTGCATGATCTGTCGCGAGGTTTTACCTGACTGGACTCTGTCAAGTCAGGTCTTACCTCGCCCTTCACGCGGATACATAACGTTCTGCTTTCTTCCACATTTACAATCTCATGGAAAGAGCTTCTCAGCTTGTTACATTGAAAACCTTTCCTGTTTCCCACGCGATAAGGGTACTAACAGGAAGGAAGGTGGTTTTTAGTGAGTAAGAATCTCATACTATTGGGAAGAGCGGATTTCTCCCTTTGTCTTTTGAAGATTTTCCAGCTATCCTACGAAATTTTAAAAAAAATACAGTAAATCTCGTAAAGGAAGTGCTGCACTCTACACGCCATACTAATAAACTAGCTTAAACTAACCTGCAAATACTTTTAGAAAAATGAAAATGACAGATTTTAAGGAATATTTTCAATTTCTGAAATTTTCAATTCAGAATTAAATTCTGCATCTTTTGATGTACATATCTAATCATAATTCGGAAAATCACTTTTCGGCCTTCTAAAACAGTCAAGGGGCCTTCTAAAACAAAATACCTTACTATTTTGCAAAAGTTGAAAATTGGTCATTTTTAGCAATTAATTTCTCAGAATCTATAGAAGATATTTCCAATTTGAAAGAACCCAATGAAAATTTGAACTTTCCTCTTTATATACAGAAATATTCAAATCAATCGAATTATTAGTCCAGCTATAAACGTTTTAAAAGAGGCAAAACGGTATTTGTTAAAAATGAACATTTTTCATGACGTTTAAACTGATATTTCTTCCAAACTAGTAGCGATACCGAAAAGATTTTTTCAGTGAATGATCTACTTTGGATTCTGCGTCTATTGATGTATATATCATTGTAATAAAATAATAATAATTTTATTTAAATCTTGGTATTTATTGATGATATTACATTCAAGTAAGTACTGGTGCCGCCTCATGTCAGAATTATCAAACTAAACCCAATTTTACAAATTCAGTTATAATAATGTGCTCAATGACTGGTATCTGAACTATAGCTTCCTTTTCTACTTCGTATGCTTTTGTGTTTTTAGATATTCTGCAATGCCCAGGTACCCACCATAAAAGTCTTCCAACATCCATCCAGGTGTGCTGTAGTGTATGAATCACTGAATCTGATCACACAAAGAACCTGTAAAGTACTTTTGGAATCAGAACACAAAAGATAGTGATGGAAATCAGATGAAATGGTATTAAGAACTCTCTAAATATTAAAGAGTTTGGTGATAATCCATACATACACATCCGAGTGGACTACTAATTTACAACATTTGTAGTTGCCGTCTTTGTCAAGAAAAAGATGGTTCATCAGTCTAGGCTAGTACTTTTTCTTTCCATCTTCCTGGTTTAAGTTAGCACTTGATTTAATTTTAGTTTGATTAATTTCAGGATCCAATTCCATCACCTGCTGAAAATTGGGATGGAACAGTTGAAGGAACATGGAGGATGATAGCCGCCACAATTAATTTGGACATTTAGTGTCATTCTTAAATCCTTCACTGTAGTGCCCTTTCAAACCACATACCTCTGGTTTCATACAATTAGAACTCTAAAGCCCTGATATTTAAAACAAAATGTGGAGCAGATCTCTATAAGTAACTACACCCTTTGAATAGTCCAAGGATCAATTGAGTTATCTTGTCTTGATAAAAAAAAATGAAGTCATTGGTTTTTTTGTTGATGTTTGTATCCACTAAGACTTCTGTTCTGTAATTTCCAGATACATACCCATAAAAAATGTACACCAGGATTTACATAGGTGTATGTATGAGTTTGGTTTCTTACCACCAGGTGTGTAAGTTAACAGAAGAGGGATGAATTGTTTCA
Organism: Aphrophora alni; assembly: GCA_963513935.1. Taxonomy (NCBI): domain Eukaryota; kingdom Metazoa; phylum Arthropoda; class Insecta; order Hemiptera; family Aphrophoridae; genus Aphrophora; species Aphrophora alni. The sequence continues at coordinate 40,399,215 of OY740770.1, read as the reverse complement.
CTTTACTTGTAATCTACATTTCTCAAAGTTAACAACTTTCTAGAAAACTGTAATGTTTGGCAGCAAGAATGTGTTAAGGCATGTTACTTAGTTCCCATGTAAGGCATTATTATTATTAGCAGATATCCTGATTCCAAATAAGCAGAATCTGTTTAGAAACAACTTATACAAATTATATTGCTTTGATTCTTTGTTTTACAATTCAGTTTCCATCCTGAAATAATAATGAAGATCCTACATTAATGTTTAGTCTATTAATCACTTTGTGAGTTTTAAACAAGGAAATTTATAAACCGGGTAAAGTACTGACTAGGAAGTGCAGTCCTCACCAGTGTTTACAACGGAAGTGGGTAAGTCAGTAGTCTTTAATGACTCACATAACACCACATCTTATATTGACCAATTCTCTAAAATTCAAATGCTTCTTAAGGATGTCTCTAAAATCATGGTCTAACAACGAATAAATTTTATAATGTAGAAAAGAAATTGTTTTTAAAATTAGCAAAAGAGTAAATCCAACAACACAGTCACGGGGGGGGGGGGGTAGTCAAGTCCTCAACCTAAGGAGAGACTAAATGCCTAGAGACATAAAGACTATTTTTGAACCTCCCAGTGATTTTCAATACACTTTTCTATTTATGGCTAATGAACAATCTTGAGAAGGAAAAAAGACAAAATAGCAATAAATTTACTGAGAAGTTTAAAAACATAATATTCAAGTATTGAGTTTTTATATTCATCTTGTTCTTGTCCGCCACATTTACAGTTTACATTACTAGTGGAATGTGGATAACTTTGAACACATATATGTAATTTTATAAACCGTAAAAACTAGTCTTAAATCTTTGATAAATAACACCATTTCCATTTTATTTTAGTTTTAAAATAAAATATTCCCTTATTTTGAGTTCCAATTTTATTGGTCCATAGGAACCATGAATTGTTTTGGTGTTTATTAGGGATATAATAGTTGTTCATACAATGTCCATATTTATAAATTGAATACAAAACTATATTTGGCCACTAAATACAAATAACAAATTTATTTTAGTCACAGACATGCTGTTTCATTTTCTATTTATATAAACCACCCATTCTTTATATATTCTGGGGGAAAAGTTATAAATTTGCTGCGGGACCTGAGCAGTAACATAAAAAACAACTCTCATAAACTATTTTTTTTCAGGTTTGAAAGTCAAGTATAAAGCATGAAAAACATTAAAATAAGTTCGTTTTCATTGACAAATGTTAGTAATAGAATATTACATAATCGACAAACAATTAAATGTTAAATCTAACATTCACAGCTATGCAATAGACCTATGATTTGAACTTACGAATTCAAGGTGTGTCTATTAAATAATGAGACTGTGTTTCTATCTCTTAGATGCAGCAGTGAGAACCCGTAGTGAGCTCTATATCAGAGACCTTGGATGTCTTTGAACCTGCATGACACTTTTTTTCTTTTTTTTGGAGCTGACTTTAAATACACTTAAATTATATGAATTCATGTACTAAATAAAATAGGAATTACTTCAATATATTTCTACTTGTGTCAATTTTGATTATTGCTGTTTGGTTCAAACACCACCCAGGAGCAAATATACCCAGCACAGGTGATAAATGTATGCTGCTCTAACATTTTCGGATATTTTAGAATTCTGTTAACTAGTAGTGGTAGTGTTAAATTTTCAATCTTTTTGTTGTACACCTTGAATGCTACTTTTTCCAATAGCTTGCAGTTGGAATACATGGATAAAATGTTTTTGCCCAGTGACATTGGGAGTTAGAATTCTCTTAAAATTAAGGAAGAAGTTCCCAGTTTTTTAGTTTGAAATACTGCTGGTTTCAAGATCCTTTGACAACTAGCACTATGCTGCTCGGTCATCTGAATTTTTCAAAATAATGGTGATAAAATAACAGCAATTTCGCTGCAGTTGAAATGGGGGAGGGAGGAGTCTAGCGTTTGACAACAAAAATATGGCTCTATATGAATGTTGTTATTTATTTCAAGCAACAAAGAAACTGAACACAGTTACATTTACTATTTTCAAAAGTATGAAGGGAGTTTACCCATAGTAAAAGTGTTGGTGAACAAAATTTGTATGCATATACAATCAATTCTGTAATCTGTGAAAGGTAAAGTATATGTAGTTTTGTTAACATCAACTTACAAAAAAAAAAATTTATTTCAACTCTTAACATTTACAGTTTATAAATAATTATGTTTTAACTTAGTTAAAGGAAAATATCCACCTTGACCTTAAAATTAATCGCAATAAATTACTGTGCTGTAAGGTAAAAAAATAATAAAAAATTACAGAATCTAAATTAGAAAAAAGGTTATAATACCATTACAGAAATAATTGGCAACTAATAATAATAATTAAAATTAAACAGGAAAATATTATTAAAAGGTGAATCACATCAACTACTAAACTCCTCATATTGTGATAAAATCATCTTCTATCAAGAACATTCATAAAAGAGATTAATAAAAAAAATTAATTTCTTCATAAATGAATTTTTAGAAATATACTTGCTGACTTTCCAAGTCGATAAATACCCTGATCTAGAATACTAATTTGACACAACTTCATACTTTGGGTACCACTCTCTTTTTATTCTTTTTTTCTGTTTAAAGTAAATATTTAATGGTTCTTATAGTCCCATTACAATTATGCTACAACTTCAAGTTTTAATAACTATTATACCAGATATTGCTATTATGAATCAAATTTTCAGAGGTAACATGCACTTGGTGTATGTATAAATGAATGATTAATTTATCGTATAAAATTTCATTTTAGTTAAACAATGAGATGACATATGACATGTGACATAAATAACAGTTCACTAACATAAAGAATGTACACATTTTAAATTTTCTTTCAGTCTTTCGATGATTTGTCTTTCTTGTTTTTACTTATCAGCTCGTACTTTGTCTTGCTTGACCACCAGAGTAAGAATGGGATAGCCAACGATGGGAGTGTCATAACTGCGAATGCTCCCCAATCCAACTGAAATTATAAAACACATGTTCAAAAACATATCTAATATAACTTAGTAAAATAAAAGTGTATAGGAAAATTTTCAAAATGGTCGTGGGAAATGGACTATAAATTGAAGTAAAAACAAAATCAAGGGCACATGAAAATAAATAATTAATCCGTATTATATTGAATAATATTATTATAACAATATTATTAAAATATATTGAAGACTCGAAAACTTGGCTTTGATTGGGAGAAGAGATATCAATAATAAAATTCAGAGACTTTATAAAGTTCATAGATTTTTATTACAGAGAATATTTTACTTGTCCAACTTAAGATTGAGTAATTATTTAGTGGGGAGGACTCCACCTATTTTTTAACTAAATTTGGTGTGTGTGTGTGTGTGTATAATTGTTTTTATAGGTTTGCTTTAACAACAGAGGTTATAGGATATCTGAGTACACTATTTTGCAATAGTTAACAAATTTCATGTTTGTATATAACATAGGGTCATGAAACATACTAAATCTGTCTGGGTCCTCTGAGAATAAATTATAGTAAATCATTCGATTAATTTGTATTGTTACAATTAGTTTTTAGGGTTATAACTGCTACTTGTCAAAGTTGTTGGCTGTGCGACTCTATAAGGTGTGCAGTTCGACGAAAGAAAGAGAGAGAGAGAGAGTTATACGTTTTTGTATAACATTGTTGCAAGTTTAGTAATAAAAAACAGCCAACCAAGCTTGAATATAATTATTTACAACTAAATGATAAGATATTTTGCCAGGATCATGGTACGGCAACGGGTAGTCCATTAAATTCAATTTTTCCCAATATCTTATGGAAAAATTCGAGAAGAGTTTAAACCTAAAGTATGTGAACAACACTTTTGTTATTTGGCCTCATGGTGACACTAAATTAATTCAGTTTTTTTTATTGTTTAACAATATTTCTAATTCAATCTCCTTAACCATAGAAAATGAAGTTGATAATAAACTTCCAGTTTTATATGTGTGTATCAAGATATGTTGGAAGGTCATTAATACTTAGGTTCACAGAAAAAAGACGCACACCGGTCGGTACCTAAATAATTTCTTTAACCATCCTAATACTGTCAACGGAGAATAGTTCATTATTTACTTGACAGAACTAATAATTTTTGTTCTGATAAAAAGAGTCTAAATTGTATTAGGGATGACTTAGTTACCAATGGATACCCTGAATCCATACTTTCTAAATGTAAAAACACTATTTCTAAGGAAAAGAAAGAGTCTAAAGCCAATGATAAACCCTTATCATATATCATGATCTCTTATGTGCCGTGATTATCGGAAAAAGTTAGGGGCTGTGCTAGGAAATATAAAATATGTACCACATTTAATAATCATAATACTCTGTTAGGCAACATCTCTTTAAAACCCAGACCTAAAAATGGCATTGAGGATACTAAAAACTGTATTTACAATATAAACAAAAAGACCTCTAAATATAAGAAGAATTAGTTAACATAAAAAGAACACGCAATTAGGCTAACGGATAAATTGAAAACAGCAGAACATATTTGGTCCCATAGGTTTAAACATGAAGGATCAGACAATCCTACCAGCCAAAACCAGTTAGAAATAAGGCCATAATGGCTTCTGTTAATAAAAACTGAATTAAAAATCGGAACTAAAAATTCTCCTACGTGATCAAAGACTAAACTATTGGAAGCGGAAGAAAAAGGTCGTTTACTCCGATAAACAATTAGGGCAACTTTCTCTTGGCTCCATTACTTACAATCAGTTGCTTGGTGTCTTTTGTGTAGTAGAGGCCTACGAGTTGTGGTTTTATCTGATCACGTTCATATTTAGTCTTATATTTGACTGCTCATTCCTAGTTTTTAGTTTCCAACATGGCCCTCGGCTATGTTGGTGTTTTCTCCTTTTATGTTTTAATCTTACACTTGATAACGAGAGTTGATTTATACTCTCGAAATGTTGTGTATTAATCTTTATAATATATACAAATAATGACAAATGTTCCATTTAACCATATAAATATAAAAAAGTATGATTGATAGTTTGGAATATTGAACCTTCCTCTGATATAGTCATGTCCTCTAAGTACAGTTAAATAAACTAGTGATACAGTTGATTAATAAGACAAATTAGTTGACCTGAGTCCAGATAAGAGAGTTCTTACTGTAAATATGTACTCTTGTCTGAGAAGAAATTAGGGAAACCTGTTTCAACATATGGAAATTTAATTAAATCAATTAAAATATAACTAAAACAAATCCTTACCAAATGAGGAGAAAATTTCTTGTCATAATCCTTGAAAGCAATGATGAGACCTTCTCCAGGCTCACTAGTGACAGCAACTTGAACCTGTTAACCACAAAATTCTTTAATTCTGCTTATCTGCAGGAAACTAAAAACAATTTTCAATGAATAATCACTATTTTGTACATGGGATAATTCTATCTTTCTATAAATTTCCTTTATCTTATAATATTTAACTTTTTTATGTTGTACCACCTCATCACAGGCGACAAAAATAAACATGCTGTGTATTAAAGTACTGTTTAGAAACTCTCAAACCAACCGCGAGTAGAAAAAAATAAACATGTTAAACATACATAGATTTTAGGGTATAAATTACGAACCTGTGTTGCATCTTCAGTAGGTTTGTAGTTGACTTCGGCAGCAGAGAAATTGTAATATCCATACTTAGTTGGTCGAATGACTACAATGTGTGACACATTTGTTCCTGGAGGAATACGGTCAAGTTTTACATTGAGTTGACCTCCAACTACATTGAAAGCTTCGGGATGGAAACTGTTATCACTTAGAACAACACCAAGTGCTGCACTGGTACCAATATTATATAATGTGTACTGCAAAGAAGAATTAAACATAACTTTATTTAGCTACGGATAACATAATTCAAAAATATAAATATTGTTTCTTACAGTCAAGCGTATCCTTGTCTTTGGTTAAGGTGTCTTACATCGCGAAACAGCTGTAACACATCTTAACCAAAGACAAGGATATGTTTGACTGTAAGAAAGAATATTTATATTTTTCATAATTTTATTGTTTTATATATTTCAACTTTTTATTCTATTGAAGATTGTTTGTTTGTTAATTCTGTAAATGATTTTAAAAACTGTTCTTTATAGGTTTTAAATTTTACTAAACAAATGGTAGGTAAATTATTCTTTAACTGCCAGAATGAATATATAGTATTTCCACTAAAGAAAATAGCTTTAATCAGTTATAAGCAATATTATTACTGATTTGTATTGTTTTTAATGAAGATTTAATGTTATCACATTTAAACTGATAAATAATTACATTAAATATAAATTTAACTTTGTAGTAATAAATAAATAACCTTGAAGAAGATGATGTTTGTTAGAGGTGGAAGGACATTTATAAACAAGACCTCCTAGTATTTTTGGCTAGTTTTTGCAGTACTTTTTGAATTTTAAAATTAAGAAACTAAACGAAATTTAAACTAGGATAAAAAATATCATTAAGAAATTAAAAAGCTATTTGTTTAAATGAATAACATTTGTAGAAACTTCAATCACAAAATGAAAGAAAACTCAAAAATGTCCCCCAACAAACATTTTTAAGCAAGGTGATGTTTCAAATCAAGTGTTTGTTTTAGAAAACTAATGGTTATCTTTTATTTAGGCTAGTACAATATTTTTAGATGCAAAGAGATAATAGTAATTGTAGGGTGTCTACTAGTTTCCAAAAATAAAAATCAGTGACGTTTTATTTTTTAAAGAGGTGAAAATTTAAAAAATCCGTGACCTTTTAGTGGCGAACTTTACAATAAAACCTGAGTAGTATTGCTTGAGTTTAATTTTCCGCAGGCTGCATTGATTACATAAAATTTTAAGATAGGCTGCTACATATATCATTTGGTATTCGTTCTTCCTAACTTATATAGGCCCTAACTGCATGCAACATGCTGTAAAATCATAGCTATGTAGAACAACAATAGGCTTATTAATCAGTCATAAAAAATAATCATTTTAAAACACCTTTTGCAAAAATTAGTTTATATACAAAGCCTTCATTCTGTAAATCTTCTAAAATCACATATATCTACTTCTTTTTTAAAAGTATAATTTTCTCATCAATTTCCGTTAATTTTAGAGATATTTCTTGTAACAGTTTTTGTCTTTTTAGTTGTAACTTTCTAATCTCTGCTGCAGTTCTCTCTTTTGCTTGAAGTTCTTTTTCTTCAGAGTTTTTCTTTGCTTTTAAATCTTATTTTCTTCTTGAAGAAGAATTTTGGAACTCGACAACCATTTTTCTATTTACTTCTAGAGATATAATACCCTCTGAAAAATGTGTTTAGAACTTCAGTAGGTAGGCAGTTCAACTACTTATTGAACAGCAATAGTCATAGGCCTCAACTTACAAATAAGTTACTAACCTGGCAGGGAGAAAATGTGATCGTGGAGGTGTCTTTGGGCTAATAAGGATTTTTCCTCCAAGTTTTCTACCAAAGAAGTTTTTATTGAATGAAAAACTCCTTTCAACAGCTGTGTTGCCATGAAAGCACACAAGTACTTTTTTTAAGAACGTTTCTAGTTTGTTGTTAATTTCTTCATTTTTTAAGCAAGAAAAAATGTCTCCATATAAGGTATCCAACCAGTCTTTCTTCCAGTAGAACTCTTTTAGCTTTTCTTTGACATAGCTATTTTCACAGAATCTTGTAGCTTCTTTTAACTAAATCTTCCTCAGCTGGTTATGTGAAACAAATTCTTCAATGGCAACCTTAATTCTACTTTCTTGTAGTGTCTCATTTGTCATTATGTTTGGATTTAAACATGTAGCACCTAAAACTACCTTTTTTTTAAAGGGCTTTTTTCAATTAGTTTTTAAACATAACTAAAAGAAACTTTTTGCAGTCTAATCTAAATCTTTGTGAACCAATTTCATTTACATTTTTTAATGCAGCTCTTGCTCCGAATCCAATGTCAACAATCTCTATAGATTTTAAGTTGGAATCCAAATCCAAATCCACCTGTTTAAGTTTAGATGCAGAAGTCACCTTGTACACGATAGATTTCTTTATAAACCGGCTTCCAAGGCTTAGAAATTAAAATAAATACTTCAATGTAAAAATGGCAATAAGGGATCGTTCCGCTGAAAGTTGGTCAAAAACTCTTCTAGTTCATTCGCAATCATGGAATAAAAGTGAAGTTTTGCTTCCAGTGTACAATCTTCTTTAACAACATTTGTTACTGTTACAAAGTTTTGGTTGTCAGGAGCATTTCTTCGCACTTCAGGCAGATATTTTTGAAGATGCGGAAGCATGTCCAGGCATCTTTGTATGACGGTTGAATTTTCAGTCCAACGTACGGCACAGAACTTTTTTGGAAAACTAGTGGAACCGGTGATTTGATTGTAAATACCTCTTCTACATGGATAATTTTTAAAAAGCCTATACAAAGAACGTAAAAACTGATTCAATTTCCAATTTACTTTTTTGTGGGCTGCCTTGTATGCTCCATTTATAATGTGAAGTGAAGCAGGTTCCAATGTTCAAAATCTGTTTATCACTAGAAAGGTTATACTTCATGTGCTTCCTAATATCAAATATAAGCTTAAGATTGACATTTGGTCCATCCATGGAAAGCTGAATTAGTTTGTCAAGATTCAAATTTGCTTCCTTTATAACAGTCAATACACTTTCTAATACATTTTCCACACCAGACTTTTCCAGAAAAAGCTGATGTTAAATAACTGGTACGAACACATTTTTTCTCATTGTCCCAGAAGATTGCCATAAAATCTAACTGCAGCTTTTGACTTATATCATTTAAACATTCATCAATACTCAAAGCAAATATTGGGATTTTTCTGACATGAGATGAGGTTAAGTTACAAAAATAAGGTCCAAGACCATAGGTAACAGAGTAGGCTATATTATCCTTTTGCATTTTTATTTTCGAAGGTATTCCGCTACCAGGAAACATTTGGGGAAACAGGTTAACAACTTTTTCCTCAGAAGGAGTTGATGTAAGTGTTGAAACACAGTAAGCTGCCCACAATACTTCTTCCTTTGTTACGGTATCATTTAATAAGAAACTTGAAATTGCCTTTTGAGGTTCTACACTAAGAGTACCACATGGTTGTTTTAATCGTGCTGTGATGATGTACTAGGCCTACAAAATAGTATTAGCCCACACTGCATTATTTAAGTCACCCTGTCAATCGTTATCCCCTACTGTATTAGCCCACACTGCATTATTTAAGTCACCCTGTCAATCGTTATCCCCTACTGTATTAGCCCACACTGCATTATTTAAGTCACCCTGTCAATCGTTATCCCCTACTGTATTAGCCCACACTGCATTATTTAAGTCACCCTGTCAATCGTTATCCCCTACTGTATTAGCCCACACTGAATTATTTAAGATATGCTGCATGAGATTATTATATATTCTTTATAATTTGAGCCGAGTTTTTAAAATTATTATTCTATATACACATTTAAATTATTATGAAATAAATAGGGAATAATTATATTTTTTATTTCCCAAATCAACCTCTTTTAATGGAACGAGGTATAACATAGCACAGGTACAAAGATTTTCATTAAAATCTATCCAGCCAACTATTCTTACATTAGCCTATATAAAAATATAAACTTTTAATTTGATTCAGAACTAATAGAAAAGAGAATATATAATATAGGTCAAATAATCAAGAAATAAATTGCTAATAAGACCTAAAACAGCCTAATATTGAATTACAAAATCATAGCATAAAATGGGAAAGAAATGATATTTTAATTTCTTACCTTTACAACAATGTCCATGTCTTCAACAAGATATTTGTTCAAAATCTGTTTTGAAATTAGAAGCCGAGCTCCAGAATCCACAGATGGATCATTTCCAGACACGTGATACAAAAAACCCAACAAACATACCAAAGACAGTGGGATTTTCATCCTAAAAAAAAAAAAATTATTATTATTTACTTTCCACTTATGTAATAATAAAAGTACCAGTATTGGTTATGGTGCTTTATATTTAGAATATTTTCAACTATTAGGAACTTAGGAACACACTCAGTCTCAGCAGTTTTGTTACTGTCTCAAGTACACAAATGTTTCACTGTAAAAAAAAAAAACCTGGTGTGCATAGGTCCACAAGTTAGAAGTGATAACTTCTATGGCCGGTCAGTATTTCCAATATCTTTTGAACAATACGGGGGGACATGCTTTCAGAAAACTGTGCAACGAGTATACCATTGAATTCAACAAGTTAATAATTTTATTATTCTTACTGAATATTACAATAAATTTTTTTAAATGTATTCAAAAATGTGTATTGTAGATACGTATATAAATATCTATACATATAAAACTTAGATGTAGAAAACGGCACAATCGACAATCCTTAAAATGATCACTTATCATAATCTATAATTATCTGATTAATCTCTATAACATTATTATATCTTAATGTTTTGTATATTGAAATATTACAAATCATCATCATTATTGGTTTCATCATTAATTTGCATGCTATCAGTAGTAGAAACACTGAACAGTTTTCTAAATGACTGACTCATACCGTGTGGGCTTGGAGAGGATTCCTGTCTGAACAGGCAAAGATTTTTGTCATCATTGCGCATGCGCGAGCCGACCAACCAGCTGACTGAGGAGCAGCTTTGTTCCACAAATGTTAACCAGCAGTGAAAAGATTTCACTGTGTTAGAATAGTTTGGATTATTTTTTATTTTTTACACAGAGAGAGGCTGTAATGATAATTTTGATGTTTCCAAATTGTTTCCCACCGGCTGCCATCACATATGAACATATATAAGTATACACTTATGATTATGTTGCTCTTATGGTACGCATTGACCGTGACACGAATTTGCCATTTTACTCCCATCCCAGAAAAGTGCCCAATGGGCCTACAGAAGTTATCATTTCAATAAACATCTACAAGTTAAAATGTTGTAATTTCCAATTACTCATGAATTTATTGTTTGGGAATTATTTATGATCTTCATTTTAGCAAAATTTTATTCAAACGGTTTAAAGCTGATTTTGTAAAAAAATCAAAATTTTTTTTAGTCTTACAATGTTTAGATTTTGAATAGTGAAGAACCCCTTCACAATAGTTTCCACATAGGATAACATATTTAGTCTATGTAAAAAATAATAAATATAGGCCTAATATCTTACCTATTACTGTAATATTTGAGGGGAAAAAATTCAATAAATGCAAAATAATTTTATATATGGAGAGGAAAACCAGTGATTTCAATATAAGTTAGCTTATATAGGCCTAAATAAAATTATTTTTTATCAAAAATCTAAAAATATGCTAGTTTCAGTTTAAAGGACCAGTATTTTTTATACAGAAGGATTTAGTTTGTCAGAAATATTTTTTGTACACAAACAAAGTAAGAGTTAAATTTATGGCTACTAAATTATCCACTAAAGAGAACTACATTAAACTCTTAAACTACATATTTTTATTTTATAAGTACAAAATAAAATAAATTATTTTAAACATTTTACAATCTCCATGCACAACCTCTAACTTAGTTGACCCTTTAACTGTAATTTTTTTAAATTTTACGGCTTATATAAAGTATACACAAAATATTAGGAGCATACACACTAGGCTTATTACATAACCCTCCCCTCCCTCAAGTACCCACAATTTCACTAATAATAAGAGTTTCAGTAAATATATGAAATACCATCTAATACCCAGATTTGGCAAACTGTAGTAAAAATTTAGTAAGTTAATATACAGATTAGTTTAAACAATTTGTCTAATTTGTTTACTAAATCCCTTATTTTGAAAACAAAAATTAAATTTGGTAATTATTTACTATCCCCCCCCCCCCAATCGTAACTACTTTCAGGCGAAGGTTAAACATTGTATTTTGGTTGGTTATTGTTGATACCGGTTTCTTGGAACTAGCTATAAGAAATAGAATTGGTTATTATCTTACTTTGTCAGTGAGTTTCTTCTCAGTAAGCGCCCGTCAATTTACCATCGACTATGGCTTGTAGTACATTTAACACTACTCCTTTTCCTTGCAATGGGTTTTAGTTAACTCTGAGTGAATTTATTATTTTCACTGACAATACAGATAATTTGAAACAGTTCCTTTATGATCACAATGTTTTATAACATTCTCGTAAATGTGAAAAATGTGGTAATGAAATGACTTTATATCCCGAAAGGAGTACTTTACGGTGCAACAAACATGTTCAGCGGATAATACCATATCCAAGGTAGAGTGTGATGATGATTTTTAAGACCAGTTCAGCAGGTTCCAAAAAACCGACACCTACAATAACCAACCAAAATACAATATTCAACCTTCACAGAAAAACAGTTACAAGTGGGAGGGGGAGGAAATAGTTTAACAATAATATTGAAAGTTAAATGGGAAATATTAAAGATTAGTGGATTGTACTGTCCATTGACAAAATGTTCCAAAACTTGTGTCATGTAGGGCAGAAAATGTTTTGTGACATGGAATGATTCTGTTAGGAAAACGTTGTTCATACAACCATTTAGCTTCACGACTATTACATCCTGCAAGCAAGACCATACATTAAATACATATCGACCATTTCAACATTTGTGAAAGCAAGATTATTATCTATCATAATGTATTACAATAAAATAAATAATATAATTATGCACTTATACTAAACTGTATTTAATAATCACACGAAATTAAAAATGGCTTGAAAAGTGTTTTCCGACAAAAAATATGAACTGATTGTTTGAATACAAGATAAATCGTTAATTATTTCATAATTTTTAATAATAAAATCCGATGATAATGTATAATGGATATTTAGGCTACCTTTAAAAGAAACTAATTATTTAACTGTGAAATTTCAATTGGCTATAAAAGTGAAAAAGAATATAATTTTTTAAAGTTACAAGTCTGTGCTAATATATATGTTTTAACTACATTTTAACCACCAATGGACGTAAACAGCACCCAAATCAAGATTCACGTATCATATGATACACGTACATTACATGTCATGAATAAGCTATATGTTATGAGTCTTAGTTATTATTAAAACATATTTGTCATTTAGGGCTACTTGAATTATTGTTAAAATACTAGGTTTAGAAAGAATCATCACAAATAGGCTTAGGTTAGAATAGTTTACATGAGGGTAATTTTCTAAATAGGGTAACTCGAAATTTTCAGAATTTTTTATCGTCTACTAGATACCTTATGTCTTAAAAATAAATAATGTTTTTACTGCAGAGGTCACTCTTTTCACTGAAAAACTACAATTTACAATTGACAAGTTTATAGGTTATAACATAGGCCTAATGGCTAATGTTCACATTCAAGGCTTTAAGGTTACTCAAAATTTCAATGTTTATATCTGAGATCACACATCACATGATGAACTTTGATATGAATCACAATCTTTCATATGAATGACATTAACTTCAATAAACTTACGAAAGGTTTGGCAAGGTGATTATATGTATAACCTGGCCAATCCTTTCATGACATATAATAATATCACCCTACATATTATAGTAAGCAAATTATTAGATCGGTGGTTTTATATAAATATATATACAGCCACCTGGCCAAACCTGTTGTGGCATATAAATAACGATCTATCATAGTCATTGTGTAATGCCCATGCATCAAACAATACGCTATTCTCATTGATACCATTATGTGTAACCTATAAAAACATCGATTATAAATTGTATATTTTCAGTGAAAAAGAGTGACCTCCACAATGAAAACATTATTAGTTCTTAAGAAGTAATGAAGGCCTAAGTAGTAGATGATTAAAAAAAACCTGGCAATTACAAGTTACCTTTATATAAACCTATATGTGCATGGATGCCCGCAATTAGTCTGATCGATAATCAATATTCACTTTATTTATCTATTATGTGTTAGCTCTGATCTAGTAGCTCGCCATATGTAATTACTTCAGTCATGTATATGTATATCACCTTACTAAACTTTTACCAACAACTGTTTTTTATCAATAGGTTCTGAATCCATTATCCAGTTGTTTAAACATTTCTAAACATGAACAATTTCCAGTCATAAAACATGGTAAATTTTGTCATTTCCACTTTCAATCTGGCAGCACTAACCAACCTAAAAATATTCAAACTTCAGAATTGAATGGATTAACACTATTTGACTAATGTTAAGATATATATAAAAAACTTTAACTTTATATAATTGCGATTTCGTTTTCATTCACAAAAACTTAGTTTATGCCATATGCTACTTTTACTACTATTTTAGCCCACAATAGCAAATGGTTTGACTACTATTACATTTAACATTTTATTTAAAAACTAACTAAAAATGGTTAATTCATATTTGTTTCGATAAAAACAAAAGTATCTTACCTAATAGCCATTTTAGTTGTATCTCAGTAATTCTTTCTTAATTAAAATAAGTTATTAAATAGTGAACATCAAAATTATAAACAGGTCAAACGTGTCCAACTACCGACGGCAAAGACAACTCCACTAAAATCCTGATGAAGCATATTCGGCAAAATACAGGTCCACCGTGGATTTATTATTGCCACGTTTAGTCATATGGCTCGATTCACATCTGTTTAAAGTGAATTGTGTAGGCCACCTTGATTTACCACACCAGACTAAGTTTAACTTATATAGTAACAATACAGTTTATTAAATAATAAGAAAGATGAAAAATCTAATTAATTATTTGTTCTTGTATGTGAATCATCTGATCGCAGAAAAATATATGTTTTGATGAAATAATGTCGGTTTATCACATTTAAATGCAATAGTTATAAAAAAATCATATTTATTGTAATTCCAACCATAAAATTTTGGTACATTAATATTAAAATGTCTTAATCTTTTAATACCAATTTGTTGTTTTGGTATGTATATCTAAGATATGTCATATCGGTACCGTTAGTGTGACCAAATACAATAATTGGGTTTACGTACTAAACTATATAATATGTTTTGCCATAAATCTAAGAAGAAGCATACAATAATGTGAGGGTACATGAAGAATTGTAATTTTGTTGGTTTAGGTTCAGATGCGTTAATGTGTCAGGAGTTGGAGAAACCATTTTTTTTTATACGGCATGCTGTCCTTGAAGGACCGTTAGATGGCAGCTCTAGACCCTTAACCCTTAAGTGCGCGCGCCTCCATTTGTTACGTGAGTGCGCGCGTTTCTTTATGTTACGTGAGTGCGCGCGCGGGGTCGACCACGATCCAAGGGATAAAAATATCTGTTTTAATAGAGCGATCTTGTGTTGAGATAAAAATATTTGTTTAGCGGTAATTTTTTGTATATAAACATTGTAAAACCACAGTTTTATAAAGTTTAAAATACTTTTTTGAATCATATATTTATTATTATTTTTTTAAACATTACATGTTATGACAATTAATTTCAAAAATTTCATCTTCAATCAATAACAATCCAAGGGAGTTTTTGCATCTTTACCTGCAATTTTAGGACCTGGTAAACGTCTTATTATATTTGTAGTAGCTGCAACAATAGGCCTTTTCTTCCACACAGTTGCATGTTCTTCATCTACATCCTTCCCAACAAATGCATGTTCCAGATATCCAGCTCCTCCTACAACCTTTTCTATCACTTGATCTAGAGTATTAGCATTTTCAAAATTGTTGGTTCAGTGTCATCAACATCAATAGCAAAGGCTAGTCCAAACCTTTTGTTATATCAGAGTGCGATTGGTTCTACATCATCGGTCGGCGGACTGATATCAGAATCAGGATTGTAGTCGCTGGTGTTGTCAACCTCAGTGTCAGTATTATGGTCTGACTCACTGAGATACAGTAATCGAATTTCGCTATCTTCTGATAGAGCACTTTGATAGTCAAAAATGTCATCAACTTCTTCCGTTTCTAGCAAATATCTTCTAATCATGACTTCTTGGTTGCCGTTGGAACTCATTATACGATCATTATTTACACAAAAAACTATTTATAATTCATAAATGCTCGAAACAACTGTACGTATTCACTGTAAAAATAACACAAATGCGCACACGGGGTAATAAACGACCCCGAACATACAACACTGGAAGGTAACACAAGTGCGCGTGTAAGGACCGGAACGACCCGAGAATGCAGAGTTATATTGTTACGGACTGTATGTGACACTGGCCAAGGTCAGCGCCGAACCAACAGTTCCTAGGGATAACTCATAGACCACCTGAAAGGTATCTAGAAGCACTGGACTCGTACTAACCTACTGTGGAAAATATCACAAATTCAATTTACCTGGGGTCATTTTGGCCTCTGTGCGCGCACTTAAGGGTTAACTCAATTTATGAGTTTCAACCAATATCATGAAGATCGGCAATTTATTCAGTATGTGTAAAATCTATTCTCTTAGGTACAAAGTACCTATAAAATTCAATAGTCATTATGAGTTCAAACAAATGACGGATTTCCGTTTTTATTTTATAACATTTAGGTCTACCTTTTAGGGGCTTTTAGGTCCCTCAGGGGCTCCATTTAGTGAGTACAGGATTCACAATCCTGAGGGACCAGCAATCTCTTTCCTCTAGCCATTCCTTCGGGTGCTTCTAGTATGGAGCCTGAAAGGTGCATGTAGCCTAGCTGTTCGCTTACAGTTTATAGAATTGACCAGCATTTCCTTTCGGGGACAAACACAACAGAGCCCTTATAAATTTCCCTTTCAAACCTAATTAAAAATAAATCCACAAAAGAAATTTTGTCAAATGACCGAGTATAATATTATCTTTTCCTTCACTGAAAGAAAATTCCCCTAAACCACAATAAAATACTAACAACACAAAGACTGTATAGTTATGTTTATTCTACCTTATGTTCCTTTCAATAGCACTGCTATCATCTTCAGACATATAATTCATACCTTACTAATTACAGTTATTACTACTGCTGTGAGGCATTTCCCTCGCCAGTCACCAGATCCCCTCCCCCAATTACAGTTGGTATTGTTAAACATCATGTCAATGATACCGTACCTCTGAAGATGATACCAGTGCTATTAAAATGTACAAAGGTAGAATAAACATAACTATACAGTCTTTGTGTTTTATTATGGTTTAGACGAATTTTCTTTCATTGCTCTTTTCACCACAGTGCTCTAGTGATTCATATAATCTTCCTTCATAGTATAATACTGTACACTAGGCATTTTTTATTTTGTTTTTAAATCCCTCCACCCAAAAAAACAGGATTTTGTAGAAACTTGATTGGAGGAGGAGGGGGGGTTCTTTTAATGCTACTTTTCTCATAAGAAATACATGGAGAACAAACTGTAAAATGAATTATTTACTATTTCTGTTTTATGTTGGTAAATTTGCTATACTCATGACTATTGATACCATGAAGAAATATCTACCACTAACTTATCTTTTTTTAAAATTATTTTCATTTGAAAGAACCCATTGCTTGTAGCAATAATTCTAAATTTTATACACTGTCTCTTGTCTTCAAATTTTCATCATACAATTTTTTTTTTTAAATCGCGTCTTATTAAACCCCTCATATTATGTTTTGTAAGAAGTAGTAATCCTTATTTGGCTACCATTTTGAAATTGAAGCATATTACTTCAGATATTTAAAATTAATCATGATTAGTGGTTTCCGTTTGTTTAAATTTGATTTTATTAACGAGATATTTGTAGAAATAAACTGTTTTTTATGAAATTTATCTATTTTGAAAGTTCTATTTTAAATAATTTTATTTTAGTACAGACTTGTTTTTTAACAAGATGAATAATAATTATTAAATGCTTTGATCAAGTTTTGTTTATCTAGTTATTTCTGTGGTGCCCTCTAGGATTTGCATCATTTTGATATTAGAATTGGAATCAGAGACCTAATAACATAAAAGATGACATATTAGTCCAGAAATGACATCAATTTTAAAGATATTCCCTCGTTTCATGTTATGTTTAATTGTCCGATTTAATTGTTTATATGTCATTAATAAACAAATTATTGAGATGCCCCTCAATAAACTGTTTTCAACTTTGATATAGACATTCTAAAGAACAAAATGAGCTATCATATAAGTAAATCCTTGTAGTCATTCTGGATCTAATTATTCGCTTTTTTCCGCCTTTAATATTATTGAAGCAAGAAATGATATTGATGATTATGCCATACACAAGTGCAAATAAACTATGATTTTATCAGAAGAGAAATTTATAAAAGTGAGTGTATAAAGTAAGACAGATTTACTACCTTCCCTGTTCTATTGTTTTTATTGCTTGCTTTGAATGACAATGACTGACTATATTTGAGATATTCGCTTAATGGATCTGTGCAGTTGTGTTGGCATAGCAAATATAACAGCTAAGGGGTAACCAGAGTCCAAATCCTCCCACACTAGTGAATCTGAACTAAACCCATGAACAACAACAGTTTAACCCATATATTGTAAGCTTCACATTATTTTGTATGCTATAGGTCTTCTTCTTAGATATAAATTCAATGGTTGATTACAACAACAGATTTTAAAACATGCAAATTTACTTAAAAATTCTCAGCACAGCCCTGTTTATTGCACTGGTCCCTCAGTTCTAAATCTGAGGTTGTGATTATACTAAAAATACCTAATATTTAATAAATGTTTTATTATTACAGTAGAACCCCTCTTTACCACTCTAGTCGGGACTGACACCCGGGCCGGTTAATCCGAGGTTCCTGTGAAAAATCGGTTTTCGTTCAAAGAAAGCTTATTTAATCAGGTAGCGCTAAGAATTATGCAATTAAGATGTTATTTCAACTCATTTTATTGTACATAAATGTATCGTAGATATTATGTTATAGATATTATACATCAAACATGAAAAAATTAAACACTACAAAACTTTTTTACAGATTCCCCTCTGTCAAGTCTTTTGACACATTTAACCACGTCTCAAACGAAACCAAAACATGCTTCCATTTTTACCAACTTGCTCATTTTTATTTACTGTATATACTGTACGTACATCATAACCAGTCAAAGACAAGAAGAAAACTGAAAAGAAATGTTATATTTTCCATAATGTATACTAAATTGATTCGTAGAAAAAAAGCGGCCTATCAAACGTTTTTGTGGTGTATGTCTGCAATACCGACGGGTGCCAATGTCACAGTGTTTTATGCCACCGACAATGGGATACCGCTATCGACAAAGTCGTTTGACTCGCCGCCACTTTGGTATTTCAATTACAATTTAATTTGGAAACTCTCATCCAACCAGTACACTACGATATAGGCCGGTTAATCCGAGGACCGGTTAATCCGAGGCCAGTTAAGAGAGGTTCTACCGTATTAAAAGAGGTTCGAAGATGATTGAGTTAAGGTAATAAAAAGAAGTGTTCACAAATAACATTTTATTCTAATATTATAATACAACTCATCATGATAAAATTCAGTTACTAAAACTTAAGTACTGCTTTTTTTACTTTTTTTTACATAAACTATTATAATTATTCTGACGGTCAATAACAACATTGTCTTAAAGTTGTTAAGCAATTTTTTTTTTTTTAGCATAAAGAAGATTAAAATCATACCAATATTTGTTTGGCAATTTTTTCTCAAATAAGAGGCAAAATAAAAGTAAAACAATTACAGAGAGCATATTTAAAACCTCTAGAAAATTATTTTTATTTATCTTTTACTTTGTTTTAAAACTCTTACTAAAATTATATACACTTGACAAATACAATACAAATGTTCAGTCTTTCATCGTCTCAACAAACTAAATACATATTTATGCATATTCTGTAAAATTAGCAAGAAAACAGATTTATATTACTAAATTTTGTAAATAAGTTTATCATAACATAAATTTAAACAAACATATAATAACTTCACAGGTTTGGTTAAACTATTTCTATTGCAATTTTGAAATATTTTTATTATTATTTTTAATATAAAATCAAAAATATTTCTATCTCTTACCTGTGAATCTGATTTACAATCTTTTGTTCTAGGTTTTGTAATAGCAGTATCACCCTCATTGAGTCATCATCAGAATACTTTAAAACAATATAGTTTAACCATAAAGTCATGTGTGCCTAATAAAGTGTTCAAGCACCATTTGTCTAACTCATAATTAAAATATAACTATTTTGAGAATTGAACATAAAATAAAAGTGCTATATGATAGCAAAACAGCTATGTATAAGGTATGATTGGATAATCATTGGTGGTGATAGCAGTATATAGTAAATTCTCAACGGTCATAACAACCATTTGTAAGTCAAAAAAATCCTGACAATGGCTCAATGAAATCAAAATAGCTTTAAATAAGACAAAAAAAAAAAAGATTGAAAGTAAATCATGTGATTGGAAAATCGAACCTGTATGGCAATATTTTATATTCTAACATTTCTGTTCCAATGTAAATAAAATAGTGCAACCAAAATTATTACACAAAGCTTCATTATACATGACGTGTAAGAAAGGATAGCTGGCACTAGCAATAAATGTTTTCAACAGATCAAAAACTTCAGTACCCAAAAATTTCTCATAGTGGTGTGGTGTTAAAACTTTAAATATTCATTTAAAGGGTTGATGCTTTATATCAATTTTACTGGATATCATTTTTGTATTATACCACTATCTTTTTAACAAATAACAAACAAAAATAATAGTAAATTAAAATACTTACATTTCTTATGTGCTGGACATCATGATTCAGTAAATAATCTTAACTTATATTATACAATTTTGTTAAATCCCTAATGACACATAGAGCAAAAACAAAAAGGCCACAAAACATAAAATATTTTTCGTGTCACAGGGTAAATAATTGATAATAACATAAATATATTTACAAAACAACAATAAATTGGAACAACATTTTTTAATCAAATATTTAATTCCTAATATATTCTGTTCCAGCATATTTTTATGTTCATATTAATACATAAAAAAAAGTGATTAAGGCAAAAGAAACAAACAAAGAGAACTGTGTTTGACAAATAACAGAATGTTTACACCTTATGAGCAAATCGTACACTTTAGCACATCATTTTCCTTATAAAAATCCAATACATCCCTAAAAAATAATGTATTTATAAATAAAAAATACAAATAAATGAAAAATGTTCATGTGAAACAGTATGACTAGATTTTCTAAAACACATTCATAATGTTGGTTACATATATCCCAATTTAAATGAATTTATAAAATAAAATCTGTATGAAAAGGAAACATCATAAATTATGAAATTATTTAATTGGCTTTATTTTGAATAAAAAAACAATTACCACATTTTTATTTCTCAATAGTAAAGAACAATACAATAACTGTATACAGTGTTAACAGTTAACATACAATTAATTTGAGGTTATGTTCTTTTAGTTTATATTTTTTGTTGTTGGTTAAATAAATACAGGTATTATGGTATTTAATATTTAAAAACTTGTTTCTCCCTTGAAATAATATCTAAATTAAAAATTAATAATAAAAAATGAGTTCTTGTTATTAAATTTAAATTATATTACAAAAATGAACACAAAATAAAACAATTCACTTACACTTGCAACAGCTTGTGGTCGAACGTAACCTTGACACCTGGTCATTACAAAAATCTTATAATTCTAAAAAGCCAATTTACTTGATAAAGCAAACAGCGCTGGTTGCTTGCTATTTTACACAAGAATAAATACTTTGCAAGAAAAGGAGAAGTGAAAGACAAGGTGAGGGACTTTGGAAAGAAGGTTCAGCTGTTACGATAAGGTGGGTTGGTCAAATGTTTATCCAGATACTTTTGTCTTGCACCGAGAAGAAGTTTCTCTTTTCGAAGGTGTAGGATTCGTTCTCTTTCAGTGGGAGATTTGGAAAATCTACCACCGAGGTTCAAAGGCTCTTCTTCCTCTGGTTCTTCCCTATATACAAAACATTAAACAAATTTTTAGTACATTTGACAACAAACTACAAAAAAGTTTAAAAAAAAAAACAAGATTCAAAAATTTTTCAGGTTGAACTAGAATGATGAGATAGATATATAACGTAAAATTAATACACTTTTAATAATTTAAACAACTTTTAGACATTTTTACACAATAAATTAATATTTAGGTCATAATTTAACAGTAATATTTTGTTGTCCTACGAGTTTGCCAATTATGATATTCCCTTTTTAATTTTAAAGTCATATAAATTTTACTTTGTAATTAATTGCAATAATAATATAAATTTAATATAGTCAAATAAAAAAAATTACTAAAAAGTCAGTATTTTAGGTTAAAATCTGTTTTAGATTATATGTCTAAATAATAATTAAAGAGACATGTTTTAAAGAAACAAAGGAAAAACAACATTGAGGTAATGACAGATTTAATTTGGGAATTTTTTGTGATAAATAACTTTTTGTTAGTCTATTCTCTTCCGTTTAACTACATTATATTAAAAAAAAATCTAAATTTCTTGTACAATCAAGTGTTCCAGACGTCATAAAATTCAATATTGTATGGCATATTCTGAGATGAAGCCAATTATTTATCATGAGTAGTTTATGACCCTCTGCAAAAAATCCATTTTGGTTTCATTTTGCTGAATTCCACATGTTATCCTTATATTTTTTCCAATGTCTTCAAATTTTACATACACACTGTCTAATACTTAGCATCATGAGCTACAAATTTGACAAAAAATTAAACAATATTTTGGAATTCCAAACTTAGCTATAAATGTTGAATGTTATTAACTCAGGTTTTAAAACCAAAAAAGAAGGAAGTAGGTTCATGAAATAAATATAGGTAGGGAGTAACTGTGACAATTCTACCAATGGTTTCAAGATCATCAAAATGAAAAAAAAAAAGAAGTTCTAGTAATATTTTCATTTAATATAATACAATATAGTTTAAAGAAATTTTAACTTTTATCAAGAAGATATAGTGTTTTCTGGTCGCCCTGCTACATTTGGGAGAAAAAATCAAGACAACAAAACCATATATTTATATAAAACCATATATATTAAAGCTCATAAAAATTTTCTTTTCACCTATGAAGTTGATGTTTAATTACAAACTTAACAAAAGTTATCAATACCATCTTAATATTACAATGCACAGGGTGTGAAAACTTTAGGCATAATGCCTTGGTACAACATGGTACACATTATCTTGGATGTTACCTTGGAGTAGGATGTTGCCAATTCAGCAAAGATGGTGTTGTCACAGGTGATGGTAAAGGAGAAGGATTTTCCTGCTGGAAAGTCGGTAATGGTGCCATAATATGCCCGTCCAAGACATTCTCAACCGTCAGTTCAACAGAGCGAGTGATATGCAAATCTTCAATGATGACAGATAGAGGTAAGTGTGGGAACAATTGCTGTACCTGAGTCAAACAATAAATAATTAGTACATTCATATGGTGATCAAGAACGTTATTTTAATTAACAAAGTTTTAAAGCTAAAATATATACTTACAAATACAGATCTAGTTAATGTTTCTAATAAAAACTACTCCAGTAGAAATAAAAAACAAAAAGAAAATATTAGTCATTTAGATTCACAATATTCCAAAATGACTAAAAAAAATTCCAGGAAATGACCTGAATTCCAAAATTCAGGTTTTAAAAATATGAAAATGAACCTAATGAAAAAAATATTATGTTTCAATGATAGGTATCATCAGGTATCTAATGGAAAATTACAGAATCTAACATTTATATAGAACAAATCAACTAATAAGGGAGAAAGAAAGTAGAGAGAAGAGTTATGGAATATTGACACTGGAAAAGTGACCAAAGGAGGTAGGGGAATGACTATGAGAGAATAGGTTTAAATAAGTGCAAAGGGGTTAAGAGATGTGTGTTTACTAAGTTGAAAGAAATATTTTTAACAATAAATCCGTTGAATTCTAGATATTCCAGATTATTTAATTTTGTAAGTGAAGTAATCTGGCATTATCTTTAAGCATAAAAATTGTGTTCTGTTTCTACTAAATGGTTTACAAAATATTAATATGATTTACTACATTTAACTATAAATGTGTTTTTATAATTATAGTTTTTACTGCTCTACCAGAATGTCCTATACTATATTCCAATATTTTCCCAATATTTTTCTCTTATCTTTGTTAATTAATAACCACTTTCTTAAATTATTCGAATAATAAATTCAGATATTTATTTAGATTTTTTTTCAGATACTATATACTGTATTACAATTATCTTATAACTAACATTTCCATTGTATTTTACAATATTCTTTGTTGTTATTTGTACTAAACAAAACTCTATAGGTTTTTGTTTGTGTGTTTTGTGTATTCAATTTTTACTGTATTTATTATTAACAAAAATTTGTTTTTATTTTGTTTAAGTTTACTATATTATATATATATATATATATATATATATATATATATATATATATATGTGTGTGTGTGTGTGTGTGTGTCAAGAAATGGATATAAATCTATGTATCATGTTATGAAATCCTTCAAGTTTAATAGAGTGGTTACAATCGTTTTATTTAAACCTATTGTCACTGTACTCTTTCAGGTTATTCAACCTTTCTTTGACTTAAGTCACTGTCCCACTGTCAACATACCTTAATCCTTCCCCTAATATATATTACATTAACAGCAAAACATATGATGTAGAATAAAGCTTATTATTTGAAATTATACTTAAGTAATTTTTTTTTCCACGTTTTTATTTATCACCCGATTTAAATAAATTCAATATGTATTAATTTCATTTTTAAGGTATCGAATAGGAATTTTTATATTGTTTGTTCAAAGATTTCAGTTATAATATATGAGGCGTTGAAACTAATTTGATATCAATTATATATTTGCCCCCTTGATGCCCTAAATTACACTTGCTGCTCCTAAAAAACCCTAAACTTCAATTTTAAAAACCCAGGTCAAAGGTGGGTCTTTAAATAAAGTGAAATTAAGTCAAACAAAAGATTTCTGAATCAATGTTTAATTATGCGTCAGCATAATATAATAGTAATACTTAACTGGAAATATTTGGGTACAAGCCATCTGTCTTCCGTCCTCTCTAATCTTTTAATTTGAAATTAGCATAATATTTTGACAAGTTAAACTACTTAACAACTAGGTGACATTAGAAACTCACCTGTCTAGCCATTGCATCTAGTTGAGAAGTGTGGGTTGGCTGATTTGAATCTGAACGCAATAACTGTGTGTGTGTTACTTCCACAGAAAAACTGGGCAACCACGAAACATATCGTGAACCTTAACACAAATTTTACTGTTTAATTATATGATTAATAAGTTATACATCTTAAAATGTATTAAAAGTAGAAATATATTAAGCTTTTCCCAAGTAAATAACATTGTCAAAATTGTTTTAGTGTAAAATTAATTATTTTATTTCAAAAAATGTTGTAAATTAAAGATGTTTTATTAACAAAAATTACACTCAAAAAAGTTTAAATTTATACTATGATGCTTTATTGTGTAACAAATCTATAGTAACACTGTTCTATAGAACGATTCTTCATCTTTCGATCTGTGGTTTCCAAATGTTTCTAATTGTTATAGTTTTAAATATATATAAAATCACATTTTTTTTTAAAATTCAACTTTGAGCCTAGAAAATATTATTGTATCAAAATGTGTAATATATCATTGTAAAGGTTATGTTTCAAACTTTCATAATCATATAACTGAAATTCTACACAGCAAAAGGTAAAAATTAAAGAATTCGATGAAGTTGGAGTGTTTTGCTGTGAGAGAAAAGCACTTCATGGTTCTTCGCAATATAAAGAAACGTGAACTTGTTCATCATATAATTTTTGTATATGATAATTTGTGTACAAATACCACAAGTTGACAATATTGTTTAGTATTTTTCTTTCTATTTCGAACTAAAATATCCTAACTGTCATAGTTTTTGAGATATATTACATTTTACGAAGTAGTAACCAAACCGAACCGGACTCATTTTCTTTTCGGTGCGGTTACGATATGTGAAATATCGATTACTTACATTGATATTTTGCAATCGTTCTGCACACTAATAGAAAGATGAAATTTAGATATTTCAGTTTGTACAGCCAATTACGTCATTACGTGTCTAGTTTTAGATATGCATTCTGAGCTTGAGATTCCCTTGTCTTGCCCATGATTTTGTCCGATATTTGTATGTTAGTCTTCCATGTATGACTTGATTTATGTCTGTTATTGTGAACTTATTTTGTTATGTAGTGAGTTATTTATTATACTTTGTTTATAAAATTTATAATATGTGTGGTATTGTTTCAAGAGTTTATTTTTTGAGTGAATGTTACGTTTTTCAGTGATTTTGTTTCAAGCCTACCTAATACAATGTTCTAGGTTATGTCAAATTAAGCCTAACTTTTTAGCAAAAGTTTTCATTTTTTTGCAAAATTTTTAAAAATTATTGAAAAATGATAAAAAATTATCAATAATGGAAAATATTAACATTGCTACTTTTAGGGTTAAAAATTATGATCTTGACCCAGAATCATGAGAAAAAAAGGGAATTACGATTGGTAATGAATCCGGGTCATAAAAACTAGAATTATGGCAATAGGAATTCAATGTGGTAACCATACATCACCCAATGAAAAGGATTTATTATTTTAAATATTTTATCTAAACACAAACATAAAATGTAAGTACCATATTTATTAAATATATTATTGGATGCCACTGTTTGGACTAAGACAGACAAAATATTAAGAGTGTGATTGTTTTCAGTTTTACTCAAAATGCATTTTACATATCACACGTAACATCAATGGATGAGATTTCTTATGAGTGAACCTTCACACCCTGTTTTAAGATATACATATTTCTGCAGCCTCTCTGTGCTCCTGAACCCCTCAGTCTCACATAACATGCAAGTTAATCTGGGTCTCTAAAAAATGTGTAATTATGTTATTCTACCCATTATTCAATTATAATGATCCCCCTCCACATCAAAAACTAAAATCTGGCTTCACATTAATTTAAAATATTGATATGTCTACAAAAATTATAATGTTTTATCTAATCTTTCAAATAAAAATGTAGGTATTGAAAATACATTTAATTGGGTAAAAAATAAATGAATTTTTGTATATTCTTTTAAATTTGGTGTTGTTGAAAATATTAAAAAAAAAAATCAAAATTCATTCACATTCTAAACTTCTTTAATAAAATTAAAAACAAAATTTAATAACTTTACCATCAAAATGAAAGAAATGATTAGGCCTAGGTCTATTTGGCTGGAGTGGCACAGGTTCGTTGTGTTGACTATTGGGTGAGTTAAGGCTGTGAATACTAAGCGCCAGTCTACATGTAGGGCAAGATGTGTCTTGCTCTAACCATGACTGTAAACATGAACTGGAATAAAAAATAAATAAAAAGATTAAATAGTAATAATAATAACAATAATAATTCATATCATATGTATTAAAAAAGAAATGTTAAATTAACATGGAAATCACAAACTTAAACCTAAAGTTAATAAAGTGAGTTTTCTAAACAAAAATAGCCAAACTAAAACTAGGCATGAGCCATGGTTGTAATTGAAGTTGAATCAATTCAGTGGCACAACTAGAATTAGTCTGAAGAGAGCCTAAAAATTAAATTGTAAATCAGTATGAGAACAATGGAAGAACCCATGAAATGGTTATGAAATGCAAAGGTGGAAGACATGAAGTATAGAGGACAGGTTCAAGAGTATGGAGTATAGTGTAATGAAAATGCCTTCTATTAAAACAATATGAATTGGAGGGGGTGGGGTCTGATATAACCAACTAAAGGTTAATTTATAAAACTTTATATGAAACTAATGAAAGTGACATTTTAAAAAGATTTGTATAAAAGGAATTATACTTAAGCATAGTACTCTGGGGTCTACTACATTGTACACATTAGTGTAACAGGGTATATCATTCGTCCTTATGACACATAACCATAAATCCCTATACAGTAGAAGCTCTTTTAACCGGCATGGCCCTGGTCCCGACCGTGCCGGATATCCGATTTTGCCGGAAAATCGAGCGTATCTATTTTTTAACCCTCCAAGTGCTAAAAGTCGCGATCGCGATATATTTTGCCGCGGCCACAGTGCTAAAGTCGCGATCGAGATCTAATTAAACAAGGTTTGCTAAAATCGATATACCAACGGTAACTTTTATCCAAACTACATGTATTTTATATAGTATTTCTGAGTAAAAGACGCTCTATTCATTTTGCACAATTTTATCGATGGTTATAAGAAAAATCAATGTTAGTGAAAATCAATACCAGCAGTAAATTGTTGTTTAGTGTTTTTGTCTATATTATTTTGGTAAATACAATTTAGTTTATGATTATTTAGTGTATCAGTAGTGTTTTTAGTGTAGTATTACACATATAATAATGAGTGAACTTGGCAATTCAAGTGATATTCATAACTGTTTGTGTGAAAGTGATACCGCTAGTGATGAAGCGGTAACTCCGATGTAGGAATCAAAATGTTTGTTTCTCTTTTTTTGTGTGTGTATTACATATTTTATAATAACTAATTTTAGTAAATACATGATATTCAAAGGTTAAATGCCAATACTTTCTAAAGACACAGCAATAGAGCACACTAATTTGCAAAAGTTGGATGTAGCGTCACACAGTGCGCGAAATTACTGAATTTGAAGTTTGTGTATGTATAAATGTTTACAACGATGTTGACATTATGAAGAAAATAAAGTGTTACTTATGAAGCAGACAAACACTGGATGACTAAGAAAACGGTGCACGTAGTCACTGCACTGGCGGGAAATGTCAGCCGCCTGAACATAACCGGAAAAAACCGACCGTGAGTGGCTTGGCTGATGCCGGTTAGTATAAATTGCCGGTTGTTAGAATGCCGGTTAAAAGAGCTTCTACTGTAGTCCTTTAAATTCCAGCTCAAAGCTGTATGAAATCTGCAATTTAGTTTGAAATAAAAGTGTTTTTATGCAAGTGAATTAATCAGATTGGAGGTTATCAACATCTAACATGATCATTTTTAATTGGTGATTATAATGTGATGATATTATTTTAATGTATATAAATTTATATTAATTTCTAAACAAGTTTTATTTGTTTAAATCATTCATACCTCAAACTTTGTTAGTAGATTATCAATGTATAGGTTACATTTATTTGTTTGACAAGAGCCTGTGGGGGAGGGAGTTGTACTATTATTAATCAATGGTTATCTGGAACAATATCAAGACGTCTATTTCATGTCCTTTAATAAGGATGGAGTTGATGTAGGGAAGTTAGCGAGCCATTACGGGTGTGAATCAAAGGAAAGTCGCTTGCCTTGTTGAAGGTTAACTTCACGAATCTTGGTATTATGAGTTCAAGTTGATTTTGGATCAGACATCAGATAGTTTACCATTTAATGTGCAAAATAGTCACATGTCTAACAAAAAATGTTGTGTGAAGACTTAACTTTTCATCTCGCATAAGTACAAGGGAGTTTTTCTATAGAAATCATGATAGAAAACTATAAATATAATAATAACCCCCACAGTTGATGTGATAACATATAAATTTCTTTTAATGATATTTATATTTAGTCAACCGAAATCCAGTTACACAAAATGAGTTGCTGCAAATTAATGTAAGCAACTACAATAATGAAAAACTCGAGAAACCTATTTCCAACTGTTGCCGCATCAAAATTTAACTCCATTATTGTTTAATAAATTAAAATATTAAACCAATAGTAAAATCAAGTTTGTGTCATATTTAACTGAAATTTGAAACATATTCTGTCAACTGGATAAATAATTAAAACAGATGAAAAAAATAGTTTTCTTATGGGGTTAAAATTAATATTTTGAAAATAAATTAATTTTTAGCCTATATTGATTTTCAAGTGGAACAATACAAACCTATTCTGGGACATTGTACCATTTCTAGGTAAGAGCTAATTCCCAAGATAATATCTAAAAGGGCCACTATTTAAAAAAGTATTAACTATTATTTTTGGCTAACAAACTTGTCCAAGATGTTGTAAAACAGTATATTTGTAAAAACTGAATAAATATTTTGGCTGTTAATGAGGTAAAAAACATATACGCATACATACGAGACTGGGTGTCCGGAAAGTTCTGGAATGGTTAAATAACATTTTAAGAAACTACAGCAAAACTAAAAATTTGAAAGAATAATATCATTAGTTAAATCTTGCAGAGTACAGATTTGATTGGAATTTGTAAAAATTATAATTTTGTTTTTGAAATTGGATTCTGAATCCTTCAGGACACATTAATGCTATGTTAAAAGAAAGGGAATAGAATGGTTATCTGGTCAAGTTGCTAGGTAAGAAAGGATATTGGAAGATTAATTTTAGAATTAAGATTGGTTTTACTGCAAAATATTGAATCTGATATTTTTTATTTCAGACCCGTGACTTGATTCTTTAATATCGTAGACATTACTTGATTTATTGTGAAAACAAAACGTGTACAGTGCATGTAGCCTACATTACACAACTCAAACTGGTTCGACTAGTAGATGATGAAGCAAAAATGAAGATATGTAAATTTAAAGGACAAACATACATTAAGATGTATTTAATAGACACTGAGTCATGATGGCACACATACTTTGAAAGCAATCGGCCAATCGTAGACAACCTTCAGGCTATCTAACAAAGATATTTACTTAAGTAGTATACAAATTTACAGTTATTAAATGAATACATACTTGTGGAAAAGATGAGTACAAGGTAGCTTTCTAGCAGACTCCATTTTCTCCCAACAGATTGCACAGTTATCAGAATTTTCAGCAAGTTCTTTGGTTGAGGCCATAGGATAGCTAAATTAGAAGAAAAACATTTATTATTTACAAAATTAATACAGTTATTAGATTCGGCATTTTGAGCAACCTACTAACCATATTATGTTTCTACTTTCAAAATTTGTAGAAGATATTAAAGATTTTAAAATAAATAAAACGTTTCATTTCAGATTTATCCATACAAAATCTAAACTATATATATTTTGTATGGATAGGAGACACAGGCTTACCTTGGAAAGTGGTCCCTGGTATTACCTAATAGCAATGACTACATAAATACTATAAGACACGACATGGCCATGTTAAATATTCTACGCTTATTCTTGAGTTGACCAATACCCGCTAGGGTGTGGAGCTGTCGCTCTTTGCTAGAGAATCTGAAGTTGATGTGACTGGCGCTAGGTGGCTCTACGGTCAAACAATGTTTCAGTTGCGCACTGATGCCACATATGGGACCAGAGATGCGAGGGAAGGTTGAGAATCGCTTATATCAGCGCACGAACTGACAACACTGACTATGCTGTGTCAACAGTTGTACAGTCTCAACCAAGTGGGATGCGTACAGTCAAGCACCTGCTGCTAGCGCTTTCTGATAGCTGTGTGTCAAACTTGTGACGAACAGCACCCGTAAAGCGTAGACTATTTTCCTATCCTATGTCGTGTCTTATAGTATTTATGTAGTCATTGCTAATAGTACACAAATAGGAAAAAAAAACAAAAACACTAAAGTTCTCATCAAATATTTCATAAACACTGATTTTCCAATCAGTAAAAAGAGTATAAAAAGAAGACTCAATATATATATATGTAAAATTTGAATAAATTTTTTAAAATTGTTTTTTAGTCTCAAAAACATGGTAAAAACTTACCATGTTTTATATAACTGAGTTTTCATCATGTTTTATATCACCATGAATTTATATGTTCTTCCACAAAGAACAAGTCATTACCTATAGCAAAATTAACAAGTTGATGGGGCCATCATGGTATTTGCCCAACTCCAACATTGAATGTAATACAAGCATATCCTCTAAAAGTAATGCACAAAAGTTGATTTTTTGGACATTGTAGCAAATGTTGATTGTATTGGATTATCTAGGGGTCTCTTTTACTCTATTAAAGCTCTGCTCCGCCATATTGGATTCATTTCTCATAAGAATAATGCTACACTTGAGCAGTTGTACTGATGTCAATTTTCATCGTAGAACTATCGTTAAAAGATCATTTTCAAGATCACGTGAACGTGGATGTTTCCGTTTTTAAAAATTGAGATATAATCATTAGTGGTTGAACAAATGGAAGGGACATTTGTAAATCAATTTTCTATTTCAGAATTTTTTTGAGTCAATGAATAATATTTTCGAAAAAATTTAAAAAGGAAAACACTTAGTGTTTTATTATCTATTACAAAAAATAATGCCGAAGTATCTAACTTAAAAAGTAGGGCAGATACAAGAGATTAAATGAAAAAATATACCCATGCCTACAAAGCTGCTCTCGCATGGTTTGAAAGAGAACTACTCAGACGCGGAGGAATATAGCTTTTAGCACTGATGAGCGTGTTTTTTAAAATGTTTCATAATATTATTAAAACTAACAACACGTTAGTTCTTAAAATATTTTGTAGTATTATTATATTAATATATAAACTATTTTTGCTAAACATTTTTTGTAATTCATTTATTTCTTTACATTATTACTCACGTTAATTAAAATTACTAGCCAATTCGACATTGCAATTATTAAACCATTTCATTGTGTGACGAATAATATTAATTACATATATTACATTTGTTTAGATACTGCGATTTCCTTTATGGTAATGAATACAGAAAACGTTTGGACTTTTGTATTCATTGCTTGTGAAACTCCTACATCAGAGTCTAAGAAATGTCAACTGATTCTACCTACTATACGTGTAATGTGTCACCATTTTCTGTGGGTTTGTGAATAGTTGGACAAGTTCGTTTTTCAATACAGTTAGTTGCATTTTTTAAAGATTCTAAGTAAAGAAAATATTGATGTAAATGATATTTTTTAAATGAGAATAAATAGTTTATTTTTTTATCCGATTTTAGTTCTTTCTATATGCAAATGTGTGTCTTGCATATTAATATCTCTAATTTGCCATTTTTTATTTCTAATAACTAAAATGTAAATTCTTTCGTAATACAGTGTTGATTTTTTTTAATCTATAAAAAATGTTAGTAAGTTTAGTATCTGCCGAGGTCCTTTTCAGATTATTACACAACAAAACTTAAAACTCCCGTAAAACGTAACTACAGAGCTTTTTTGCTTGAAGCTTAAATAAAGCTTTAATATTAATGGTGTGAAGCGTGCCATATCTTCCTGTGTTGTAGTTGGCTTATCTTCCTGTGTTGTAGTTGGCTTAGGGTGGATGGAGAAGGTTTAGTCTATTCAAATATAGCAAAGAAGTTGTATTAGTACCATATTGCAGAAATTGTATTGTGATAAGAGGGATAGTACCAACACGATTCTGTAGTAGCATCATTTAGTGTTTATTATATGTATAAACTAAGTATTGTATTTTTCAATAAATATAATTACATTTTCTTTATTGTTGCTTATTTCGAAAACAATGGGGGAGTAAGACTCAAAATACAAAAAAAAGCTTCGAATCTTCAAGAGTGGAGGGTTTTAAAATCTTTTGGTAATGTTAAAAAGAAGAAATAATCAGCAGTTCCACTACTTCCGACAATAATATGTGTATTGAAAAAGTTGTGGAGAGTAATAATAAAACTAAAAATAATTTTTCCATTGATAATGGTATGACAGCAAATCCTAACGGCCTGATAGATAATGTTGGGATAGTGGAAGTTAAATGTTCCTACTCTGGCAGAGATTTGACTCCAGAAGAAATAATAAGTCATAAGAAAGGAATTGTTGGTAATTTGTGGCAGCAAATGAGTGATGCCTTTTTAATTATTAAAAAGAAACTTAACTCTACTACTATCAAGTTCAATGGCAAATCCATATTACAGAGAGAAACTGGTGCCAATTTGTATTGTGGACTCTAAGCACGATATAAAGATAGAATTTTTTTATTTTATTTTATTTTTTTAAATGACGAGTATTGGAAAACAGAAATGGTCGAAAAGTTATCAAAATTCTACACAACCTGTTTATTGCCTGAAATTATTGACCCTAGATGTAGGAGAAGCATGTCCATCAGAAAACTACATTATATTGTACAAGAACAGGAGAAAATAAAAAATAAGAGAAAAATAAAATATTTTTTATATCATTTAAGAAACCCACTTGGGCGTAGCACCAATGATTTAATTTGGTTTTTAAGAAACTGGTATTATTCCAATTTCAAACATGTTAGTAAATTATTTCCAGAGTCATAATATTTTAGGAGCATTTTTTAAGGATGCCCGTGCCCAAAAGGAAATAATAATTTCAGTCGATAAAAACATTTTATTATATATTATTAATTGTAAAACATCAAACTAAATGTTTCATAAATTGTGTCAAATATATGAGAGTGATTCAGAACACAGAAAGTGTAATCATTCACAAGAGTTTTTCAATTTCACGTTTCAAAAAAATACTGATATCATTTAGTAAACTTCAATATTTAGTTCTAAAAATTTTAAATTTTAACAAATTTGCCTGATGATTATAAATATTTTAGTATACCGTATGGGAATACAGCTATTGAAATGAAAAAAGTAGGCTCAACAGAAAATTAAAAACTACAGTCGTATTCAAAACCACAGAAAAGTGTTTTGTTTGTAAATAAGAAGGCCATGTTGTCCAATTTTGTCCAATTAAAAAGAAAATTCAGTTGTTAAATGTTTTATTTGTAATAAAAATCATTTTGCTCGTTTTTGTTCTCAAACGTCCAAACATCTGTTTTGCACAATTTGGAATAAATTGTTGATAAAGACTGTTATTTTAGAAATAAAGAGTTCACTAAAAGTATTAAAAGTACTAGGCCAAAACAAAAGAAAAGTTATATTTGTTACTAGCAGCAAACAAATGGAAAAACAAAATGTTATTTTTGTAGTTGATTTAGGTTGTCATCCCCCACATGACTAATGAAAAGTTGATAATAAATAATTTAATGGTTCAAAATTCTGGTATAGTAATAGCAATGTCTTCATAAATACTATAAGACACGACCATGGCCATGTTAAATATTCTACGCTTATTCTTGAGTTGAGCAATACCTGCTAGGTCGCTCTGCTAGAAAATCTGAAGTTGATGTGACTGGCACTAGGTGGCTCTACGGTCAAACAATGTTTCAGGCGGGTAAGAGAAAACGCACTGATGCCACATATGGGACCAGAGATGCGAGGGAAGGTCGAGAATCGCTTATCTCAGCGCACGAACTGACAACACTGACTATGCTGACGGAAGTAAGTGAGAAGGTTTGTGTGAGAGAGGTCAACAGTTGTACAGTCTCAACCAAGTGGGATGCGTACAGTCAAGCACCTGCTGCTAACGCTTTCTGATAGCTGTGTGTCAAACTTGTGACAAACAGCACCCGTAAAGCGTAGACTATTTCCCTATCCTATGTCGTGTCTTATAGTATTTATGTAGTCATTGGTAATAGCTAAAAAATGAGTAGTTTTGTATGTCCCAGGTCTTATTAAAAATGTAATTTCTGTCGATACTATTACTGAAAATGATGGAAAAGTAACATTTAGAAAAAATAATAATATCTAAATACTCTGAAACAATACACGAAGGGAAAAATCAAGTAATGGTTTATATGTTGTTAATATTAATACCATCATTATTATATTTAAGGAAAAAAAATTGAAAATAGCAAATAGTCATTAAGATTAAAACTGTATATTACTAAACTTTGATGTTAACAATTTAAAAGGCAATTTTATGTCAAATAAAATATTTTTACAATATTACAAATTAACAAAAAATGTTACGATATAATGTTCTTCATTTTAAGCAGGGAACTAAAAATAACTTAAATGGACCTTATTTAACTTTACGCATATTATAAAAACATAAAGGTTATACAGTACAATAAATAATATAATAATCAAGTAATTGTTAGAATTTGAAGAAGAAAAAAATTATTAAATTAATGCTGTTGTACATCCATGCGCAAATACGGGCAGAGACTGAAGGTCAAGACGTCAGGCAGTATATTGTGATTAATGTATTGAACAATTTAACAGTGCGATCATTTCAGTTTAACAGTTTCACTTAATATCAGTCGCACTTATTATAAATAGCTGTTATTACAGTGGTGTGTAGTCTGCAGAGGTAACGATCATATCACCCGGTACCATTTTAAGATTATTAAGAAGCTTAAATATTGGCTAGGACTAAAACAAAATTAGTTGGGTAGTCACAAAAAAAGCATTTGAGTCCCAGTGACAAGAGGCTGAATAGTCTCAGACCCCTAAATCACTAATTAACTAACAGTGGTGTGTACATGTTAACATTTGTTACACTAGGTTTTATATTAAATGTTGAGCTTGACTTATGAGAAAAATTATACAGTATAACAAACAAGCAGAACACAATTCTCACAAAAAATACGCCTAAGTATCAGACGCGTTTAAACGACAAGGTCGTCCTCTTCAGTGATACACGAGCTACACCATTCAAAGCTCGTGTTGCTCAATCAAAGTTTGATTGGTGTAGGCAGAATACATTGTGGCAGTTGAACATTGTAAAGAGCTAATGTTAAAAAAAAGCTACTTGAAGAACTATTTGATAAGATTAATATAAAATATTTTCAACAGAAAACCAGCTTGTTGGTATTTTTTATAAAGGCACTGAGCCAGGCCAAATTTTGTATTTAAAAAAAAGAATTGTTGGGCATGATTGAATTGTGTTAATTTCAGTTGATAATTATTAGGTGAAGATGTTAAAAAATAATTATGTAGGCAATATTAAAAAGAAAACATGATTGTATTATAATTCTACAGATGTTAAACAAAACGATAGTTGATGAAAAAAAGAGAGTTGGTTAATGCAACTTAGTAAAAAGTAAAAAGAGGTTAGAAAGAGAACTGGAATAATAAGATGGTTATTAGAAGAATTGTAACAGTAATTATTATTTATCATAGGGTATAAAAGTAATAAAGTAAGAACGAAAAACCAAACAACATATATTTTTTCAACATTCTAAACCTTGTAATTGCTTTACTTGATGTCGGTTAGACCCTAATATACCTCCTATGTGAGTACATATTAAAAAGTCTCAACTCACTATGCTCATGTCAGTGTCTTGACCCTCGAAGGTGTACATTTGTGAAGGAGTCTCTACTTGCTACGATCGTGTTGGTAATGTTGTCTTTGTAACTTTACGAATATTACATTTTCTTATGGAACTGGATTTAAAATTACATTTTTTGACAATAAAATGCCTATTGTTATCATAGAGAGGTGGTATCGGTATTAATTACACATTTGAAATCTACAATTTTTTATCAAATTTAGTGAGTTATAAGTTGAATAACACACAAGATATGAACTAAACTGTTTAAAATGATACTGAAAACATTTTCAATTCGATTTAATAAAGTTCAATAAAATTTTATATGATTACACAGCCCACTATATCAAATAACTTTTTCAGCTACATTTATTATTACAAAATAAATAATAGGAGTGCTAAACTTACATTAAACTTCACAACTCACCTTTGTTGCATGTGATAGAGAACCCAAAGATAGTTACGGTGTTTCTTGATGCGCCGTTGTATTTCATGAATAAGATATCGGAGGTGCATACAAATGACAAGCGATGCCATGGATAAGAAGATGTTACTCCACAGCAGCATGTGGACATGGTGTAACAGTTCAATAAACAAAGCACCAAGTTCAAAGAATAATTCTGTATAGTAAGCAAGAGCACCTCTCTTCTCCCATACACGACCTTCTCCTCCACGTACATCGTAAACATGTAAGGCGTACCTTAAGAGGGTATGCAGAGTACGTACTGTCAGCAGTACACACTGAAATTAAAAATACAAGTTTTTCAAATTTATTATTATTTTAAGTTTATAAAAAAATGTATTTGCTTCAGTTTTGATTAAACATATAAGTTAATTAAATATATGTTTGAATTGAATAACTAAATCATCTGTAATATCAAATATAATAAAAAACATAACAAACTTTTAACTACAGGCAATAACCATATTGTGCTTCAACTAACAAAAATAATTGATTTTTCTGAAAATTCCAAACAAAAGTTATAGGTCAAAATGTAAAAATAAACCATGGATAATTTCCGACTTTTAATTTTCAGAGAAATTACCAATATGTTCTGTTTCAGTTGTAAAACATTTGAATAAAACTTAAAAAATATTCTAAGAAAATATGAATTTTGTATTTTGGTCCTACTAATTTTCAAGATATGAATTGGAAACCTATACTGTACACATCAACTTATCCCATACCTAAAAACCAAATTAGGCAAAATCCCTCAGAGGCTCACTTACAGTGAGTACAAGTGTGCTAATCCCAAAGTACTCTACCTAGCTGGATCTACACCTTTCTTCATCTAGTCTTGGGTTAGATTCCTCTCTTTTATCTTTACTATCAGTCTCTCTTGACCAATTATTGTTTTCTTGTGACACTGACACTATAGTAGAGTATTTAAAGGCTAGGTATCTCTATTTTATGCACAATTTTTTTTAAAGGTGATGATGTTGACAAAGTTTTTTGCCTTTAAACCATAAAAAATGCATCTTAGAACAAAGTCAGTCCACCCATTCACATGCTAGATGAGTGTTAGCTTGCAGCACACTGAGCATAAGTTATTGACTTAATTGTTTTGAGCTATTGAGAATGTTTTAAAATAATGTTGAATTTTAAATAAGTTTGAAAGAACAAACCTTAAAAATGATATATGTATTTTAAAGTCTGATTAACAAACTTGTTGCATAAATGTCATTTTTTAACTTAATTTTACTTTTCAATAACATTTTGGTATCTCGTTTTTTTAAGGTATTTAAGTTTTGAGAATTCAGGACCAAATTTAGACCAATTTCTGAATGATCTTTATCTGTCTATCAATTGATAAGTTTCGACATCAATTTTATGTTTGATACCCATTATCTTAAAATAGGATACAAACCAACTCTAAATATTTCAAGTTGATGCAGGGTAGTTGTTAGAGAGAATCATTCAAATTTTATATTAAATTGAGTATAAGGTTGGGTTGAAAATTAAAGGAGAGTGAGAAGAAATTATCTCACATTATGTTAAAAATGGATAGTCCAATCGTCTTAAAATATTTAGGGCCTAAGTTTGATGCAGTATAGTGTTTGATTTGTCTAAATTACAGAGATGGGCAATTCAAATAGGGGTAAGCTCAACTATTTTGGAAATTTGTATTAAAATAGTTGGTCCTTAATCATGCAATTTGAAGGACGAAGTTAAAATTTGTCATTGGTGTATTATACTTGGTCCCTGGCTCCAATTATAATTTCAAATAAAATCAACATTTTGAAAATTTGATTTAATCGACTATTGATAAAATTCATAACACATTACAATTTTTAACGTGTCAAGTTCAAAAAACTGATTGGTAAGTCAGGAATTGGCCATTTCAAATTATTCATAATATTTAACTGCATGATTGTAACACAAAAACAAAATGGTACAGAAATACTGTACTAAATTTCTCACACACTTGTACCGTACTCAAAACCAAAACCTAATCAAATAATAGTATTTATTGCTATTAATTTTGTTTTTAAAGTTATTAAATAATGATGAATTGTTCATATTATCGGTATTGGTATAGTTTATTCATTTCCCCATCATTTCTGTATATGAAGATTAATACACCATGTTGAACTAAGATCATACAATGCCCAACTGAGCAAAAGAGGTGCATGCCAACTAGGTTCTAACAATTTTTTCAAGGTGAACAATTTTGTTCCTTCTGTGAGTGCAGATCCTTGCAATCACACCCTCCGGAGAATCAACTGGAACAATTTCAGCGTTACTTAAGAGAAGAGAAATTTGTTATCTTCAATTGATAAATTTGTTAGTGTTCATTCTTTACGCCTCAAGCCTAGCTTTAATCCTGCATACCGTTTTCATGTTACTAGTTTTAATTTATGGTTTCAAAAATTTGCAAGTGATACTATTGAAATGTTCCATATTCATTTTTAAATACACAAATGATGTTACTAACTTCGTATGAAATGTGTGTAAGTGAAAGTACTTGAGACTATAGAATCACAGTTCTGTCTGGTTGTCAAGGCTCTTTCTTTTCCACCAGAAGCAACCATCGGCTTACTCATTTCCCGGCTTTTTCATCATTTAGATATGTTCTAAATTTAAAGCATTCATAACTTCTCCTAGTTGCTAAAAACTTAATATTGTGATGATGCAATCTTCTAATGGTGGAATTCAATTCTGCAACTACATATCTTCCCTTCTGGAAATGTGGTGTTGCCATTTGCAGTAGTTCATACTGAAACTGGAGTAGTTTTGAAACTGATATCTCCTTCAACAGTTTCATGGCATTTTTTTAATCCATGTTTTGTGTTTTATTTTTCTCTTAAATAAATAATCACTGTTGTACATAGCTAAACCTATAAAACAACCACTTGTTTCCGATCCATTACCACACAAAAGTAAGAGTACTACTGAAATGACAACAATCTGTTAGGATTTTTGTAACAGAACAGATATTCCCCTTACAGATGATAGGAATCCACATGAAGTAAAAGTAAAGTAGCCATTCACTGACACACATTCCTTAATTACTACAAACTTGAAAAATTGAAAGAATTTAATGTTTGCTAGCTTCAGAAAAAATTCTTATGCCGCTAGCTGTGAAGATGGTACTTTGTGATAGAATGACAGAAAATATCACAAGAAACAGTTTTGTGTTAGTGGCAACAACAGTTTTATTAAATATCATAGATGTCTATCATGAATATGTGAAAGGAAAAAATGTTTTGGGTGGGTACTGAATACTTCTTATATTAAGCTATTACAATAATAATATGAAGGATTGTAAAAATTGATTATCTAAAACCATTGACCCATTGTGAATCATATTTTTTTTTTAATATGCAATTTGGTTCAATGATTTAGGTCGATTGTTAGATATTTGGCTTTTTAGTGGAGCATCCATGACTAATTTTTACCCACATATTTATAACAATTAAACATGTCTGTAGATATGATTAAAATATGTTTATATACCAAACGTGATCAAAATCGGTCAATGTGTTTAGACTCCATTGTTATCAAATATTTTGCAAAATCCAAAAGGTTAAAAAATGTTTGTTACAATTGGAGTAAAATAAATGTTAGTTGTTAGTCTATAATTAAATAAGTAAAATTAAACTTACCTCAGCAGCCATGAAAGCAAATGTATTAAGACCAGCACTGAAGAATCCAACGGCAATACAGATAAGGAACATCAACCCAGAAAGTACTAAAATAGCCAACAGAAGAGCTACAAGCCTCACATGTGACCATCCCGGTGTAGTGGGTGAAAATGACAACTGGAAAACCAATACAATATAAATCAATTGTCAATACTGTATAAGAATTTCTAATGAAATATTAAACTTAACTTATCTGTATAAAGAAATGGTTAATAGCTCAGTGACTAAATTGACAAATCTATCCACGAGGAATAAAATAAATCTTGTAAAAGATAATCACCAGGAGAATCACACATCTACAAGCTAAGAAGAAACCAAGAGTTGTAAGACAAATTTTAAAACATAGTCATGACCATGTGGAAGAAAATATTCATCTTCTAAGGACACGTCCAAAGAATCCTAATCTACCAACAAAGTTCAGATCCCATGGATCAAAGAAATACAAACAGACCTAGACAAAGTAGGAATCTGAGAGATGGAAATAGAAGACCAGAATTAGTTTAGAGCAAAAGTTTCCACAGTGAAGGATCTTACTGAGTCTAAATCTATAGACTCTATAAAAACTATCTCTAGATCTCTTACACTGTAAGTAGTTTATTTAAAATTAAAATATATATCCATAAGAGCAATATCAATCTTCCATAGCAAACATAAACAAACTTGTGACTTTACAGTGATTCAAAAAGATTTTGTTTTTATCATTGTACTATATAATGATATTAACAGATGATATATATCCTATAAGAGTGCTGCAGTGTATTAATAAAGGAAGGCTCGCCCTCGAAACTCACGAAGGAAAGAAGATGTGGTGCAGTTGAAAACAGAATAATTAGAAATTAACCACACAAATAATTAATGTCACGTAAAAATATTCATGGATGATTCATTGGATTCCATGTACAGTAGAGCAGTTGCAGCATACATACTTCAACCAAGAAACCAAATAAAAATACTACTCCCATAATGCAGTATCAAGCATTGATGTAGAAATCTTGGTGATCAATGCAGCTCTATCTTGCTGTATATCTAATGATGGTATGGAAATTTGTGTTCAACTCTGTCTTCCAAGCTATAGGATTGTCCACACTGACTGATTATACATTTAGGATTAAAAAGATGAAGTCCTTACTCTGAAAACGAGAGAAACAATTGATATATGTCCCAATGGATTCTCGTCTACTGTGCTGTATTGGGAATGAAGTAGCAGATGTGATTGGAACAAGTGGAGCTAAATTACCTCAGCACCAATCACTATAAAAATGCAAAAGAGTTGCTATGGCAATGCTGTTTGCCGAGTGGATATCAAGATGGAAGGGACAAATTACTGGGCGGGCCATCTTCAGTTTTCAACCAAAAACAATCCTGGATATATACAAAGCTATTTGCTTGCTGTGGTGTCGTTTGCAGTAAGAGCAAAGATTAGGCTTCACTGTTTTTGCCTCTGTAATTAGCCATTCTGGCAGCAAGGAGACAGAAATGACTTTCGAGCTAATCTAACTCCAGTGTACAAGACCTAACCAGGCAAAAGAGGTGTTGAAAGAAATGTCAACACGAAAAGTCTCTAATGTACTCTCAGAAATTTTTGGTCGTTTACAAATGATGATTTGTAACAGATATCAGGAGAGTTCTTAGCGGTAGGTGCCGGAAGAAAGAAGTGAGTGTGGCTTTTAAGGCACTGCTCATAATAACCAGGTGCCAGGGGCTTATTTCACAAATTAACAAGAGACGAATGGAAAAACCAACTGACTTTTAACACTTTGTTCTTAAATATTTCTGTTAAACTTGTTATGAAAATCCTGACACCAATTAGAATGTGATACTATGATATTTTTTATCATTTAGCATTTACTAGCAAAGAACTATTTGTCTCATGAATTATATATATTAACAATTAAAACCAAAATTTTAGAGTCCGTAATATCAATTTTGTCTATCCATATCCTCCTTATTTTCTTTATCATACAATGCAGAGGATGATATCATTGGGCACACAATCGCAATTTACGTAACTTATCATAACATAAGATAGTTTTAGTTAAAATGATAGCTAAACTAAAAAGGGTTTTTACTTAGGGGTTAGTTAGTGTCTATATGTTTCACACTAACGCATCAAAATTTTATCATAAGGGGTGTTAAAATAGCTCATTTTTTCCTAAGAAAATTTAATAATATAAATTTTAGACATTCTAAGTTGAAATTGTCTTTCATAAATGGTCCAAAAACATTGCACAAACTTTCTCTGTCACCCATTTACCCCCATATCCAATTAAAAACCAACAAAAATCATTCCGTACCAAAAATGTCAGTTATGGAAGTTGTCACTAAAATGTGAAAATATAGCGTGGACGCCATCTTTGAACAAAATATTTCATTAGGGCCTAAACTTGCTTCACTCGTGGTATACATTTTGCTTCTTCAACCAACACCAAATTAAATAAAATCAAGCTTTTAATGACAGCACCCTGACTGAACTGTAATATTTTTTACTTGCGATTTTGGACACAAATTTGGGCTTTTAAACTTCACTTTTCAATCAAATGTGATCAAAATTATATGAGTTGATTTTTAAAAAAATATGATTTTAATATACCTCATCATGGCCTACTTTTTGGTTTTTATCCAACACCTCATGAACGGGCATTTTTGGAAAGAAAATTTATTACCTATGTAATCAATAAAATGTACTTGTTTACACAATGATTCCTTGTAATATTCATGGAAAAACAACAATAATTTTTAAACATCAACTCCACTAATATATTTTAAGAAGTAAAAGCAAAAGTCAACTAAATGGGGAGATAATGCTAATCAATTAAAAAATTTAAAAATAGCCTGTAATTTATTACAATTTTAAATACAAACAAATATAGTTATTGAATATATATAAGTCAAAACCCACCGACTGATGAAAAAAAATCTCTGGACCCAAGAAGCCTAGAGCTATGAAGTTTTTTAACATGGTTTGTGGGTAGGTTTGTAGACGAGCACTAAGAAAGGGTTTTGAAAATGTTCCACTTTAAGGGTGTTTTTACACCTAAAACAAGTATCATATCTTTGTTATTTATGGGTCGATTTTGATCAAAATTAGGTGTGTTGGTGTATTTGAGCATAATTTATTTCCATAGTACCGCCATTAGAGTTGTGCTAAAAAAATTATTTCTTTATAAAACTATAAAGCTACTGTCCTATAAATGTTGCATGGTCGACAAAAATATATGAACTGGTTATACAATGGATTTCATATTGTATAGAATTTTTAAAATTTAGTCTAGGTAAATCTGTGAAAGTCAATTTTATTATTCATACATTATGGACAGACAGCAAAACACTCAATATTGCTCACTGATGATAGAGACTGGGCAAAATTATATTTGCCAGACATGAGCTAAATCATGTTTGCAGCTTCTAAGCAAAAGTACTATCTGGTAAATATAAGACAAAATAGGTCAAATTCAGATAACATTTATTCCTTTAATGGATGTGAGATACCTGATATCAACAAAT
This sequence comes from Aphrophora alni, assembly GCA_963513935.1. NCBI lineage: Eukaryota > Metazoa > Arthropoda > Insecta > Hemiptera > Aphrophoridae > Aphrophora > Aphrophora alni. The sequence continues at coordinate 40,354,563 of OY740770.1, read as the reverse complement.
TCAAATATAATGCAATAAAATTATTCTTACACTATTGATTTAAATACCTTTTTCAGTCATTCCTAGCATTGTTTATCTTCTGTTGAAGCATTCTATTTTCTAAGCTGTGGATGAATTCTATTTTCAAAAGCTATTTACATACTTCTTTTCTCTTAATGGAATCATATTATAACCCATGAATCTCATCTCTCCTCTACCTGTAAGCTCCACCTTTGAATGAGTGTCATTGTGTTGCTATATTATTGATTTGTTTTCACAGTGTGCAGTTTTTACCCAATAATGTAAAGTTAAACAGTATGTAGATAGCTTTTGAAAATGGAGTTCACATCTGAAACACATCAGCAAAAGTTAAGACAATGCTAGGAATGGCAAAATAATTCAATATGTTCAATATAAATTATCACACCATTCTGCAAATTAATTTAAGACCATATCGTATAAAATACAGGAAAACTCCATTTATCCGAACACCAGATATCCAGATGGATTATGAAAAAAAAATGTTTTGTAGAAACGAAAAATATTGGTGCAAATTGTCAAGCGAAGCAGTGATCTTGGCGCCACATCCTACTCATACTACATTATAGCACTTGGTTATTTAGCACCATTTTAGAGAATATGATGAAAGACAGTGGTGAAATTCCAAACCATGGAGAAGCATTATGTACTTAGAAAACATCTTAAATTGGATGGAGCAGCAACCCCAATAGGATGCAGTTTAATTGCTTCCTGTGAAGCTCTTATGAGACCTGGCAGCACGATAGCAAATGTTATCTTTAAAACAAAGAACTCTCTTGGAATTTTCAAATAAAAGAATGTTCTTATTTAAGTACAGGTATCTAATTTCTGTTTAATGTACAAGGTGGCTCAAAAAGAAAGTATGTTTTTCAAATAAATGTAAGTTTGTTGATTTTCAATATAAATTTTTTGTATTAACAACAAAACAGTCTATATAAATCCAATTTTTATGGGTGTACATTAATATGGAATATTATATTGGAAAGATGACACCCTTCTACTTGCTCTATACACATCTCAAATTGCCTCTCCTCAAATTTCTGCACTGCATATAACAACATTACTTCTAGCACAGTTACAATTTATTTGCGGATGGGAATGTACAGATTGTCTACTATACAAGGTTTTTGAATGTAAACGGCTAATTTGAGGGAATTCCAAAGAAAAAAATTATAGACAGATAAATTTGGTGAGCTAGGAGTCAAGAGACATCACCAAAACTTGAGATTAGCTGTTGCAGAAATATCTGTTAAACAACTGTCATCAAAGCCCTAGCCATGTGGGCGATGGTTCCATTTAGTTGGAAACATATTTCTTCCATATTTACTCATAAATATTTACATTGGGGACACCGAAAATTGTGTAGAATTTCAACAGTGCTCTTTGTTCAATGGCAAAAATAAGATGCTCTACTTTCCACTCCACCATAGCTGCTGAAACTGAAATGTCTGAACTATTCACAGAAGATGTACTGCACCATGGCTGCTGAAACTGAACTATCTGAACTATTCACAGATGTACTGCACCATGGCTGCTGAAACTGAAATGTCTGAAATATTCACAGAAGATGTAATCATCCTCCTCTCGACTACTACCCTTTTAAAAAACATGCGTTATTTTTGCACACCCAATATTTAGAAATGTTTGTAAATAAATATGAATTCCTACTATATTTGTTTGTTTGTTAGCATTCCTACTACACTTTCCCTAACCTAAATATCCGGATTTTCTAATACCCCGATTAGGTTGATTCCCAATTAATATGGATAAATAGAGTTTTACTGTATGTACAATAACTAGGAATCAGATAAACCAAATGTTTTTAACTACTGCAATTGGCTTCCCAATAAAATCACTGGTGGTGAGTGGGACTCGATTCAGTATTTTAGACTAACAACAAAGGACATGTCAATTCACCAAATACCAGGTATTGGTCCTCAGAAACTGAATGGGAAACCACTTCAAGATGATAAAATTAGTGTATGGTGTCTTGTTTCTGGTAATCGTATCATGAAGCCAACAATCTATGAGATGATACTCAACATAGATACACCTTGTTTAGCATAAATGTTCATCCCTAATACAATAATTAATAGTTCCTGTGGTCTCTGTACAATCTCTAGATATAAAAAACTATAATGCCTAGAAAGATAAAATTTGGAAGGTATTTTTTTAACACAAAAGGTGGCCGTATTTATTTTCGATTTGATTAATTAATAGTTTCTTAAAAATCAATAACTATTTAAACATTATTTTGCCATTTGAATAACACGTGAATATAAAATATTACATTATAAAATCACATGGTACTTTATAAAGCATACGAAGAATCAGCTGTCAACAATTAACCCCGATTCAAACATGTAACAACTGATTATTTCCATCAGCTTTAATACTTCAACAAAAAATTAACCTATGTGAAACCCTTTTTAGTACCCCACTATATAGAAACACTTTATATAAATGGTGAAGATTTTATATTAACTTCTATATGTTAAGTTGACTGATGGTGAACTTGATTACTGCTTATTTCAATAAGAACCTTGTAAGAAGAATAAATCGTCAACACATATCTGTGATCATCTGTAGATTTGTCTAATGTGATTTTTTCTGTGAGGTTTTTGAAAGATAAAGTTCATGAAACAAATACCAAATATTCAAAGTATTATCAAAATCACTGACTGTACCATTTTACTTCAGGTGAACATGATTATTCAAGCAAAATACTGCACTGCTGTGCAATACTCGCACATATATTGTTAAAACAAATGTTTAAACTCTAAAGAATAAAGTACAAATTAAATTTCATTTCTTTACAGTTACAAGTGTGGCTGCTGAGGTGGACTTTCTTCAACAGGTCGGTTTTAAATTGCTCATGCTATAGACTATATACACAAATTATAGCCCATGTACAACACTGAGTGTCTATATTAGCTAACCATAATTATAAAACGTTAAAGTCATTTCATTAATAGTTGATTTTGGATGCAAGACATACTTTCTCCAAATCATGCATGAAGGCTAATTTACTATTGCAAAAATGATATAGCTGGTGTAATACCAGTTTTATTGCACAATTAATTATGAATCAACATTAATTTATGTCTGTTTAAATGAACAGTTATTGAATATTAAAAGTTGAACGACCTAGTGAGTAGTAGTAACCTACATTTGAGAAGCTATAAAGTCAACTGAGATACAACCAATTGGTTTGTGTGCTTTTTTGGGTTTATCTTTCAAATGTGTTTACATTAGTCTCAAATATGTCAATGCAGCTGAATATGCACATTACATGAGATTATCAAAGAACCCTAGTTTTTTTAGAGTTATCATCAAACAATGTTGAAATTTTGTTTACATCATAGTTATTTCAAGGTTAACCTCAATATGAATCAATCTGTTTGATATTGTATTATAAATATGCTTAAGTTTTGATTCAAAATTTAAAAAAAAATTTGTACCTTTTACTGAGCAGATTTTCATGATTTTTTGGTTCTTTCATAATTTCTAGATGTGGGACTTGCATAGCAAAATTCAAGTGCATTAATAATCCAGTTTGGAGGCAACATTATTAATTACGACAAGAAAAAGTTAAATCGTTTTAAGATTTAAGACCAAAAATATTAACAAAAAAGAAAAGATAAAGATGTCTCGATTTGCCATCTGTATAACAAAAATGGCTGAAGACCAATTTTTGAATTTTTATTTAAACACCCCAAAAATAAAATACACGCTCAAGAAATTTCACAATAATTTGGTAGCTATACTTTCTAAATCCACTTTTTCTCCAACAAAAAACAAATGTAATATATTATCTTTTTTATACTGATAAAACTTGTTCTACCCAGGACTACCAACACTCTGAACAAATATTTTGTAAGATATAACTGACTATGTTACTTCAGAATTACAATTCTGTCTAGCCAAACACTCTGAATCCGCCAATAATTTACTCTATCTACAAAAAGTAGGGTTGATATTTCTATCCCTTATCTATACACAGAAACAATATAGTTTCTATGTAAACATTGACTTGATTATGAACTGACCAATGTGTGGGTTCCATTCAACTTCTCGTGTTAATCGAGTTAAGTTGTCCGTGTTTTAACGGTTTGAGGTGGTCCCGTGTTTAACACCTAGAACACTACGTTCATTTTCTAACTTACTCACATATTACAAAATTGTTTTACAAGAAGTCACTACACCATCCCTTGATATGTTAAAGTGAAGTTGAAATTTCATTTGCATCATTACATTGCTGAGTTAAGAGAAATAAATGACCAACTACTACTTACTGTGGAACTCCATTGCTACTGAATAAAATATTTTTCTTCTTACCACTAACATGCCAGCCAACTTCACAGTTTCATTTCCTTTATACCCTAAATTTGAAATGTGGGAGTTGACTTATGTTACTCAGTATAAAATTGTTGTTTTGTTACGCATTTCTACTTATTATTTGGTTTGGAAATTATTATTATTATTTTTTTTTTTGATGTTTCACTCTCAAGGTGGTTCAGTCTAAATTCTGAATAATGACAATCATAATGTCTCACATATTTATGATTACAATAAACCTCTTAGATATCAAGATTGAGCTATCCTTTAGGATGAATCCACCATGTATACTAGTTTTAATATTAGACAGACAAAAATTTACTTACATATTCAAATCGATCTTTGCAAAGTTGTGCTAACAGATGAAGAGAACCAAGCAGAGAAAACCAAGCACACCACATAACAACTTCATCCATATATTGAACATTGATGACTCCAAATACAAATATAAACTTGTAGAATACAAAGTTCCAGAATTTGTCTTTAAGGTGTTGTTGTTCAGAAACCCGGAGTTCTCCAAACACCAGACGTTGGATAAACTTGCCTAGTAGAATCAGACTGCAATAGGCTGTGTTGATGAGCGTCTGTGAACAGAAAATACACAAAATTAACAATCTACAAACAACAAACGATCCATTGGAGAGAATGTTTCATTGGTAATATGTAAAATCAGAAAGGAATGAAAAGTATAAACTATATACTTTCCTATTGGAAAACTAATTACAGAGTAATTAAAACTAACAAATGAAAACCAAAACATGATTTCATTAAAAATACAATTATTTGAGCAATGCTACTACAATATACAAATTGCACCATATTTACTAGACTTAAATCTTTTTCACTATTAAGCATTCATTCAGTTAATTTCTCTTTTTGGGGTCCAGAGTGTTTCATTTTTGTTATTGATTATGTTTATTACATAACCGTTTAAACAAATAAACCAAACTCTTCACATTACACAGTATAACAAACACACAGAACACAATTGTCATAAATAAGTATCAGTATCAGACGCGTTTCAACGACAAGGTCGTCCTCTTCAGTGATACACGAGCTACACCAATCAAACTATAACTGGTTATATACAGATAACAGTTATAGTTTGATTGGTGTAGCTCGTGTATCACTGAAGAGGTGTAGCTCGTGTATCACCTTGTCATTGAAACGTGTCTGATACTTAGGCGTATTTTTTTTATGAGAATTGTGTTCTGTGTGTTTGTTATACTGTGTAATTTTTCTCATAAGTCAAGTTCAACATTTAATATGGATATGGCACTCTTCACATTAGTAAAAAACAAAAATAAATCTCTTTTGACAAGTAAATGTCACAAGCATTAGCTTTTATGAAATAGAACATCAGTCAATGTGAGAAAATAGCTTGTCAGTTTTGTTATTAGACACATCCTTCATGAAACAATCCTAATCACTTGTCTTTTTGTGAAATAGGCCCCAGGTACCTTCATAAAAGTGAAAGCATATTTGATTTGTAATAATACAATTAATTTTTGAACAGCTTATTTAGACAAATGATAAAGGAGCAAATACGAATTGACTTCTGTTACAATTATTATGTAATAGTTATTACTGAAAAATCAAAAGAGCAGTCACACGTTAAAAAAATTAATTTATACAGGGTGAAAAAAATGAAAACAGGATTTTTTTTCAGTTACTCTTTTATTCCACTTGGTAAAAAACCACCAATTAAAAATGCTTGAATTAAAAATGATCTCCAAACTATATAGGCTAGGGATGAAAAACAACTTCAAACTGTTGCCATTTTGAAATTTAAATGAAATCTGATTAAAACTCTGATTACAAAAATAGCTTATTACTGATGTTTTCTTTCTTTTACATTTTTAGGTTATGTATTTAAATTTATTTGTTTTATAATAACTCTATTAATTTTTACAGTAGAAAACATGTTGCTGAATGCAGATTTTCAAGCTACACACACCAAGCTATTATGGGACGTATAGATGAGATTTTATTTTCAAAAATTTATGTAAAATGGCTGCCATATTATCAATGGATTCTTTTGGCTGCCAATCATCTTGTTCATATTATAATAAAAAATATGTTTCCACTAAATTAGAAAAATATTAAGGGAACTCTGTATTATATTACATATATTTCCTATTGTATAATATACAGAGTGACACAAGTCAAGAATCACTTAATTATAAGGAAAAAATTTAACTCTTGATAATTTGGATATTTATATCCACTCCATAAGAGCACATTTTGAAAAGGGGTAATTATTTTCATAGGCTACATCTTTGATTCAACTTTAATTTTCTAAATAGCAAGGGTGCTAAATGACACGTTTCTGGACAGGATTTAAATTCTGAAAACTACAGTGTAATCAGAACTTTAACATATCATACATTTTTCATAATTTTACCAAATAGTATTTTGACTATTCAACAGGGGAAATTCACGTTAAAGATATACAAACTCATTTAATAAAATACTACGGAAAACAGGTTAATGATTATCAGAAACAGTTAAAATATTTGTCTGCGCTTCTATCAAAGGTCTCTTAGTAAGGTTATGTGATGGATAAAACAATCTGTCAACTTTTATGCGGGTATATCTAAAAAAAAAAAAGTGACTACTGGAATGATGACTATCCGTGCAATGCTCTAAAGCTCAAATAAATGTGAGGATTAATTTTAATCAAATTTGGTTTGTGAGTAACAGATTTTAATCTGGGGACTTTTTTTGTGATGCTGCCGTAAAGAAAAAAACACACAATTACAACTTATAAAAATTGGGTCTACCGATTTCGTTCAAATGTTAATAAAATGTGAAGATAAATGACACATGTGTGCAAAATTGCAAATAAAAAAATATATATACTGTTCAGGAATAATTGGCAAAAAACCATAAATAAACCTTGACCGTTATGAAAAACTCGATTTGTGTCGAAAAAGTGTTTATGGCACAAAAGAAACAAGTTTTGGCCCTTATTTAAATTTTGTTCGAAGACTGTGTCCATGGTTCATTTTCACTTTTTGTTGGACAACTAACAAACTGAAAACTTTTAAAACTGAACTTTTAAAACTAATTATGAAACATTATTCATATTATGTTTTTCTGATTTAATAATCCACACACTATTTTGCAAAATAATGAAAACAGGAAGAGATATTTCAATTCTGAGTATACAATGAACTAAGAACCATTTTATGTAGGGATTAAGACCACAACAACGGGGCCAAACATGATTAAAACAGAAGCCAGAAAGAGATTACGAGACAGATGGAAAAAGAGATGGGACACGGATGCCACTGGACGGTGGACATATCGTTTAATCCCAAATTTAGACATATGGATAAGAAGAAAGCACGTGGAAGTTAGCTACTATCTGACCCAGGTTCTTTCAGGGCATGGGAATTTCAACAACTACCTGAAGAGATTCAAGGTAAGGGAGGAGGAGTTTTGCAGCCACTGTGGTGATGAGTGTGATGATGCAATGCATACGCTCTTCATATGCAAGGCGTGGAAAGATGAGCGAGAAAAGATGTACAGAGTCCAAGTGGATGTTAACAACTTCATAAGTCAAATGGTGGAATCCGTTGAAAAATGGAAAATAGCCGAGGATTTCGTAATTACCATCATGAAAGGAAGGCAAGCACAAGGAGATTAAGGAATAGTACTAAAAAGAAGAACTAGGAAGGAGGGTTTGCCAACACGATGGGTATTGAAGTGTTTGGCAAAAAAAGCCCTGGAAAACAGAGGAGGTTTTTTTAGTCGGTACGAGTCCGGCACAACCTGGGCACAGGGCCCAGGTAAGAAAAGGTCTATGAGGATTTTTCCTTCTCTTAAAAAAAAAAAAAAAACAAAAAAAAATCATTCTTGAAAGATATGTCACACAACACTCTGGCTATTTAAAAAAAAAAAGTTTAATCCTTAAGTTTACAAGATGATGTAATGGTTCAATGGCAGACGAAAACGGCGACCCTATCAAAACATACCCTTAGGGAGTGGATACAAATAGCCAAAATATCAGGTTTCCAAAGTAACAATTTTTCTTATAATGAAGAGATTCCGGATTTTTGCCTCACCCTTTATAGGAGTTTCAAGAATTAAAATCATGATCAGTGTTCATTTGATGGTCTGGGGATACAGATTTTGAAAGCCTCGAGTATCGATATTGCAAGTTGACACTCTGACGAAACATTACATAACCTAACATATCGTGTTGGGAATATAAAGACAGTTGTGTGCAATGAATGCGGATTGACAGTTTGTATTTTATTGGAGTAGGCTTAGGCTACCTAATTGGTATTAAGTAACCCACTACTAGGTATGTCAATGTCTCGCTACACCTACTCATAATATACCGGTGTCGAACCATGTTCAACGTACGAAACCGGTTCGACAAACGGAACTCGTTGTGAAATACTGACCTTGATAAACCCGCAGTAGGTTTGGTTACATTGTCTTCTTCTCTTCGCAGGGGCTCCGCCCAAATCTCGAAAGTACAATACCCTCTCAATTACCTTGCTCTAAATTTAATCATAACTTTCTTTTCCGATTACATTGACTGTTTTAAATTTCGAGTGTAATAAAAACACGAATCACCGTACAAGGTAAAAGTTTCATAGTTCGAAATCAGTTTAACAATGAGTGACCGATTACAAAATAATATTTTAAACCATTGGTGGAGTGACATGATATCGATTGGTTTACAATTCGGTGCATTGTGCAGTGACGTAACAGATTCAGTCCTTGAAAAATAATTTAACTGAACACCATTCATAAATGGTGAATATTTTAAAACCGGCTCATCCCGACAGCCACTGACTCATAAATTGAATTTTATGAAAGGGATAAAGAAATAAAAAACGTAAACAAATTCTTCAACTAATTATTGTTTAAAACATTTTTGCTTTAAGTTAACACATGTATCTGTACCAAATATGTTGAATCTGAGCATCCAGTGCGCTGAACTCCTATTTAGTGATAGATTTCCCCCCCCCCCCCATTGTAGTAACGATGAGATTCACCCGATATATAAGGTTAAAATATTTAATCAACTACTGTATATGGAAATGCATTTAATAAAAAATAGAGAATAATTTAAATAATATGTTTATATATATATATAAATTATTTTGGAAAATTAACATTTTAAAATATATGTAAACAGTAGGCTATTGTTGTAATATGGCGGCGCATCGCTTTATAAACTATATGAAGTCTCTTATATTTTTTCTTCTACCATATTTAGAATAATGAAACGTTGAGGTAAAGTTTTTGTACATTTTTATATAATATCGAAATATTTTCATAATAATCTCGATTCCTAGTGAATGCATCAGAGCGTTATATTCGGAAAAAATTAAAGAATATTATGTAAAAATTGAAAGTCAAAATATGCAATAAAAGAAAAGTTATGACGAGTAGAAATTTAATAAGAGGAAAAATAACAGTTTTACTTTCAAATTTTAAATCCAAAATTGACCGGTCGGGCGTGAGTAGTCGATATTTATATATCGAAGACACTTCTTGAGAATGTGACTGGCTCTACACCCATCTCTACAAATTATACTGTACAAACTAAATCTTATTAGCTTTGTAACACATGGTAACATAATATTACCTTCCAATAACAGCTTTCATATTAATTAGGCTGTAACAAGTACAATTGTGGCAGTTTCTTCATCTATGAGAAATGATCCACCTACTGTTCATGCCCTGATTAAATATATCAACGGTACATCTAAGATATCACACGAACAAAACAATTATAAATCTATCAACGGTACATCTAAGATATCACACGAACAAAACAATTATAAATATATCAACGGTATCTAAGATATCACACGAACAAAACAATTATAAATCTATCAACGGTATCTAAGATATCACACGAACAAAACAATTATAAATCTATCAACGGTACATCTAAGATATCACACGAACAAAACAATTATAAATATATCAACGGTATCTAAGATATCACACGAACAAAACAATTATAAATCTATCAACGGTATCTAAGATATCACACGAACAAAACAATTATAAATCTATCAACGGTACATCTAAGATATCACACGAACAAAACAATTATAAATATATCAACGGTATCTAAGATATCACACGAACAAAACAATTATAAATCTATCAACGGTATCTAAGATATCACACGAACAAAACAATTATAAATCTATCAACGGTACATCTAAGATATCACACGAACAAAACAATTATAAATATATCAACGGTATATCTAAGATATGACACGAACAAAACAATTATAACAAATAAATATTCCTTAGGCTTTAAAAATTGCCCTTAGGCTTCAGAAAAAGACCAAAAACCTCTTAAAATGGGGCATTCTATGGGATCGTTAAGACGGCTTCATTTCTGACCGATAACTCTGAACCCATATGCGTGGAAGTCGGGCTTTTGACTAGAAGAGAAAAGAAAATAAGAACACATATCGGCAATAGAAAAGTCTTTGTTTTACCAAGAAACACCAGCAATTAGAGATTGCTGCTGGAACTATAAGCGTGCATGCCACGTGTCCAAATGATCACACACAGAACGAGTATTCATTTGTTTAAACAAGCTTAGTTGTCTGTCTGTCTGTCCGTCATTTTGTGTTGTCTACATAAACAATATATAAATTAGATATTAAGTCCAAATTTGATTACATATTTTTTTACGTGACTTTTTTTATCAATGTATCAAAAACCACGATTTTTGTATTTTCAAAATGGCGGCCGTTTAAAATTTTTATTGTCGAATATCTCGAAAACAGGTACCTACCTAACTTCATAAAATTTTTCAAAAAAAAATTTCTTGGTAAATTGATAAAAGGTCATAAAAAATGTGTATCATATTTGAACTTTATATCTGATTTATTTCCAAAAATATGTTTTCTTTACAAAACACAAAATGGCGGACAGACAGACAATTAAGCTTATTTCAAACAAATGAATCTTCGTTATATATTTACTTAAACTCCAGGAAAAATCCCCTAAATTATCCGACAAGAGTTCCGAAACACTCTATAAAGAAAAATCGTACATTCTATAGGTTAGGTAAAGTAGAAGAGAGAATTCTATGGTCTTGATTTCGCCTACAAATGTATTCTATTCAATTTATTTTCCATATATATTTACATAAATCTAAGTTATAAAGTCATTAATAAACGTTCTTTAAAAGAAATGTATTTTAATAAATTAGATAATGTTTTTCGATCATTTTAAAGGTCGTTATTAGGTCATATCGTGGCATCTAGTAACAACGCCCATAACTTACTATCTTTATTGATCATTATACGTGACAAAACATCAACAAGAGACTATCACGTAGTCCAATGAGTTCGTAGACTCTAAGTATGAATTGAGATCAGAAACAATAATTTTATCTGAGGAGGTGAAGAGGCTTCTCGCCGGAGTTTTTACAAAATATAAATTCTATATATGGTAATTATTCTTGTGGAAACGCTAGGACGCATAAGACTATTCCGAAAATTGTATTCATACCACATAAATAATTTCTGTTGATTAAACTGAGTATGTCGACTTAATCATGTTGTTTAAATTGGAAATTTGATTTTATTATCAATTTTCTATCTGTACATGTAATTTGTAATGAATATGACCTATTGTATATTAATAGGTTTGTTCAAGAAGTATCCGACTCTTGGAAACCAATGAAGTACCAACTGAAGATGACCTCCGACGGTGGTGTGAAGGATATTTTCATATGAATGCGTGAAATGCGTCTTCCGTTGGGTTTTATATTTTCCGCAAAATTGAATCCTTTTCAGAGGCATTTTAAGAACAACCAAAACCACACAAGGTACAGTAGGGTGAAATTTCTGCGAGTGGCAAAGAAACTTTAAATCTAATATTAATTAAGAATGGAATAGTTAACTGTCATAAAGCAGCTGCCAAGTTGAGACTTCTCAAAGGTTCTGTGTCTTTCGCGAATACGACGAACGTCAAACTCTGTGGTAATGTTTGCAAAAACTAATATAGCTGGTTTCTAAAATAAATAATGTAAAAATATTGTATAAAATTTAATGACAGCGGTTAGTTATTGTTTTTGTCAATTATTTTTGTAGTTACAAATTTAGCATAGGGGTTTTGGTATTTAATCTTCACATTTTATTAAAATGTTAACGAAATCGTCAGAACAGATTTTGAGAAATGACGTCTTCTATAACAGCTCCATGGTCAATTATCTTTTTTAACCAAAAGTCAGGAATCTGGATATTTGGAAAATAGCGACGAAAACTTTTTGGGGTCCTTTAGTGGAGATTTTTTGACCGGTCAAATAGCTTTCTTAATATGTCAGAGTAAAAATTCGAATTCACGTATTTTTCAAAAGGAAACAACGTTTAGATGAGAAATTCATCAGTACATTTGGAGGTTAATATTACTTTTTGGCCTATAAATTTAATATGGCGGAAATAGAGCAATCACCTAACTTGCAAACTCAAGTAAACTAAGATATATACTGAAAGAGTAAAATAAACCTTTAGGAAAAAATGTAATATTTACTGGAGATAAGTATTATCAGCAAAAAAGTCTAATACAAATAACACATGTACATAGTACAAAGTTACAGTACCAATTTTGTGTGGGTAGATAGAGTATTCTTTACAATAAACTTTACTTTCTTACATATCTGTAGTATAAAGAAAGTTACGTGAAAGGTCAAAAAAATCGATGTTTAGTTTTTCGAGGATACATCAGTTTTCAAGGTCCATTAAGCCAAACAAGTAGTTATGGCGATGAGGATTGTCTGTCGTCTGTATCGTAGAGTCGAAACTAGTGAACCGATTTTGATCAAATTATTATGAGAGCATATTTTGGCCATACTGAGAGACGTTTTATGTAATTTTGAAAATTTGGAGATACCTTGGATTTTTTTGGATGTTACCGATAACGCATGGACCGGTATATTTGGAGAGATGGCGACCAATATGTTTGTTTAGGTACTTAGGGGCCTATTTAATCAAAAACGTTTGAGCCGATTTTGAGAAAATCATAATTTTTTGTTTTTGTTTAACTCCCACATTTTGAGTTATCAACAAAATAAGGGAAAATAAACGTTGCCTACATACCAAATTTGATTAAATTTAATCTCGCTCGGCAGGGCTGTAGAACACTGCACAAACAACATTTCCAAAACCACTTTTTTTGGGACCAGATTAAAAACAGATTATTCCGCCATTTTTGACCCATCACAAATTTTTTCTTATAGGCATGTGAGACAATAAAATTATGAAGGCTCTAATAGGTAGACATTTGAAAGTCTCACAATTGGTGGGAAAGACTTCTTACAAATACGCCAATACAGCATAAAGCTCGTAGAATGTCTGAAAGGTAATCAACCTTCATTATAGTACTTGTAGGCTACATTCTGTTTTAATTGCCTCCCGCGATTCATTGTGTCATTCCAAGACATTTTAATTAGCCTTTGTCTTCTACGCCAGTGCAGACATTATTACACAAACATAAATAAGCTTAACAAATGGAAAGAAAAACAAATTTCCACAGCAAATATTTTATTATCAATAAGACGTTTCACTGACTAAGTCACCATCTTTAATTGAAAACAAGTTTTAAAACACAGAAGACAGATCTGACTTTCTATTAGAGCTGTAAATAAGTCTGTTTTAAATGTGAATGTATTTTGGTAAGCATTGAGGAAGAGAAAAAGAGGACCCTTGTGGTACTAACATCGCCATAGAAAATTAATTTATTCTATTCTATTCTATTCTATTCTAAACAACTTTAGGCGGTGAATTGTCATTATTATTTCGGGCATTTGTCACCATTTCTGTAATTAATACAAGACGTTTCGAGAGTGTGGACCAATTCTCGTTAACAAGTGATGAACCTTAAACTTAAAAAAAAAACATGGAGGGACCAACACATGTTTCTATGACTATGTTAGAAACTAAAACTAGAAATGCGGATCTAAGATAGGAACCCAGAGCTAAAGCTAAGCCTGAGTGGCCAAAACAACTATAGGGGTACCGCTTAGAAAAAAAACCTCGCGCCGGTTTATTCTCGCACAGGTAGAACTGTGGTGGGGTGGGGGAGAGCCCGAGTTAGGCCAGACATACCCAGCCGCTTCTTCATTGCGTAGGGCTTAATATTTTCTTTTTCAAACCTACTACAGCGCTAAAAAACTGTAAATGTGTATCGTTTATGTTCTTAACAACTACAATTAGTAAATTTAAATATTTTTCAAAGTAAAAAGACAAAGTAAAAAGACGTAAAAAGACATTTAATTTAAGTTTTTAAATTACTTTATATTATGGCAAAAATGTAACAATTTATCCCCACCACCGCTCCAATTCCCTCCCCGCCATCGCCCCTACATGCGTGCGCGAGCCACTCTCGAGATGACGGTTCTGCGCAGGTTTCTTTCTGTCTGGTAGGCCTATAAGAGTATATTATTAATAACACAACAAACGAACACTAATAAAAGAAATTAGAAACACCAATTTCCGTCAACTGAGCCAAAGGGTGTGTACCACCGGGTTAGTAGGCTCAACAACCTTCGTACCGGTACCTTCTTTCCAAGTTTAGTCACGGGTCACACTCTAACAGAAAAAATTCAGCCTTACAGGAAAATAAATTTTAATTTTAATTCAGATTTTATTAATGGAAGTACAAATCGCCTTATTTCTACTCGAGCTTGGCTGATAGGATTGTCAGTTTGCTTTGAGGCTACAATTATTTTTCGTTTATATAACTTTATCCCCGATGTTTTACTTTTGACTCTTTTCATTTAAATGACTGTCGGATCAAACATGTTCGGCTATTTTTGATTTATCTACAAGGCCTAATCGAGTGTACTTTGTGTGTTCACTAATTCTTATATTTTTGTTTCGTCATGTACTGCCGATAACAATATACAGTTTAAATATAGAGTTTAGTGTACCGTTGGCATGGAATTCCACCAATGTTCAACAATCACAGACAAACATTGATTTAACGGGTTAAAAAGCTTAAATTAAATTTAACTCTCTAATTTCTGTCTACAGTTTAATCCAAGATTAAGTTTGGGTTTAGAATGTAAACCTATTCAAGGATAATAAGCAAGAGTTGAAAACGTGTGTATCGCATAATCCACCAAATAGAATCGATTAACCTTCAAATGACACTAACTCGATTTACGAGTTGATAAATTAACTAAATCAATTAAACTATATTGCAATATCTTCCATACGTAAACAACCAACAGGATAGTACACTGTAATCTTCGAGGTTAAGTCATAAAATACATAAAGTTTAATAGCTGACAATCATACTAGTAATTAATAGATATTTAATCTAATGGGTGAAATGCTGCAAAATTACAATTCAAAAATTAGGCACAAAACATACTCTGAGAGGACAAGAGCCTACACATTATTTGTAATTGATATTTTGGGTTCATTGGCGACCTCGATGTTGGTGACAATGTGAAAATGAGATTTATTATAGAAATCCTTATAACTGTTTCAATTGACACCATTTTAAAAGTTGCCAAACTTTATTATTATTTTTAGACCTAATAAATATATTAAATTAATAATAAAATGTAGATTACGTATTTTTAGTACAATTATTTGCACATTCATCATCTTTTGTGTCAAAAATTAATATACGACGTTTTGATAGTGTGTGTCCACTCTCGTTATCAAGTGAAAAACCTACATGACAAATAAATGTGAAAAAGGTCAACACAGTCTAGTATCTTAGGATTTTTTTGAAAAAAAAAAAGTAATTCCTTAAGGTAAGAACCGAGAAATAAAGCTACGCCTGAGCTGTGAACACCCAATCATGTACAACCGGAGATGACAGTTAATTGTGGCGACCCGTCGTCGTCTTGTAGAATATCGTGTTTTCTTTGATTTGGTGAACTAAGACAAACTACAACTACATTTGATACCTATAAACGTCTTAAGATTGCTTTTAACTTTGGTTTCATTTTAACTACGGGCATTTATAATTTCAGGCGTCTGTCTCTCCGTCTATAGGCCCCAAGTCGCAACCAGTCTACACAGACAAGACTATAAATCATATTTGTTTCAAAATTTGCATTTTCTTTCTTATATTGTCCCACAGATAGGGAAAAAAATGTAATTTTTGAAATATTATGTATGGGGTATCAAGAAAAACTATAAGTTATTCTGATTACGAATATGTATGTTTATTTGACGGAAAAAATTCATATGTTGGCGCTAGGGCAAATTTAAAGTGTCAGCTATACTGCCCCCCGCCCTCTAACTTAACACGGCGTGACCTGAAGTAACCAAACAATAAGTAGCGTATAATTTTTAAAAGCGGTTTTTGTGAGATGTGAGACAAACAATTCAATACTCATTAAAAGATGGAATAGATTTTCATTGATTTCTCTTTATTAAGGTCCGTAGGTAAAACCCAGGACCTTAATATGTCCGCTTGTCTGTCCGATTATCTGTCTGTCCGTCGGATGAAGAAGAAAGTTTGTAAATATTTTTGCGCCGTTTATTTCTTTATACATTTAGCTTTAAAATGTTTATCAAAAATACAAAAAAGTTAAATAAATCAACTTCTAACTGGTGATGTTCTGTTCGATTCTCATGTTTTTGGTGTTGACAGATTGTAAATAAAATTTTATAAAAAAAATTGTTCTTAGTAAATTTTTGTATTTTTTACCGTTTTCCCGCCATTTTAGATTAAAAGTTTAAAATGGCCGTCATTTTGAAATTTTAAATTGGACCAAGTTGAATTTCTTTCTACAGTAGGTCTCTTTTATTTAAACATACTTACCGAGTTTTATAAAGATCGGTTGAAAAAATTTGAAGATAACAATTATTTTGTAAAAAATACAAAATGGCGGATATCTGGTAAACGAAGCGTTTTTGGAAAAAAATTTATTCGTGATTTTCTCTTTATTTTGACCCATATAACCTTTTCCCAGAGTTTGGCACTTTACTTATGGGACACCCTGTATATTTTCCGAGGTGCAACACATTATTCCCGGCAAACAGGAACGTCATTTTGAGAAACTTAGCTAGACATAATAATTTAGAAAAAAACAGGCGAATTAAATAAACTAAATAAATTATACCAGACCAGTCGAACTGTCGGTACACCACAGACTACTGTCTCTAAACCCTACGCCCAACGACGTCATATGCTTTGCTGCCATCAGTTGAGAAAAAAACAATCTACACGTTGGGTTGTTAATCTCAACTCAGCAGCAAGGAAATTATTCAAAGTCCTTGTTACACGCTGGTGTATTGAGAATCTAGGTTTCTCTCAGACCTGGATGCAACCAAAGGGGACCCAAACGAGTAACCGTGACTCTATAGCGTCACAGATGATGACCGAAAGTTTTCCCTTTAAAACAACAAGAAAGACTAAAGCAATTTATTATTGAAAAAAAACTTTTCTTGTTAAACAAATAAATTAAACATATATCGGTTTTGGTATTTAAGAAGATAAATTATTTATATATTGTAATACTACATAATACACTGTTGGAACACATGTGCGCCGCTTGTGATATCGACCTAAATACCCAAGGAGTAAATGACCTGGAATGAAGCCATGTGACTCATTATTTTTACCTTATCACTAATTTGATGTCATTGTACTACTTAGAATATTTTTGTAAATTTTATTTTATTTTGTCACTATTCCCCATACGTGTTTTAAAAACTTTCGTGCCGATTGCAACTGAGGAAATGACTTGTTGAACTGTTTTGATGTTGTGGCAATTATTGTTTCTTTGATTCTGAATTTCCACATGTCTTGCTAAATATATTTAACTATAAACCAAATGTAAAAACAACAATATCATCGTCGGGAACTGGTCGATTTTATAAGCTTGGTTAATTAGGTTAAGGCCAGACAAGTAATAATATTAAGCCGATTTAGCGATAAATGAAGGAGTAACTCGCCCGTACATAAAACTAATACGAATCATGGGGGAAAATGTAGAAGCGACGCTGCTTTAATAATTAAAATACAAAATTCAGTTTTTTCTTAATTGCTCTTAAGAATGTAAACAAAACTTGTTGGACATTTCTACAAAACTAATTCGGGAGTTATGCGTAAAAAGCTTCATTTAGGTATTCCCAAACTACTCATGATCGAACCTCAAAACAGATATTTACAACTCGACATAATTTTTGTACTCCACTCATATACTTCTTTAAACTACGCATCATCATCTTTGGTGCGTAAGTTCAATGTGACCCTAGGCCTATAAGACGAATTCCCGTCGCCGTAATACTATCTTTCGTAACCAGGATTGGATACCAATTATAATTTCTCAATTACACTCATGATGCTGGGTCAACACCGTAAATTAAAGAGCTTTCAACGTGGATCGATCCCGGAACATAGTATAGGCCTATGTGATAGAGTAAAATCAGTAAGCTCCTATTTGACAACACAGAGAATAGAATAGACAATTGTGTTACTGTATTAGCCAGTTCACTAAATGTTATTAAAAATCCGTGATATCGAACGCGCTTACGGATGGTTAGGGAAGGGGGGGTAATTCCTTTATATACGTTGCCGGACAATAATACACAAATACAAATACTCATATTAGACATGAAGCGGTGCAAGAAAGGTGCAGAATTCGTAGCGACAAGGGACATATCTCCTGATCTTAAAAATTTTGTCCACCTTATTAAAAAGAGCTTTTTTTATTTTTAGCGAGTCAACACTAATGCATCAGCTCTATATTTCTAGGAATGGTAAATGTTCTCCCTACCATTTCCCACACCCTACTTGCGCCAACAGCTTCATGTCTAATAGTTTCATCTGTACTACCTCTAGTAATACACAAAATATCGTTAAATTTTCTATGTCTAGTCTTTGTCTCAGTTCTATTAGAGAATTTCCCACGTGTTGCGCGTTTATTTTAGGGATAACAACTATACTACAGCCGCTGGTTCTTTGCACTTGGATTTTTGGTGACGCACCGAATAGGCAGTGGAAATGGCAACGTCATCGTCTCGCACTGCCCCACTACGGCCGCATATCTTAACATCACACCCAAACTGCGCGCATATTATCGCATCTAAACAACAAAATTCTTACGTATTGTTCAGTTTGTGTTATGCTTCGTTCCATTAAGTGACAGAGTGAACCTTTTAAACTGTAAATGTAATAATTTCATTTAATCCAAGCAATTAAAAAAAATCTCTAAAGTGTTTGGCGAATAAATAAATACTACATTTTACTGTTAATATATTATGTAATTCAAACGAACGCTTGAAACAATCTGTAGCACACTCTATGGTTTATTTCAGTGTGTATAAAATTATATTATTTGATATACAGAAATAATTTTGCTCAAATGATAACTCGAAAACCGATACTTTATTGTTGGACTACTTCTTGGAACTGAGCCAATGAAGCAACGTTGCCGGATTGTGATATTTGCAAGTGGAAAGAACGAACGGCTGAAGTATACCTACGGAAATTAAATCCATAAGGCGGTAAGAGATTCTATTAACTTATGTTTATTGAAATCGACACCACAATGTCATTGGACTTTGATGAATAAATCTTAAAAATACGCAGACGCCAGATAAATAACAAAATATAATAATTAATGATTCAAAGGTATTAAAAAAAAAACAGTATAAAGCTATTATCCACTAATTAAATTAAATTAAATTGAAATTTATTAATTGTAATTATTATTAATATACCCTATGTAATAAATGTGTAGGGGAATATGAGAGGGGGCGCCAGATTTGTGAATAGAGTGTAAAATGGGTAATGTGATATCTTTAGGCCTACTAAGTTATTAACCCCAAGTTATCATTAGTAGCATATTAGTAACACGTAATTGTATATTTCCATCGTTGCCCAGGTCAACAACTTTGTTTACTTAAATACCCGCCGCAGATATCCCATTAAATACCCTCCCTGTGTAATAAACCAACGGTATATTTAGGTTAATTTGTGCTTTGAAGGCATTGTTTACCATATTTACAGAGGACGTACTATTTAGGTTAAATTTCATAGAACTTTAAATTATAATGGTTAAGTAAGGTAAGGTTAGGTTAGGTAACCATAAAGGACGTAATGTATTTTTTGTATGATCTCATATTTTTGTATTTATTATTTTATTACATCGTATTAAATGGCGTAAATACATTAAAGTAGATAATGAAAAACAGGTTCTACTAATGAGATGAACATCAAGGTGTGGCACAAATTATATTTGTTTAAAACATTAAATTACTTTTAGCTTTATTTAAAAATTCACAAAGTTTTCAAATTTTGAACAGTTCATCGTGAATAGCTGGAGATAGAAGTCAGATATACAAAAATTCATCAATATACAGGAAAAAATTCGTTACTCAGTTATTTTTTACCTAAACAAACTGAAGTAAGTTGAGCTCTTTGTACATTTTACGTCATTTTTAGAAGCAAGAAATCGACCTCTAGATTGTACAATTTATACAAAGACCTTTAAAATGCTGTATTACTCGATATGAGTTTACATTTTACAATTTTTTTGGACTTAAATAAATAATTTTGGACTTTTTGCACACCTACTACAGTAGATTAGATGTATACAAATCACAACAAAATCTTAATATACTGTTAATATATAAATTAACCTACCACGACTATTAAATCAATAACTCAAGCTTGTCAATTGAAACGCTGACGTGAAGAACGGAAATTTCTTTTGGCATTTAATGTATACTGATATTGACGTTGGTATTAATATATGCAAATAAAAACGAGTTATTTTAGGCTTATCAAACACCTGATAAGAAGTTACGATCGCAAAACAGTTTCAAAACTATATTATAAAATCTTCAAACCATTACTTTCTATTGCCTTTCAAATTTTCATGTAGTATAAAGTGATACGTGATTTGTCAAACAAATGGATGTTTTTCAGCGACAGAAAGGTTTGTGGGCTCAAAACAAGAAGTTTTGGAATAAAGTTCGTGAATCGCCTGTACAACCCAAACCAATGAATCCATTTTGATTAAATTTGGTGTGTGGCCACAGTTTAGCCATATCTTGAGACTTTATCCTCTCCATGTTTTTTATTAGGCTACTTAAATTTGCAAATAAATAGCATAATTTGTTGTTTTTTTTTATAAATCGGTCGTAATTGTTATCAATTTTTTTTAGAATGTAAGCTCTAAAAATCCAAACAAAAGACATTCCAAAAGCTTGTATGGAACATTATGGTAAAAAAAAGCAAACAAAAACTGTCCTGAAGGTGTTAACATTTCTCAGACTCCATCATAGTTCAAATTTTAGTTTGTTTATTATAACAAACGGATATCCAGGCTTTGGAATGTAGACTCAAAACATTCCAATTCTTAATCTTAATTATTTATTAGGATTACTTTTTATTTATTTATTTTGATTGTATACACATAGTTTGGTATTTGTTAAATTTATTGTTGTGTTGTACAATAAAGTTGTGATTTATTATTATTATTTTATTACAACTGATTATATACAATCATCTAGTAATTTATCTTTCACAAAATTAATTCACTATTACTGGTTAACCCTGTAGTTAGTCCCATAAACACTAATCACTACTGAACTAGGTCAAAGGGTTTGGTTCTCCTTAATCTGCGAGCTATGTTATTTAGCGAACTATTACATTTAATGAAATATAATGATTTATGTCCCAGACCAGTGATCTAAACCGCAAGTAACAGAAAATTATGGTTGAAGGAATAATTGGCAAAAACCAAAATGAACCTTGAACGCTGTGTAAGCTTTAGACGAGTTTATGGCATAAGCGAATCAAGATTACAACTAAAAATAATTTCATGAAAGTAATATTGAGATGTTTGGGGGGGGGGGTGATTGTAACGAATAGTATTTTTGTTCGTATTTGGTTTTGTAGATGGGTGTGAAACAAGATCAACGATCGAGGTTACATTACAATTAAATCCGTTTCATCTACAAGGGGGGAAGAGTGATGTGTGGAAAATGTAGAAAACGTCATTGTAGAAAGTTGAGACATTTTCCAATTGTGGTTTGTGGCAGTCGAGATGTCCGTGTTATACGCTAGATAAAAGTCTTCAAATTACATTGCGAACATGTGATTTACACAAAATGGTGTTTAGAACAAATATCTATGGTAAACGTGTCCGAAAACAACAGCTCAGAGCCAACTTTTGAGACATTTCTTATTAGGAAACTTTAATATAGAATTTCTAGCTGTTGGAAGTGGGTGGTGACAAGATATTTCTGTATGTTTACCTGTTACAACATGATACTGATACTGGCCGGTAACTGATATTTTGAGTATCGGGCATAGCCACAAAACTGCACACACATGACATATTGTCACTATATCGTAGTAAATACATATATGTATACATCCACTGTACACATTTAAAGATTTTGTTTATTTTACATACCAAAAACCTCTACGCTTTCCAACAACAAAATCTACTTGCGATTTAATGTAAACTATTAACTTTATATTTTCGCTGGTGACTGTACTATATCAAAACAATAACTTATATTTAAGTTATCAACATAAATTCAATTTTTATTTTCACAAATTTACGCCTAACTTATTTTAATGGTAGTAGACTGTAAAATATATGTAAACCTGAGAAGAATTGGGTATACGAATTTTTAGATTATATTACCATATTATATTAAAATACAAATTTTAATTTTCTAAGGAAAGTGTACAAATACCTGTATAATATTGTTCAGTAGAGTTAGCAGTATTTTCAAGTATTACGTAATAATGAAAATTCAATATCTTGTTTTAAAATTAATAGTTTAAAGAATTTTTAAAACATAAACATGACGTTTGGTGTATATAGTTTGACACATTGACACCAACTTCAGTGGGAAGCAATCGTTTCAAAGATTATGCATAAACGTATTGTGTGTTTATATTTATTGTGCCAATGTGTCATTGTTTAAACAGTTTAACAAGTGTTTTATGTGTTAACGATTTCTAATTTTTTATTTTAATAGTGTTTTTTCAAGTATTATGAGTATTTAATAATAACTCCAATTTTGATGGGACGACGCTTTCATATGGTGAACGACTTCACGATGTTTTGGATCTGACGATGACTGTTTAACTTTCGAAACCGGTTATCCATAAGGATAGAATTTCGATTGTCGGAAGGAAAAATAAAGGTAACTAACTTATTATATATTCATTGATTAAAAAATAATAAATTATTATAAATGTATGTTTCTTTATTTAAAGAAACAGTTATTCTCAACGCGTTATGTTGATTGAGTAATAATTATATTGGATCGTTTGTTTGGCAAGAAAAGGATACAAGAGAAAATAAATTGATTCAGAGACAGAACAGAGGTAGTTATAAAAATACTTTGTGCATGACCGTTGTGTATCAATGAAACAGGACGAAAATGAGACAACTGTTTTAAACAAGACTCCTCAATCTACCAAACAATTAAAAATTTCCTACAATGCACAAGAAACCATCTTTTGGGTATTGGGTATGCATATAGGATCTGCTTATATTACATTGTATGTTCATGTTAATGTTACACTTCTGTTCATGTTTCTAAAATTTATATTAATTGTTGTTGTCCTAAATAACAATATTGTAGAATCGTATTTCATATTACCTGTAGCACATGATTAATAATTTACGTATTGTTCTAGTTAAATTGAGTCACAAGTTTCACAATAACAGCCTGTAGAATCTTAGAGCGATGCAATTTGGTTAAACAAATTGAAACAACTTTTCAATGTAAATAACCTGCATTATGTCATTCGAAAGATATAGGAACCTACTATTCCTTTACCTATCTATGATGTATTAGGTACAACTTTAATTAAGATGGTCACAAATTATTTAAGGGTATCATAAAAATGAATCGAAACATACACCAAAGTCAGGCAGTCAGCTCGAAAAACAAAACAATCGTGATGGCAGCTCGTTTATCATATAAACGTAGTATAGAGAAAAGTACTGGGTCAAAAAAAATGAACCGTGATAGGTGGGTGTTTGAAATTTTTGGGCCATTCATTATGTATAAATAATAGTCGTTCTCTAAATATAACAAATGTGAGCAGTTTTAGTTTTATTGTTTTTATGGAGAGTCGATGATAACAACCATTGAGAAACATAACCTGTGTTTCTTACACTACAACTGACAGAACCCTCGAAGAAACAAAAGGTATTACTTATGTTAATTCACTTAGTAGAGTTAATATAGAATGACAGAGACACAGACAAAGTGGGGTGGGGAGAGAGACCACGCCTTCGACATTATTGATGCAACGATACTCTAAACTCAAAATTACTTCTATTACTCACTCACTCTGTCCTTTTAACAAATGAGTAATTTTGTAAAAAGCCAAACGAAATTTATTAAGAGTAGACCAACAACATTATTTTGTACATTTGTTTCTAATTTAAAACAAAAATTGAAAATTCATACAAACAATATGAAAATAATTTCAAACGTTTGGAGCTATATCTCTGATGATTTGATCTTAGATCTACGAATAACTATGAAGCTTTGTTCCCTCGACATTTTAAATATCTGCAAATTTTGAAAAGTACGAATATAATGTAGCTGTTACACAAATATTGCATCTAAAAACTTAGCCTAATACAAAATAATGACTTCCATAGGGTAGGTAAAAAAGGTAGTAAGTTTAAAAAAAAACCAAAAACTTATTTAAGCTTCTCATCTACATATAAATTTATTTTTACTTTCTAAAAATTCTGAGATGGTCTAAAATCGATGAAGGATTTTTCCGTTTTGAGGTTTATCAGTCTGTCTTGTTTGGTGCATGTCAACTGTTCAATCCTGAACAGCCAAAATGAATGAGAAATGATCAAACTTCGTATGTACGTATATTTGGAGATATTTCTAAACTTTTTCTTTTTCAAATATTCAAAATTAAATTGGTGTAGGTACTTACCATAAGACAAATTTAACTGTAAAGATTTTGATTAAATGTAGGCTCCTAAGGACTAAGGAGCCAAACAAAACGTACTGATCGTCATCTTCCTTAAACAATGTAGTTTTGTGACATAAACAAAATTAAAATTCA
Organism: Aphrophora alni; assembly: GCA_963513935.1. Taxonomy (NCBI): domain Eukaryota; kingdom Metazoa; phylum Arthropoda; class Insecta; order Hemiptera; family Aphrophoridae; genus Aphrophora; species Aphrophora alni. Next base: position 40,329,160 of record OY740770.1, on the reverse strand, counting down.
ATTACAGAGGTTCTATCGGCTCTACCGATTTCATTTAAAATTTATGAAACCCATGTGTAAAATTGCAAGTAAGAAAAAGTTGTTACAAAACTACAGGAATATGGTAAAAGATTAAAATAAATACCAGTCATACTACGCATTGAACACATTTATAGCATATAATCCTTTTTTTAAATTAGGACTGCTACATTCTGATAATGAAATATCCTTCTATACCAATTTATCCCCCATTAAAAATATAAGAGGATAACACTTTAGAGAAGTAATCAAGAAAACAACATAGGCCTATTTTTTAAATTTTCTTGTATGTAAGTAGTATGAAAACATTTTGCGATGACAATAAATGGAGACGAATATTATTTTTTGATTAGTTTATTTTTTCCTTCTTAGAAGGGTGTGTGTGATAAATTTAGTGCGATGGTTTTGACAGTTTAGTATACCTTTCGTTTAATACAAGTGTCATTGGAAACATTTAAATGTCGAAAAACACTTTCACATTACTTAAGATTAAATGTATAAAACTAAGAATGTACCCTCAAAGGGCTCACTTATACGGGAGTACGGGTGTGGCAATCCCGAGGGACTAGCTGAATCTACCTTTCGTCATCTAGTCTTGGGTTAGACCTCTCTCTTTCATCTTTCATATTGGGTTTCTTTTGACCAGATCTTGTTCTTTTCCCAGCCTGGCCCTATTAAGAGTATTCGAGGTCAAGTGGTATTTATTTAGTGTTCTTCTTCCTTTTGTTATAAGACGATGATGACAGATTTTCGCCTTTAAAAATGAATGCGGAACCTTTTTTAACGCTACCCTCCTCCCCTCTAATATTCGCACGGCTAAAGCGTCTATACTATAAATATAACAGTGGACGAAAACAACGCGCTGCTTTAAAAAAAATTGTCACTTTGAATTCATTTGATGATTCGAGTTTTTGAGGGCTAGGGGATCACTATTTTAACTTTTTTTTTCTAAAGCAATGATGAGCGAAAGGTGTTTCGTTTTTAAAACAAATAAATAAATATTGTATGATGACGGCTGGACCGCTATTATTAATGTTTTCATTAATCTCTTCCTTGGGTAGCCTAGTTGTGCTTATTAAGCTGAATTTTGTTCATAAGTTACATATTTTTTAATGTACCTACTACTGTATTTTCTATAGCTATTTCCCAAAAAATACACGAGTTAAATCTAAAACAAGAAACAAATTTTTCGGAGATTTTGGTTCTATTGATAAAACGTCTTATTCTCGTGTCATTTATAAATCCAGTAATTTTAGAAAAAATTCGAGAAAAAAAATAAATAAATAAAATACCACGAGATGTGTTTTTCTATTTTTAAACACACGTATTATAATCAGATTATAATATTTCGTGACCAGTCAATTACGAGTTTGCATATTTATACAATAAGTAAAAACTGTAGCAAAATTACTGGTTTTCCAAGTTTTTATGGAATTTTTATGGAATACATTATATGGACATTTTATTATTATTATTATTATTATTATTATTATTTTAATTGGTATGTTTTTAATACAACTACATAAAAAGTATGTTTCTCAATCTAATTGCAATGGTTTATTACATAACGTGTTTAAAACGCTCCAAGTTGGATAATTAAACAAAACTGAATCTTTTAACGTTGATTTTGAGTGGTGGTGGTTTAAAGGAAACCACAAAAAAAATCGGCGCTTAATCAAATAGTATTTTAATCATTTTAAATACAAAATTGTATGTTTTTAAAAAACATTTTATCCAAAAATTGATTGTAAAATAAATTGTATATGTATATTTTTAGACAGTAGAAGTACACTTTCTATAAAGAAAGTACCAAGTATTTGTTTCTTTAACAATACTAATAACTTGAATATCCCGTATTTTTCGTTGTTTTCAACATGACGGTTGAACATTTAAGAATAGATTTTGCAATTTTTAAGGTACCGGTAGTAGAAACTTTTATTTCCAACAATTTTTTTCAGGGAACATATTTCAATAAAATATGATCGTTACAAGTTATTCTAAAACAGATATTTTGCTAGTTTTTAATTATTATACAATTATGTAATCGCTCGGCCAAGAACGGATTATTATTTTAGTATTATTTGTCAGAACACGTCTATTGAAAAACACAGCTCGTTGTATTTCCTCCCAATTTTTACCTTCTTTGTTGCTTAAAATGATTAACTACATCAACATGAACAAACATTACTATATTTCTCGATTTAATCATATCCACTAGAAAACCTACAAACGCATCAGTAATTCTTGAATTACACTCCTGTCTTGTTAACAAAACGTCCAACTGAAATGTTTACGCAGTCATACATGGATTGCTTTAGTTCAGACAATCACTCTTCATATTTCAACAAGGTATAAAAACAAATGTTATGGATAAATTACATTTGGTCTCTGATTCGATAGTATTAATGACAGAATGAAACAAGTCCTGTTTTTAACTCGACCATTTGGCATTTCGTTTGTTTCATAGTTATGGCCAAGCGCTTATTCCAATCAGTATGAAAAATTGGGCATAAGGTTCTTTACTACTAGATTGATCGATTATGTAGAATGTTATGTATTATTATTTTTATCATTTTAAAATGGCGGCCATTCAAAACCGTATTTGCACAGTTTCAAGAGACACCAGGTGCTCCGACTACAAACAAAGCGAGCATTTTTGAGTATTTAAATATTTGTATAATGGTGTAAACACAGCATAACAAACGTTTAAACAAGACAAACTTCCTATTAAAAACTTAATTTAAACAGATTCTAAAAGTTCTCACCCTAAGTTTTTACGTGACAAAAAAATAAAACTTCCACATGCGTGTTTTAATGGTCTCGTTTATATTAATCAAAACCTCTTTGAGGGCCATAGGATTACAAAAATATCAAATTAATTACTATTTACATAATAGTATCACTGTTTTGTTCACGACGAAATCCTTTAAATTAGATTTATCTTTCATATAATAATGTATATATGCATCAAGAAAGTAAAGTAAAATATAAACAATAGTCGGATCCTTTACGCTTTCAACGAATTTGGACTACCATACAGAGTGGAGGTCCACCAACAGTGGAGGAGGGGGGTAGAGGATTGTTTTCCCATCTTCCTTATCTTTAAAGGCGAAAAATCTCCCAATCATCGCCGCTTTATAATAAAAGAAGAAAACAACATACAATTCAGAGTTTATTTACATCAATAAGTGCAGCATAAAATTAACTACTACTGAGGTCACAATGAATGGAGCAAAGCACATAATAACTTGTATTATTATTATTATTATTATTTACCCAGTATTAGACTAGTATAAGAGTGAGTTTGGTAACCGCAAAAACTTTGACTTCCTTTTTTGACTGATCTTCACATTTCATAGCTTCAGGAAAACGGAAAAAATCATTTTCGATGTGCTGTCCGTGTGAAGTCGTTTGTATAATATATAAGTAGGTTAGGCAAGAAGACCACAAAAATTAAGGTAAGAACATTAAAATGGCGGCCATTTTAAACCGTTTTTTTGTTCTTATCTTGAGTAGATGTTCAATGAGCACTGTGGTGACTGTAAACACTATAAATCACTGAATCCCCTACCACAAGTTTGGTACAATAACACAAATACAAATCAAATGAAATATTTATTTGCCTTATGCTATTGTAATTCCCTGATGTACATTTCGGTAACCACGTTACCATCATCGGAGGGATCTGAACTAATACTAACAAAATATGAAATCTTAAAAGCTAAAATGCCATATTCTCCCCTCCTTATGCCTTACATAGCATAAGGCAAATGGCATAATGCCATATATTTACCGTATGCCTTATAATAGCATAAGGCAAATAAATATTTAATTTTATTTGTGTTTGTGTTATTGTACCAAACTTGTGGTAGGGGATTCAGTGATTTATAGTGCTTATCTTGAGTGTTAATACTGTATATAAAACATTACACGACTAAAATTTTTGATATTTTAAATCTCTATGTATTGATACTAACCCAACCGCTCTACGATGACAATTAGCGAAGTTATTATAAAAAAATATATTTTCGAACCCTGACTTCTCAAGAAGTGTGATATTTGTCGCATACAGTTACGAAATCCGGCTGGCCCATGTAACCAGACACAAGTGTAACTGTCTTCAAGTATGAATAGCTTCGAAACCAGCCAGGGCCGACGAGGATATTGACGAGGATAAAGCCAGTTGGAGACTGTTTAATATATATACACATCAGCGAGGGCTAAAGGGCCTAAACAACATCAAGAAAGTAGTGAAATTAAGAAGTAACACAATAAGAGGTTCAGAAAACTTACTTAAAACAGTTTTAAAAAACTTACACTACCGGGTCAGAACTTTTGATTTGCCAATACAATTTAACATCCCCTATAACCAACTTTCTGATGTTACATTTTGTGGATGTGTTTCTCCCTGTGAGTGACGTCTTTGTTACTTCTTGGTCTTGTTTCAAGTCTCGAGCTAGGCAGTAGTCGTATTGGGTTTACAAGAACTATTAAAATATTCAAGAAGCAAGGAAACAGAGCACTAGTAATAACAAGTAATTCTACACTAAACATTGCATGTTGTTGAGATCTGATGTTTCTACCTTTAATAATGTACACTGTAAATAATTAATATGATATCAAGTCAAGTGTAACTGGGCGACTCATTAATAATATCTACACATAACTCCTATTACGCATGCGACACTGTACACCTACTTTTTTAGATCTCTCGCTCGAAACTACACGCAAGAACTATGTGAAAAAGATTGGATGCACGTCTTCATAGACGGTTCCTGAAATCCTGGCACTAGAGACACCTGAACGGGTTTCTATAACTCTTCTCTTGAACGACACAGTTGTAGGACCCCCTCTCATCTTAGCAGTTATGATGAAATAACAGCAGGTAACAAGTTTTCCAAAATAACCCCATCAACAAAAGCCGTAGTCCTCATTAATTACCTATCCGGTAAACAATATACAGATTGTAGTTGTACTATGGATTACATACACCTGTTTGATAACCTCTACATAGAAGGATGTCAAATTATTTTGCAATGGATATTAGGTACGTAGACATGACAACAATAAGATTGAAGGGTGCTACGTAGCTGCTAGTCATCCTCATCATACAATTCGCCAAAGTTACTAAGCAGAACCTCTTACACACTTCGGATGGTAAGAGCTTGACTACTCTGGTAAACATTCACCCCATTCAGTATCAGAACACATCACATCATCGCTAAAACGTTGTGTGTACATGAGTATGGTGACCTACTGGCTGAAACAACTTTTTAATAATTAAATGATTTCATCTGGAGGTTTATTCATTTTCTTTTAGTGATTTTTAAAGTTAATATCAAATTTGTGTTGTCTTTCACAAAAACAAAATAAACTAGTTTTTGAATACACAAAAATGGAAAATTGTTAGTTAATACATTCCATCGTTACTATTCAGCAGTTTTGAACCAATTAAAAATACATATTTCATAATAGCTTAAAATGTTTATAAATTACGAGCCCATTAAGAAAAGTATGAAATGGGTATAGCAAATCTTAGATAGATAACATAGTTTTTGAAATATGATTGTAATAAACACCAATTTGTTTTTGTTAATGTTATTTTTTATGATAAAAAGTTTGTTAAATAGACGCTAAAAACCTCACCCCTACTCGTTCAAGAATTTCTGGATTCTCCTGGCTGTTAAACCTAATTTTAATAGACTTACCCTGTCGCTACAGCTCTAGTGGGTTTTGGCTTCCTAAACAACTCTCATCATCATCATCCGTCAGTTGTCATCCAACCACTTGCACATCATCACCAGATCTCTAGTGACACTACCCATCCACCTCTTCCTTGGTCTTCCATATCACCCTAATCACTCTAGTTCCATCCATTCTCTTGTCAGTTTTTTATCAATTCTCTCAAACCCAATTTTTATTCTTTGAGCTATTATGAATTACACAATGGGCTTACCATCTATGAAAGTGGTATTTTTATTTTTACTCTCACATAATTGGCCTGTAGTTTCTCCTCAAAATATTTCCCTCAACTCTTTTCAACAGATGATTTTCTGAACCTACTGTATAATCACGCACGTTTTCTACCCACGTGTGACTTCTTGATGAACCAACTTCAAGTAAACTTTCGTTTTCGCGTGAATTAGATCACCCATCTAAATTAATTAGATACTTGAGTTGAACTTGTTGGAATTAAAATTAAAAAATAAATGATATACAAAGATTGGTACATATAGTAACCTATACTCAGAAACACAAAGAAATGAACAATGTTTAGCCTTAAGCTAATTTGGTATTTAGTAGAAATGAACGACAATACGTTATTAAATTAAGCCACCACTCGTTAATATACTATCAAAATTATAAAAAGAAAACATCATTAACAACCACAAGTACCTGGAACATTAGTCATTAAGCATGATTTAAGCAGAATATGATCGAGAATGTGTTAGTAACATTTTAAATTACGGCCTTGGGAAACGATTTTTTGGTATTGTTCCTCTTCACCAAGACCGAGACGCTTGGCGATCTTCATACCATCATATCAAGGTCGAGATCAAGATCAGATAGAGGCGTCGGTACGCCGGGTTAAGACAACCATCAACAGATGGATGATATCAAAACACCAGCAAAGGTGAGATGATCTTGCACGTAGCTAGATGTAAATTAATGACGAAAAAAGAGCTACCTGCAAGATTTGGTGGTATCTCACTGCATCTGACTAAAGGAAAGCTAAGAAAAATCTCTGGTCTCTAAAAAAACTGGACATTGTACGATCTAGGTACAGAGGGTAAAGTGTATATCATGGAAACCTTGTGTGTAGACTATGAATACTAGACAATGAAACTCCCTCAGTGGGACCCTTACCACAACGGGGATATCTTAGCTGGATCCACAATTTTCTTCATGCAGTTTTGGGTTAAACCTCTCTAGTTTATGTTTCCTATCATATTCCTCTTGACCAACTCTTGTTCGTTTCGGCCCCGACGCTATTTAAGTAATCAAGGGCTAAAAGTGAGGCTATTTCATTCTCTCTTTTTCTTTTTTTTAAACGAAAATGAGCGGAAGAATTTTTGCCCAAACAATTGACAATGAAACTGTTCGTCACATAATTTTTTACTGTTTAGCTCTTACCAACAAGAAGATAAAGCTATATGGAGTTCAATCTTCTGACGAGTTTAGAGGAATATTAAAACTATTTGAGGAGACAAATCTACAGTGGCTCTGCTGTACAATAAGCTATATAAAGTATCCAATGCTAATAAAGGTTATGTCATTTTTTAAACCTAACCTAAGGTAGGAAAATAAGCGCACAGAAACACCAAAATAAATTCTCTTCCAATCATGTCAGCTGCATGCTGCTGTGTGTAGCATTAGTATTATTATTAGCTCCGATAGTAAAGAAGTCCTGACGTTGCATAATGTGTTCCTGTATTTTGTAACATTACCTATTGTTAGATCCCATTGATTGTGTTATACTTTCAGTTACGCCGAGTTATCTTATCAGTCACGGTGTTACCGCAACACGTTGTAACTTCCGAGCAATAATATCTGCAAAAATACTGACAAACTATAGCTCAAACACTTTTGCACAAAACCAAACTATGAAGTATTGATCTCACTACTTCGTCGAAAACTCAAATCTTGGAGTTATTAATCGGAAATTACAAATTGGCCTCAACTATTGATAGAATCTTGATAACTAAATTGGGAAATACCAAAATGAAGCATGATCGTCGTTGTAGTTCATTTTACGTTTTTTCAATATTACTTTCAAATTGTGATTTTCTTTTACATGCAATTTGGTATATTAGTTTTGGTCATTAAACATTTCACCAAAATTTTACAGCACCGCTTGGCTCAATTTTAAGCTAATCGAACTTCTACGCAGCGGAATATTTATCATTTTCATTTGAGTACCGTAAGAGACATAGAATTTTCTGATAGATAATGATTAATATTTTTGTTAGTAAAGCGTTTAGTTTAAGATAAAAAATGTGAAGAAAAGAGGAGTTTTGACTCTCGGTAGTTACATCTAACTATGACCTTAGTAGATATTTGTATTCGTGTATGGGTGGGGTAAGAAAGCTTTTGGACAGTTTATTAAATTCTCCCTCTCCCTTCATAACCTAACCTAACCTAACCTAACCTTTTTACACTCATCTGTTGTCTTGAAATCTATAGGCAACATGGATAGCATAATTGTAATAAAACCACCAACATTTCACTTGATAATTTAGTTGCACTGTTATTTACAGATTAAAAAAAAATTAACATTCGACCATAGAAATTGATTATACAATCTAAACCTTTCCTTAAACACATCTAGAAAATTGCCAATAAAAACAACAAAAAAACCTTAACTAAACTTTGTCATTAATAGAAGCCATTGAAAGCCGTACATATAATCGACAGAAGATCTGATGAAACTGTGCGGCAAGTGACGTTATACAGATCTTAAAATAAGGTTTCTCTATAACGACCTACAGAGTAAGAGACCACAATTAATTTTGATCAAGGAAATAAGTCTACGTGATAAATGAACCTCTGATTAATGACAACTGTTCTCAAACAACCAATTAAACGTATCGTATTGGGAAATACAGAGTTCGGCAAAAGTATCGCTATATAATATTAGCTTCAAGCTGACGTGGGAAGTCGTTCTACCTGCTCCACAAAGCGATCGAAATCGCGGTCTATTAAAGGTGTTCCGAAAAACAGTCAAACATAATTTATTTATTTTTTTTTAATGTAAGTATACATTATTTTAGATTTTTTAGGCACAAAAAACATTACAAAAACTTTCTCATCACCCATCCTCAAAACCAATCAAAACTATTTCTCACCAAATATGTCAGTTCGGTAGTTCAGTCAAACTGTAAAAATCTATATCATTATTGACAAAATATACACATATTAAATAGGGTCTAAACTTACTTCGTTTGTACTATTAAAGCCTCGGCGAAAATATTATTTTATTAAAATCAAGTTTTTATAGTCAAGTCTGTATACAGTAACTTGGCGTGTGAACCCTTGGCTACCTGCGACCGTCCCCCCCCCCGTCGCTCCCTTCCTCACCCAGGTGTTTCAGTGATGAGTCACCTACTAGCGTTAACACTGCACTGTTTAACTTTTTTATGGTAGACACAATTTAAAAAAATTTTCAGCATAGTTAAAATGTTTAGGTAAATCAATTTGCTTATATTTTCCTAAACATTTTAACTATGCTGAAAAAAAAATTTAAATTGTGTCTCCCATAAAAGAGTTAAACAGTGCAGTGTTAACGCTAGTAGGTGACTCATCACTGAAACAGTTGGGTGAGGAAGGGAGCGAGGGGGGACGGTCCGGGTCCAGATGCCAAGTTACTGTATACAGATAATAATAACGGCGATTAAGGTTCAATTTTTATTTTTGCCAATTATTCCTGGAACCGTACTCTTTCATTTATTGCTATTTTGGACACGGATTTGGGTAAATATTCACAATTCACAAAAATTAGAACGCAATCTGTAGAGTCAATTTCTAGAAATTACGTCCCTTACAACTCACAAACCGGCGTTTTTGGAGAGTTGGTGACCAATATGTTTTGTTTGAGTCCTTAGAGACTACACTTGCGAAACATTTGATCAAAATAATTACAGGCCAAAACATACATAAAGAATACATCATTAAAAATATTTATTTGGACCCAGGGGACTTCAAAACGAATATATTCGCAAAAACTGGAGATCGATTGTTTGAATCATCACATAACTTTCTCTACATGTGTTCAAAACGAACATTTTAAGATAATAAAAGATGTAGAGGAACCTTCACCTAAAATGTATTGTATGCACAAAAATATTTGAACATAAATAAAACAATGTATAAATTAGTGATAAAGAATGTTGACCCCAAATAATATATTAAAACGAAGGTCGAGAGAAACAAGTTTTGTACTGACTCATCCTTACGATGAAATTCCTTCCAAGGTGGTTTTTTATTTAGTCATCTAATGTAGGTGTCTCCACTATAAATCCATTTACAGACTTGACCCACTAGGTTATCATTGACCAACAAGGATGACGCAATCAGAATGTCGGGAATGTTCACAAGCTTTTCCTTCCGCTTCCAATGTCACAGTCCGCTCCGAATAACAGTTTAACTTCTGTTATTATTTTAGTACTCATTTCTCAAGAATTTACAACCTTTCAGCTGTCAACTGTCTGGGATTAGACTGGAATTATAAAATGTCGGTGTGACTGACACGCAGACATGTCACAAAAGAGAAGACAACTCTCTATTGGAAATATAGCCCCCAAAGTTCCAGGCTCTCCAGGACAGAAGTTGAACTTTGGGCTAGCAATCAAACCTTGTAAAATACACACAATACGAAAACACCTAAGTAAAGTTAGAAGGTAAATCAGAGGGTAGGGCCTAATAAGTGTTATTGAACTTCTAAAAGACATAAAAAACAGTCTAACCAGATCTACAAAGGTAACGTTGCACAAGATATTACTGCAATACGACGCGTCTTGGCGTATTGAGCGAAAGCTAATCGTCTTTGAAAGAAGAGTATTACTAAAAATACTATAGGCCAACCAGACAGAAAGAAACTTGCGCAGAACCGTCATCTCGAGAGTGACTCGCGCACGCATGTAGGAGCGATGGCGGGGAGGGGATTGGAGCGGTGGTGGGGATAAATTGTTACATTTTTGCCATAATATAAAGGAATTTAAAACGTATAATTTAATGTCTTTTTACGTCTTTTACTTTGTAAAATATTAAAATTTACTAATTGTAGTTGTCAGGTATACAAACGATACACATTCACAGTTTTTTAGCGCTGTAGTAGGTTTGAAAAAGTAAATATTAAGCCTTACGCAATGAAGCAACGGCCGGGTATGTCTGGCCTAATTCGGACTCTCCATCTCCCACCACAGTTCTACCTGCGCGAGACAAAACCGGTGCGAGGTTCTTTTCTAAGCGGTACCCCTATACAAAAGTCTGAAGACGTATATGAGGAAATTATCGCAGTAGGTTGGTGTATCATATAGAAAGTAAGCCTACACCCTCACAAAATTACAGTTGTATCTGAATTAAAATCAGGTGACAAGCGTGTAGCGTATTGCGGGTGATTTTAGTTTCCTTGGCTCAAGGAGAAACACAATCTCCATGAGGTCCATAAGTCTCCATTACGTGATAAGACTGGATTTAGGTGGTAATATAACGTACGCCCATACTCGGACCCATGTTGTTCTCTGCGATTGTCTACTCCCAATGGTACTGTGACAATATTCAACATCCTTTCATTGTTTAGTTTTCAGACGATGAAATTGTTAACTTTCAGCATTTTACATAAAACCAGTGCTATAATGGACATAGTTGTTTGCTAATAAAACCATTAGGCTTCTAAGATCTTTTATCAATATATATTAGAGTTTATGTCTTATAAACATTTTTATGTTAAACAAAACCCAAGTATTATCGGACCTATGAAATATTGAAGAATAAGTGAAAATCCATTTTACTCCTTTTAACACCCTTGGAGATCATTTCGAAAAATTCCTTCTTATACATCCATACGTTATGATAGGAATATGTGCTGGGAATTTATTTAACGTTTCTAAGTTCAGAAGTTGTAGACATTTGCTTTTACTGACACATCCCAAATTTAAGGGTGCCCCAAAGTATGAGACCTGTTACCATACAACACAATTACATTAGACATTATAACTCAAATAACAACGTTATACGATTAGTCTCAAAACAAACTATCAGGAATCTTATCTACTCTAACTATTCATTTGGATCTTATCTACTGTTGTTATAAAAGAAGAGAAAGTTATCAACATTTGGAAACTCCAAGCTAAACAAAACAAGTTATGGTACCAATTTAGACAGGATTGGTGTTGCTAGTCTCATAAAAAAACTATCAAATTAGTTTATTGACAGGCCTTCAAAGTTTTGTGCCTATTTAATATTAACCTACATTACATAAATAAGTGGACCTCCACGAAAGTTTATCATTGTTATTTATTTTTCTAATTGAGTTTTTATTAAATTTTGAGTAACTCCTCTCCAGAACACCTCCTATTTATCAAAAGATATTCCTAAAGTTTCATTTTCCTATTTCAGTCCGTTTAAAAATTTCGGAAGGGGTCCCATACTTTTGGAACACTCAGTATATATTATTTAGATATGTATAGGATCTATGTGTTTATGGCGAATATTATAAAATGTTTATAATGATGATAATTGTTTATGGTGATTATTACATACTGTTTATGATGATTATTGATTATACTGTTTAAGGTGATTATTGATAATACTGTTTATCGAGATTTTTATTATATACGGTTTATGATGATTATTGATTATACTGTTTATCGAGATTATTATTATATACTGTTTATGATGACAATTGATTATACTGTTTATGGTGATTATCATTCTATACTGTTTATGATGATAATTGATTATACTGTTTATGGTGATTATTATTATATACTGTTTATGATAACAATTGATTATACTGTTTATGATGCTAATTGATTATACTGTTTATGGTGATTATTATTATATACTGTTTATGATGACAATTGATTATACTGTTTATGGTGATTATTATTATATACTGTTTATGATGACAATTGATTATACTGTTTATGGTGATTATTATTATATACTGTTTATGATGATAATTGATTATACTGTTTATGATTATTGATTATACTGTTTATGATGATAATTGATTATACTGTTTATGGTGATTATTATTATATACTGTTTATGATGCTAATTGATTATACTGTTTATGGGGATTATTATTATATACTGTTTATGAAGATAATTGATTATACTGTTTATGGTGATTATTATTATATAATGTTTATGATGACAATTGATTATACTGTTTATGGTGATTATTCCTATGTGTAAGATAAATCAGCGAACATTTTTTTTAGTCTGGAATGCTGACGTTTCCATGATAGAAACTTATATAATTATTATAAATTATACTAATAAATCAATTTATAGAATTGAGTTGCTCTAATTTACCATGACGTAATAAGAATGTTAACAAGCTTTTCTTTCCCCATCGGAACTAAAATAAAATCTACATTTTTTTAGCCAGTATTTTCCCACAAAATGACAGCCGACCTACAGTCCATTATTAAAATGATATAATAACAAAGACATTTAATTTCTTGAAGGTCAAACTTGTTAATCAAATGTCTTGTTACAGCGTCCGTAAAGTCATACTACGTTTAAAACTAAGAACTTAAAGAACAACTCTTGTTTGCTTCTGAAATCAAAATGAACAAGAACAAATACGGATCCTTAAACTTGAGAAATACGGATAAAGTATTGAGGAGAAAAATGTATTCGATCAATAATATAAATGCAACGTGTAATTTGGCATAGAAGATTGTCAAATTACTAATAATTTCCTCTGTGAGTACGTCTGTCTCATCGTGTATTACTGTGACAGGGGGGGGGGATGATCAAATTTATTGATATTTATTCTTATCCCAACAAATACAAATTTGTACAGCAAGTGTCAATAACCAAATACATACGAACTGTTCAATGTAAAATAAGAAATATGAAATCAATTAAAACAATCAAAAATATATAATGAACAGCGAAACAATAACAACCCAAAAAATAAATTCAATACATTTCAAAGACTAACTATGGTAAAAGAATAAACCAATGGTAATTAACGTAATTGACTGTATTGATACTTGTGGAAATTTCAATTTAAAAAACGAAAGAAAACACAATTTCCCACAATTGTACGACGTTTCAATGACTAAGTCATCCTCACCATCAGATGTCTTATTTCACAAAATTCTCCTGGCAATGAACTGTTTGGGTTTGCCCGTTGCCCGTTCCAGAAGGATTTGTGTGATGTGACAACTGAGGATCATGACTTAGACATTGAAACGTCGTCATGTATTGTACTCTACAAGTGTTTATTGTGGAAAATTGCGTTTTCTTTTATTTGTGAAACAATCCAATGATGATATTAACTGACATAAAACATAGCTTAACTTCTTTCGTTACAGTATTAAAAGAAACACTTTTATCCTCTATAATAGTACCAAGCTAATAGAGAGAGAAAAGAGGTTGAGGTAAAATATCAAAATAATCAACACTGGTTAAATGAAAATGGGAGCTCTGTTTATTGACCAAAACGACTAGGTTTTGACGTTTGTAGTTAATGGGAAATGTAATGCGTCTTGTGTAAATATAGCTACACAAACATCAATCAAAATACAGTGGCCAACAAATCCACACAATGCTTTCTCATTCAATCATGTACGTGTGTAATAGGACTATATGTTTGCTATAACGATTGTTATCAGATTCTATAAAATAAATAACCGACTCGGTTAGTTCGATAGTGGATATTCCTAGACCACGAGTCGAAATCAAAATGTAACAACACTGCCTCTAAAGGATTTAACCGAAAGTATTTTGCACGTAATTATAATTCGACAACGTGTCGGTTATGTTGAAGCCATATTATTTATTTAAAAGTTTTGGGAAGCCATAAAGACATTTTATCTGTGCGAAATTCGTTCCATACTTGTAACAGCAAATTGAAATGATACTTCGCTTTCACCGTGTGTCAAATCTGCGCATTCGTTTTGAGTACCAAGGTAAAGATAAAATCAAATTTTATTTAATCATAGGTCGAAATCATCTGTTCAAAAAACGTAGCCCTTGAATACTGTAATAGCATCAGAGACGGAGAAGAACAAGAGTTGGTTAAGAGAATCCTGAGAGGGATCTAACCCAAGGCTAATGAAAACATGTGTAGATCCAGCTAGTCCCTTGGGATTGCCAAGCCCGTACTCACAAAAGGGAGCACCTGAGTGAAATTGTTTTCATATTAATAATTAGTTGAGATATTTTTCCCCCTACATTAATGAATTGTTTTAAAATATTTAAGGAAATCAGGGTCTGCTGTTAAAGCGAACAATTAAGGAATGTTTTTATGATGAAGTTATTTTTACATCATATAGTGTATTTCTGTCAATAAGAAAAAATTACGCAACATTTGTGCAATATTATATTCATAGACGAACGTGGAACACACAAACCACCTTCATTCATAATACTCATATGTTATCCTAATCTAAATTTATCGATTACATTTGTTTATTGTCAGTTGACTGGTAACGCTTTATGTATTAATGATTACATTTCATATAAATATATTTTTCGTCATACTCCTTCAAAAACAGCTGTTTTCAATACATGCGTTGAGATTCTAAAGCTGTGTTCTTCTTAGTCCTAAGACCTAAAAACAGTTGAGATTGAGGTCATCAGCTGTTACTTCGTTTATACGAATTAATTAACATTTGTAATGAATCTATAAAAACTACCGATACTCTCGATTGTAAATAACCGATAAAACAGCTGTTACCATCGTTATAGTTAGGATACCACAAACACAAACTTGTCCAAACTTTTGAAGGTAAATATGTTATAAAATTTTAGTTTTTGTGAAATTATTTTCTTATATTGCTTGCAGTATAACGGGAGTTCATCACTAAGACCAAAAGAAGCTTTTCCATCCTCGCTCATTTTCCTCACTTGTATCGAAAAGCTTAACTTTTGGTTCAAGTGATGAAATATACTATTATATATTTCGATCTTTTGAATGATGTAAACATTTGTCTAATTAAACTCAAAGAAAAACATATTATTTTCGACTACCGTTTAGAAAAAAATTAAAAATAAGGGATCAAAAAAAATTGTTGGTTCCACGATTTCTTCAGAATTTTGAAACAAATACAACGTTTAAAAATTTAATACAATTAATAGATTTTACACTTTACCAATCAATACTTTCTCCACTAGAGTCTATGATGACCTAGTAACCCAATACCTACTGGTATTATCAGCTGTTACTTTAAAGTATTCTTTAACCGGAATAACTACCATATGTTCGTATATAATATTAATGAAATGGAAAAAGTTTGAGAATTTTCTTATTTACATAAACGCATCAGCCAATACAGAAATTAATGTAATAGCAAAAAAAGGAATTATTGATATTTGGAGATATATTCATTTTGAGAATTCCTCCTTCAAAAAGAGATATTTACTGTGATTTACGTTCTTAAGTATGTAGCCTAGGTAACTGAAACTATTTATCTAATAATTAAAATTTCCCTACTGGCGACTAAGAAACAAAATATCTCCAAATGAAAAATACTCCACGGCCATTGGAAGTGAAAGTGGATGGATTACACGTTCATGATAATATTATAGATAAAAAAGGGCCGCGAGCAGGTAATTAGGGTCTGTGCGATGACATTGTTACTTGTTCAGATAATAGGGGTTATCGCCTAAATTGTTCAAATGACCCATACAGCTGTCACCAGGAAGGAGTAAAACAGGTTGTTAGTTATTCCAATTATTAATCTTTAATCTAAATGAGGGGGAGTAATATTACACCTTATGATAACACGGTATAATATAATACTCTTATGTGAAGGAATCTCAGGTATAATAAACTTCTGGGTGTTGTGGCCAACTAACAACATATTAGGTTTTTTTTTATCATATGTTATCCTTTGGAACTGCCACTCTAATACGACGTTAAAAAAGGAAGAAAATATTTTGTCTCTTTTAATATTTTTGTAACTTAATGATTTACAAAAAAATGGTGTGTTAATGCAAATTTGAAATTAATATCTCATCTATTTCCATAGTTAAAAAAAAAAAAAAAAAAAAAAAAAAAAACAACAACAATTTCTGCATCTACAAACATCTTCAGAAAGTTTCCCCCATAATTTTCAACCACCCTTGTACCACATGTGTCACTAATTATGTAACGAATGCGGAAAATCTTCTTGGGTATTTATGAGAATAACACCCATTTTCTTATAAACCATTTACAAAATGAACACGTCTTTTGTAAGGAAAAATACACGCAAAACATGATTTTACACGTGATTTTCTATAAAAACTAGTTCTAAAGGATAAAATGAACGTATGACTCATCCACTTGATGCAATGTCGTACTTACATGGTGTTATATATATATATATATCCACCTAACGGGTCCCCCCACGTAAATGGCCACGTAGTGGTTGTATGTAACGTTGTATGATGTGGTACACGACACAAATAGAATGTAACAACCAATCAACCTTGGAATATTAACCTAACCTCAACACATAACATTACACTACTAGAACTTGTTGACACAGAAATAATATATTTGCTTGGTTTGAGATAAGTTGTGGAATTTTTTAGAATAACTTTACTCAAATAACACCCTAACCTAACCTATTTACTGAGGAATTCGTGTATATTTATCATGGAAACAGGTTAAGAGATTTTGTTGAAATGTAGTAAATGCACCATTTTTAGACACGAGATTTCGACGTAGCTTATTTACGACTTTGAGTAAACTCATTTAGGGGTTTAAATATCCACATAAAATCCACTTTGGAAAATCGGCTCTTTGAGGGCAATAAAAATGCTTTACGTTCAATTTTTGTCATATTATGGTTACCCCCCTCTCTCTCTCAACTGTACGTAACTTCTATTTAGAATTTAAAACAAGTTGATGGTACCATCATGGTATCTGCTCAGCCCGGTCATAGCCTACAATGTAATGCAAGCAGATACTCGAATGGTAACGCCGTCCAAAAGTTGGTTTCCTGGACCTTCTATGTTAAATTGTATTGGAATATTAAGTGGTCTTACATACTAGTAAAAGTTTGTTTAAAACATTTCTTACACAGGTTAATACTCAGAAGCTCTGATAAATCAAATCCTACTAAAAGAACAATCATTGTATATTTATTTCTACATTATATATATATATATATATATATATATATATATATATATATATATTAAAAACGGCAATAAGGTTTCTGACGAAATGAGGAGAATCTACTGTTTTCGGTTGCGAGAAAGAGATGTAGCTAGGATTTGACTTTGGTAAAGCTCATTTAGAGGGTCAGGAGCTTTGTCATAACACTTCCTCCCCATTTTACATTAGCTTATCTGCTTTCCTGGTGCCTGGAAATAAAAACTATGTACTTCCTCTTCTTTTCAAACTATATTCTTTTAGTTATATTCATAGCAGTTTTCAGATTTATTACCCATCTAATTTAAATGGAAATCTTACTTAGGACAAAGACTTTGCCTAGCCTAAATTTGTCCCCAATTTAATTCAAGTAGATGTTATTATTTAGTAGAATAAAATGGTTTTCAAAATGATGGGAATATTATTAAACTGTATAATAAAATAAAACACAATTTAGGCTAGACAAAGGCCTTTGTCCAGTTTTTATAAAAATGCTCAAACCTACTCAAATATGTAGCAGAAAATTGGGTGATATTATCAGAAAAGTTTTCAGAACTTCAGACGCTTACAAAATGATTTTTTTTATGCTAACACCAATTAGGCTAAAAAAGGGTTTTTGTCCAATCAAAGTTTGTTTAAAAAATTTTCAAAAGATATTTAGAAAACAATTTGCGGAGATTATCAGAACAGTTTTCAGAATAAGTAAGTGGCAACATTACCGAATTATCAATAAAATAGTTTACCCCCCCCCCCGATAACTCAAAATTTGGAAGCAGCTATCATCGACCTAAACTCAACTGCATTGATCAAATTTTCTTACACACTCTAAGCACTCAACAAAATTAATTGGTTCCCATTGCCTCATTAAAAATACCAGTTTGTGAGTCATTGTAGGCAAAACAAAATATCTGCCACAAAACTGTTTTTTAGAAAATCATTTTGTAAACAATTTTGTAAGATGTGAAGCTTAATCACTCGGACCAGGATGTCAAATCAAAATTAAAACAAAATGACAGTTCTGAAATAATTTACAAAAAACTTTAATGAATCTTGACTGTAATTAAAAACTCGATTTGAATAAAATACTATTTAATTAACGTTTAGAACGAGTTTACGGCGTAAGCCATGCAAGTTTAAACTCTATTTCAATATATAAATATTTGTCATGATAATAACTAATAGAAAATAGTTTTGATAGTGTTTACCAAAATGAAGAGAGACCGGTTTCGGCATATTCTCTAGACTAAAACATCAACAAAGCTTTGAACATTGTCTGACATAAGGGCAAAAAAAAAACAATTACCTTTTGACATTGAAATTACGAAAAATGGAGCTTGCTGACCAATTAATACTACACGCAAAAATTCCAGAAGGACTGATTCAATGATGAATGAAATAATAGTAAATTAATAATGGTAGTGATATATAAATATAACAGCCAACTCATTACAGGTAACATCTGAATGACTTGCTTAGCAGTATTTTTTTTAACACTTTCAACACATTCGTAGTGTCAATTTATGTGATGGTTCAAGTAACTGTGTTTCAATATTTGGCGGATTCTCTCAGTGTTGAGGTTCTCTCAGTACAATCCGACTGTCGTATAGAGCCCAAACCAGCGTAGCTATTTTTATCAATTAAGAGGAACAACGTAGCTCAATTGGCAGAGTGCAGTTATCTCGCCAAAGTTCGCACTTACGAACCGTCACAGATTCAAGCCTGGTTAATGACTGACTGCGTTTTTCCGTGTGTGACCTACTCCGCCGTCTTAATTAGTTTAACGGATAAAAAAAAACGTCGTCAAGTAATAATATCTATATCAAATTAGATATGTGCGAATAATTTGGCCATATCTCAGTCCAAATTTAGTAAATATATTAATATGACTTACTGTCAACAACAGTCAATATTATTTTCTTTTTAATGTCGCACTAAGGAGGTTTCGGCTATTCCGTCATCAACGAGTGCTCGTTGGGTAGTTTCAGTTGTCATTATTTAAAAATACATAAATACACGTTGTGACAATGAGGCTACTAAACGAAGAAAATAAAAATAAAATGTATACAGAGTTTGTGAAGTGTTATGTGTTGTATGTTTATGTATTTATGTATTTTTTAATAATGACAATAATAGCCGAAACGACCTTAGTGCGACATTAAAAAGAAAAGATTATTGACTATTGTTGACGTTAAGTCAAATTAGTATATTTAGTATTAATCAATAGTCTGAATAGCGATAGCAAATATGTATCAATAAACAAACATTGAGTTTGACTTGTGAGATAATATTAGATAGAAAAAAACTCCAACACAAGATCTCAGAAAAATTACGTTTACTTAATCAAACGCGTTTCAACGACAAAATCCCCATCCTCAGTGATACATGTTAGCCTATAGTTTTGTTATTGTAACTTATGTATAAGTGAGGATGACCACTTTGTCGTTGAAACGTCTTTGATTAAGTAAACGTAATTTTTCTGAGATCTTGTGTTCGAGTTATTTCTATCAAATAAGTATCCAATTTAGTCTCTAAGGAAACGAAACCGCGTGTATTTGGTTGCCATGTCTTAAAAAGGTTGACTCGAAAGTAATTGTTTTTCTAAAAAAACTATAAATCGTCCTTGAAGCTGTTATAAAAGACTTAATTTCTCAAAATCAGTTGTACTAATGTCGTTCAATTGTTTGTAATATGTGAGGATTAATAACCAAAAATCACAAGTAAAAAAGAATTGGTGATATTTGGCAAAAACAAATTATAAACGTCATTAATAAATCGATTCAATTTAATACCATTTAGGTTTAGGACGAGTATTATAGTAAACGAAGTCAGCTTTAGTTATTTTTTTTACGTAAAATATTGTTAAAAATATTATTTATACAAAAGTCTAAACCGATAATAAATGAATAATTAATTTTTCCATTTCAAATGTGTAGGGTAAACCTCAGTAATAAAGAAAACGCATTTTTCGAGTGACGCCAAAGATGAGTTAGATTGTATTTTATTTTGTTGAAGGATATTTGAGGAAGTTAGTACAATATTTTTGAACAGTTTTAACTCTATTGTACAAAACATAATTATATAAAGCCTTTGTTCCAAACATTACATTGTACGTGTTGACCATGTTGAAGAAGTATTGAACTTTGCTGTTTCTAAATATAATTTAAATGATAATACAAATGTAAAAAAATATTAGTAGACTAACACAGATAAATTACAGATAAATCACAGATAAATTAGAAGATGATCAAAGTGATACTTCCACCTCTTGACTGTTCAACTTGCAGTGAAAAGCAGTTTTTCTCTGTTCACAACATTTTACTTTTGCGTGGACAATGTGGGAACTGCGTTCAGAAAAAATGCCCACTGTCCTGACATCAATTAGCATTCACTGTCAAAAAAAAAATCGTGTATTACTTTTCGTCAGTTGGTCGTCTGGGTATGTAGCCTATAAGTTACTCTCTTGTCTGTGGCAGAGGGTTGAAATCGAAATATAAGAAACGAAATTTGACAAATTAGCAGAATATTTTGCACTTAATAGAACTCGATAATAATAGGCGTTTACCAAGACATAAATTAAATATTACAAATTTAATAACAGCTGATTTATTAGAATCACAATAAAATTAGATTGAGGTTTAAGTTAACCAACTAGATCCACGAAAGATTATTATATCAATATATTAGTTCTACAGTTACGTACAGGCCTACGAGTGCGTTTTTCTAATAGATGACAAAACTACCGTAACAACCCTTTACATCTGTACTCCCACAAGGAAATAGATTCATCACAAAAAGAAATACGGGAGTTGTTAATAACGATGGTCCTTGTTTCAAAATACGTGGTTCATTTTTTTTAAATAAGAACCGTTTTTAAGTGGAGTAACAGCAATTTTATTTATGAACATAAATTGTATCAAAAACTTAAGTATGAACATATTTTTACTTTTCTACATAGTCACCAAGAATATCTAAGCATTTGTTAAGTCGTGGCACTAGCTTTTGGATCCCTCATCGTAGAACTCTAACGCCTTAGTATTTAACCAGTTAGTAACAGTTTTTTGTGAACAAATCATCATTTTCAAATCGCTTTCCACCAAGATATTCTTTGTGTTTAGGAAACACATGAAAGTCTGATGGTGCCAGGTCAGAGCTGTCCAGTTATTCCCATCGAAAGTTGGCCAGTTGCGTCTTGGTCATTGCTGCAGCGTGAGGCCGAGCGTTATCGTTCTTCATCATGAACATTTGTTCTACCTTCATTGAAAAGCCTACACCAATTACGCGCATTACTGTCATTCATTACCTCCACCATAAACTTCAACAAGCTGCCGGTGAATTTCGGCGGGACGAACTTGTTTTGCGTTTAAAAACCGAATAACCGAGCGCACTTCACAATCGGCGTGTTTATTGATGAACATGGCGACAAACAAAGCAGTGTTGCGATAGAACCAACAGTGGCAGAGACATGAAATCAACTGACTGCATAGTTGGGGACTGACCTTGAACGGGCGTCACGTGACAGCCTGCGCGGTTGCTATGCGCAAACGGTACTTACTTAAAAAATGACCTCTCGTATATCATCAACCAATGAATTTGCTCCACTCTATTCCATGGTATTTGATGATGACCTAGTTTAGATTTTAATATAAAAATGGTGAAAGATGAAAATTTATTTTCCGGACATACGTGAGTATAACAAATAAAAACACTTTTTTGTTGATCCATCTATACTTTCTCTATACTACGAATAAGTAAGATAAGAAATACAACCCCTACATTCTTTCCTAAGTTTCCAAAGCTCCAATATGGTCTAGATAAGTTCTGAACTACAATTGATTGATTCGTAACATTATTGAATTTCTACCTCTTTAATTCTAAAATGAAACAACAGTTGTTAGACATGAGATGTGTACATAGGACACTTGTGAGAAATACGAGTTACAAATGTACTTTATTAGCAAGTAATGTTGCTGCCAATTACCTGTCAAAATGTCTCACTAAACAACTTGTTAGCCTATATCTTCTACTTTAACCTCTGACTCTATCGATATCAAATTAATTTTCGACAGGGTCAAACCTGAATTAATTTCGATTTGATTAATTAATTGATAAATCGCAAGAGATTGCAAAATGTCATTGTACAGAAAGATAAACAAAGTTATAAACTAATTTAGATTAACGTAATCACCAAAACTAGTGATAGTCAATTGGTTAGCGCAGGAAGAAAACAAAATAGTACAAAAACCATTGCACTAACTTTCTCACATACCCATCCACAAAAACAAAAATAACATTTGTCACTATCTCCATAAAAATATCTATAGACTCCTACATTTATACAAGAAAACAAAAGTTTCCTCCCGTGTATTGCTTACGGGAGATAAGTTTGTTTAGAACCCGCTTTTCCAACGAATTTTAATTGATACAATTTTTATTTTTTAAGATTTATTTTTTTAAATTATTTTATTATTATTATTTTTTTTTTAACCGTTAATTTTCGAACTCCCTTCTTTTAGCAGTTAGCAACACATACTATTAGTTTAGACTAAAAAGTGACGGGAACCTGTTTGCCCGATGAAGGTCAAGCGCCACTACATACCTAATGACTATCAATTGGGGTTGCAGTAAAACGTTAATGTATAGTATCTCGACCCCAAAAGAAAAATTTGGAGAAAAGCTAATAAGGTACTACGATAAGGATTTTTTTAGTGTGTTTCCCATTTTACCCGCCAAACTTAATCGTCTTTTACGTTTAATTAATGGTATTGGTTTTGGATATAAATCTTCACATTTCACCAAAGTAATACGACGGACAAGAGACTGGAAGAACAAATTTAAAGAAGTAAAACCCATGTTAAATTTGCACTACGTTAAATGGATCAAAGCTGTTGAGTCTACATTGACAAATTCCGTAGAGTAATTCCTAGCATATAAGCACGAATCTTGCTTCAAAACTTATGACACAAACGAGAGAGTATGATGTGCGTAATAAAGTGGAGCAAATAAATTTTAAGTACTGGTTAATTGGGCTAAGTTTCAAGTTAGGTTAGGTTAACACAATAGTTTTATTTATCTATCCATTATAACACCAGAGTATAGGTTCATGGATCACAGTTTTGGGGCTGTAAAAAGCAATCAAATCGTCTGTTGATACAACATAGACAGAACTCGCTGATGACGTCATCAAAGACTACAGGGGAAAGACTTTACAAATACATCATATGGAGACATAGCCATACAACTGAGTTTAACATTAGATGCCCTAGGCATCAAAAACTGCAGATCTTGATCTTACGAGGTGTACACCTGTCAACGCTTAAGTAGTGAATTAAGATTACCACATGTTAGTTCATCTTATTATAAGCAACAACTTAAGATTATAATACAAAATGAAAAACATTTCACCAAACTTTTCGAAAACACAAACGTTATATTTGAGATATTAGATTTTCTCACACTGGAATCTAGAGTTCATTTTAAGTGAAAATTTATCAAAACTTTAAAACCTCCATTTTTGGAAAATGGCGTCGAATATTTTGTTTTTTTACATTTTAACCAACTTTTTAACAAAATCATTAAAAGCGATTTTTATGAAATTAATTTTTCTACATTACTTTCTCAAATTTAGGCCTTTGTAATACAGAAAAAGTTATGTCATGGGTTAAACAATCTATGTCGAATTTTTGAGGATATATTCGTTTTGAAGTGCCCAGAATCCGAAAAAAAATAGTTTTTGTAATGAATTGTGACTGTCTGGCGTCTTAGAAGTGCTCTACAAACCAAACAAGTGGACTGATTGTAAATCGGCTCTAACGATGTTGATCAAATATAGACTCTAAGTACCTAAACAACAAGTATTGATCGGATAGTCGATAAAAAAGACAAAAATTTCATAATACGCCTTAAGAGAAGTTGCAGGCGGCGAGAGAAGTGATGTAAAAGCTACTACTGCTGATAACTACATTGACTCAGCTCCATTCCGCTGTCAACGTTTGTGTCTTATCGTCTTTGTTTTATTTACAAACAAATAGACAAACTTTCTAACCAGAAAATCGTTATATAAATTTCAAAATTTCTGACTATTTTCAAAAATGAATAGTTTTTCAATTTTGTTTAAATTTGTTATTTATACTCAGATTTACAAACAATTAGACAAACTTGCTAACCCGAAAGATCATTATATATATATTGAAAAATGGCGGCAAATTTAAAAAGAAGATTAGTTTTAAAAATAATCTATTTAGCAGGAGGTTTGATTTTCGTTAAATTTGTTATTTAAGCTCATAATTTACTAACAATAATTAGGCGAAGTTTCTAACCAGAAATATCGTAATAAATTTTTGAAATAATTAATTAAAAGTTTTACATTTTCTGATAATCGTTGTTTCGATTATCGTGGTTTCAACCTCTCAGGGTCATTGTCAAACCAATATATTAATACATAAAAAAACACACACTATACAACATTATATATAGCCATATTTTGTAATCGTTAAAAATTTAAAACAGTTTACTTATTTGGAAGAACTAATTCCAAACAGTCTCGACAGGAGCTAAGTTTAAAATAATTAATTCAAATCATTACTTTAATGCCACTAAGGTCACCGTCATCACTGCCCTGACACAGGATTTATCACCAACACTGTCTGTGTCACTATAATTGTCAGAATCTTCACCTAAATTAATAATTAGTTCTTAGGTATTAGTGTTAATTTGGAGTTCAAGTTTAAAGCAAGGATCTTCAATTAAAAGACTCCATACAAGTTGAATGGGGTTTAAATCTGCATGGTAAGGGTTAGTCGTAACATTGAATGCCCTGTCTCAGCAAGAATGTTGTCAACTTTGTACATTTTAAAGGTTTTAATTATAAAATATAACTCGGGCATTGTAGCTGTTAGTGCTACGTTAGTGCTGGAATGACTTGCACGTTATGATACGGCGCGTTATCAATAACGATGACCAATCTCGGCGGAATATTTGGTATTAATTTTTTTCTGTAACCATGTTCTTCACATTTAAACGTAAGGAACGCTTTTGTCACTAAACCATTTTCATTGCCAGCGTATACAACTATCAGTCGTTCACAATTTGATACGGGTTTCTTTAAACCAGAACCACTAGGATCTGTCCAATCTTTCGGAGTCGTATCTGTTGAATGAACATACGTTTCATCCGTCTAAATTACCGGCCTCCTCTCTTTCTTACAATCTGTTTAAAGTTTTACATATTTAGCCCTATTTTTACGGTTGTCTAATTTTTTAATGAGGCCTTTTCTATTATTAATTGATTTTTTCATCGTTACAAAAAATTCTAGTTTTTTAGTAATTTTATATAAGGCTCATATACTTCCTTTTTCATTTGAAATACTAATTAAGGACTTTAAAGTGGGCTGTTCATCTTTGGTTATGTGAAATTCGTTCACACACTACACATAGATCGAAGTCGTCCATGTTCGTTATTAATTCTTCCTTCTTCCTTTTTTATTAGACTGTATATTTAACTCCTTAGACCTACCAGCCTGTAACATTCATTTTATTCCTTTAAAATTCGTTTAACGGAAGCACCAGATGCTTGTGCTACGAGGTTTGCACTTTCATTAAATTAATAGCTCCTCCGTTCTCAGCTACTTGTTTCATATAACGATACACATCTGATATGATTTCGCGAGATTGACTGAGGAGGACTTTACTCCCACCAACTTTTTTCCTTCCTCACTTTTACCGTCCAACAGAACACAACAAACCAAATGCGTTTTTGAAATGCACGAATAACTACAAAACGCACTGAAAGACTGAGCTGAGTGTTTCCCCCACTACATCAACCGCTCCAGAGACGACTGTATACCTCAATGACATCTTACCAACTGTACAAAACATCTAATTCATCAAAATCAGTTATACAGATTTAGTTAAGAAATGACCCTCAAGAGGTCACTTTAGCGAGTATGAACTTGGCAATCCCAAAAGAACTGAGCTGGATCTACATCTTTTTATGTATTTTTGGGGTTTTTCTTCTTTCCTATCAAATCTCTCTTGACCAACTCTTGTTCCTCTCCGACCCTGACGCTATTACAGAGATAGTGGCCTTTATTTTATGTTATTTTTTTATAAGGTGATGATGACCGAAAGGTTTTTCGCCTAAAAACAACAACAAAAAGTTCGTAAAGATTAATCACTAAGACCTGTATTCAAAATATCAAATAAATAAATACAACAGTTCAGGAATCATTGGCAAAAACTAAAAACTAACCTCAATAGCTGCCATTAAATACTCGATTTATACACATACTATTTTCGCTGAGATCGCGTTTATAGCACAAACGAAGCAAGTTTAAGCCCTATTAAACAAAAAATAAAGACGACGTTCAAGGTATATTTGACTGACAACTCTCGTACTAGCATTTTTGGTGTCGAATAGGATTGTTTGATTTTATTTGGTTTGGGGGGGGGGTAATAATTTGTCCAATTATTAGTGCTGTTTATTTGATTTTATCCCAAAATTTTTGAAATATAAAAAAATTTATTTGTATTTTGAAACATCCCAAAATATAAAAATTATGAGGTCAAAATAAATCAACGTACCGGTACCAAAAACTGAGTAAAAAAACAGTTTATCCTTTTGAGCAATGCACGGACCATATATTTCAGTGAATAACGAAACAACATTCGTTTACACATTGAAAAACATTCTCTAAACTACATTCATGTGAGAAAGTAATAATAAAACTTAAAGCGAAAAAACAAAATCAAGGGCCGAGACATTCAAAACATAAATATACTTGAATACATCTGCTTTCAAACAAGGGTTGGCACTGGCTGTGGTAAACATAAGCTGTCTAAAAATAGAACTTGCCTAATTCCGTGGGCGATTCTAGTTTCAGACGGTTCGACTTTGTTTTAAACCTAATAATTATATGTACAGGTTTGTACCAACACATTCCATTCACAACACAGAAGACGTAGCCTCGATCGAGGTCTTAACATTTAATAGATTATAACTATCCAATATATTGGCGCAAAGATTGCAATCATGGCATGACTTGTGACCTCGATTTTATTTACAGAGATCACAACAATATTGTGTGATGTACTAGTTGGCACTTGTTTTGTCACATGTTTATCATTTAGGTTATAGTTAAATTGGTCTTGAAAACCCGATGTCAATTTCGGTTAATACGACGTATTAAAAATAAACTGTATAAAAACAATTGCACTAACTTTCTTACACATCTATAAAACCAAATACTAATAAAAAATAATATTCGACGCCATCTTCCTAAATTGCCTAAATAGGCCTTCTACTTATAAGTGAAAACAAACATATTTAAAGATAATTATATATTTAAATAGCTTCCAAGCTAGCTTCGTCCTTATTTGATTATTTTAGCCTCTCCTCCCCTCCATTATTTCAAATTTCCTTTTATTTGCGACTTTGTACACTAGTTTTTGTTATTTATCTTTAAATTTAACCAAAATTTGAACGAAATTCGTAAAACCGATTTTTAAAATGGTCTTTACCGATAACTCAGATAACGTATTTGAAGACATAGCGACCAATACGTTTTGAGGTATTTAGAAATACATTTTAACAAAGTCTTTAGTAAATAAATATTGAGCTTGACTTGCGAGTTAGTTATAGTTTAGTTAGTGTAGCTCATGTATCAGTGAGGATGGCCACTTTGTCGTTGAAACGCGTTTGATTAAGTAAACGTAATTCTTGTGAGATCTTGTGTTCGAGTTTTATTCTATCTAAAATTTTTAATGCCGATTTTAAGAAAATCAGTAATTTGTGTTTGTGGTTTATTATACCCACAAATTATGAGTTATTGAAAAAAAAAAAATTTTTAAATGAAGAGCGTATGAATGTATGACTAAAATATGTCTACACACCAAATTTCATTAAAATCGGTCAACTTAAAATCACTGCACGGACAAGAAATTCCACATCTCCAAAAAAAAAAAGTTTGCAGGGGCCTTCAAAACACATATTATACAGTGGATTGAAATACAGTGTGCTAGCTGTTTTACTTGGGAAGTATTTGATATTATATATATATATATATATATATATATATATATATATATATATATTAAAAAAGGTTAAAAGTTGTTTGTGTTGTCTTATTGGGGGGGGGGGTTAAAACTTTGATAACATCAACCATTTTTACAATATGGCGACCAACTTAAGTTTTTCTTTGTGTAGAAATAATTATTTTATATGATATTTTAGATTCTACATAAATTTTAAGATTTTTTATTATTGTGTATTTTTTATACATACAACTGTATAGAGGCTCAAAGTGGTTGAAAAACAAGGTTTTAGGCATTTTCAGAGGCACATTTTCTGTGCTTAAAACAGATAAATCGAGATTAGAATTGCAACGTAGATAAAGTATAGTGTAATAAAAACTAATAGATAATTGAAAATCAACAAATAGAATGTTCTAAAACAAGCATGTTAAAAAATGAACTATGTGTTCTAGTAAATTACCAAGACTTTAAAAAAAAATTTTTTTTTACCGACATCTCTGCACCCTATGACGTACAATAAAAGTAAAGATATCTTGCTTAGCTTTAAAGGACCTAAAACTAGTAAATTTTGTGTAAAACTGCAAACTACTCGTATAAAACGTTAATCGAAAAAATCAATTATTTATAAATTTTTCACTAAATATCCCCACTTATTTGATTTCCCAACATTCTTTTTTTTTACCCCATCACATACCTCTTATTTATACTATGTACATGTGGGAAAGGAAAAACAAAACAAACATAAACTCAAAATCAATATGAAAACAACTGTTAAGTAAAATCATATGATGGTTTAGTTGTTCGTCAATACAATCTCGTAGAACAAAACTTGAGATTTTAGAAGATTATCACATTACACTGTCACATAATCAATGAGAGAGAAAAGAAAGAAAGAATATAAAAGTTCATTCAGTTGAATCAGGTTGATGAAATCAAATACTTTAGGGAAAATCATGTTTAAAATGTTTCACACTGGTCTAGACTATCATTGTGTTGAATTAATTGAAGCTGATTGACCTAATCCTGTTATTGGTTCCTATGGTAACTACATTTTCATGTAAAACACAAATAAACGTTGTTCTATTAGGTAGTCATCAAATAACTTAGAATGGAATGAATAAAATTCTTACTTAATATATTATACAATTTCAAAAATGACTTTACAACTTTGTAAATACATATAAATTTATTCATACTACTTACAGTGCTGGTTTTGGTACCATTTTGTAGCAAAATACATATAGTTTTTACTTTATAGTTAGTAAGGTTCAATGTGACTTTCATTGGTAATTTTTCTGACATCCCATCTGAAGCCGTTTCCTGCCAACTGCCAGCACAAGGTGTCAGGTGTAACTTCTTCAACTGCTGCGTAGATTTTTGCTCTGAAGCCTGTAAGGGAGGTTTATAAACTTTATCCTTGATAGATCTTCAGAAGTAAAAATAGTTCGGTGTCAAATCCGGTGAACGAGGAAGCCATGTAATCGGCCCACCTCGACCTATCCAGCGGTTATTGAGGAAACCCCGGTGTGGCTGTGCGTCATCTTGCTGGTAGTATGTGAGGCGTTCTTGGTTGTCCTCATCAATCTGTGGGATTCAAATGTTATCCACCATATCTAGATACAGTATTCCGTTGATGGTTTTCTCTTGAAAAAAGAAAGAACCGTAAATTTTGCTCTTTCTTAAGGCACAAAAGACGTTAACTTTTGAGCTATTACGAACATTTTTCAAGGATTGTTGTGGATTTTCTCTGAAAAAAATTCGACAATTGTATGTATTCATTTTACCACTTACATGGAAAGTCAATTCAACACTGAAGATTATGTTTGCAATGAAATCCTGGTTTTCATCCAATTTGAAAACATTTCCCCACCAATACTCCTTACTATCAGTATCATTTAGTTCTTGCACCATTGTGCGTTGTACGTTTTGAGATCCAAAGATTTTCTCAAAACAAGCTAAACAGTCGCACTTGGAACGTTCAGCTCATTAGAAGCACGCCGGGTTGATATAGTGGGACTGTTAACAAAACTTTGCCTCACTTGCTCTACGACATGGGCGTCATCGCCGGAGAGACGGGGGGACGCGTCCCCCCCCCCAATATTTGAGATGTAAAAATATTTTTGCTAAAAACGAATGATTTACTTAAAACCTTAAAAGGTAAACATCGGGCTTTGTCTTTACTAGGGTTTTTAACATTACATTTCTGTTACAAGCGCATAAATAAATGCATAAAAACGATGTTTTGAGAAGTTTAATTTTAAAACATTTCCATACCCCCAGACCCCCGGCATATGTCCCCCCCCCCCAATAATGAACTGGTGATGACGCCCATGCTCTACGACATCTTCAATATACGGGGGAGGGGACACAGAGGATTTATTATGGTTTACTGAACACCCGATTTCAACAAAACATTCATGCCACTCATAAATGGTAGCCCTACTGGGAGGATTTTTGACATACTCGGTAAGAAAATCTAAAAGAGGAAAACATATTCATGGACATCTAACAGAAGTAACATCTATTATGATGATAAAATTTTGAGGAACTAATTGATTAACCTAACCTTAAATTAATATTGTATGGTTATGCTAAATCAATCAGCAGTTAATTAATATGTAAAATTGGTTGTTATGGTAACGAATGTTGAAATGGTTTAAACATTGAAGAAACAGACATCTGATTTGCCAGTTCCTATAGTCTAAGCATATTTGAAATGTTTAATTAATTGGAACTTTTGACTCATCACGACTTATATATTGTTGAGTCGCAATGATTGGTGAAATATTTTCCGAGATTACTGCGTTAGTTACAACCTACTGAAAGAGAGCTCAGCTCACTTCTCTTACTCCACTCAATCTTTAAAAATTGTATTACATTATAAATTAAAGAGAAAATATGAAAATTATGAAGGTTTATTCACTGAACCAGTTTTAATAATTATAATTAAATTATAATATTTTAGGAGGAAAACAAATTTAAAATACGTTTCAAAATGTATCACCTTGGTTAACCTTAATCTATGTTTGTCTTTAACTATTTTAAACTGTTATAAGTAAGTGTGTAGCCTATTATTATATTAGATACTATGGTAACTAAATGTTGATGTCAACTCTCTTAAACCTTTTTAACTATCACATTTAACAAATTTGTGAATAGGTCTTTATTTGGTTTTATCAACAAATTCGCTTAAGTGTGAGACGATGACGAATTAGGAGAAAAAACTGCTTCTACTGACGTAGGTTATGACGTTCATCCAAAATCTGCTTACAGATGTAAATTACAAGTTAATTTTAGTTCTATATCAGAATGTCATCCGGATCTCTCATTGAGATATGCATGGAAAAATACCAGACGTAGAGATAGTCATCATTCCGAAAATAGACTGATTGTGTTCCAAAGCCATCAATAGGCTGGAACAAGCAATAGCTGCTATTCTCAATATCATCCAGGCTTCCTATTTTGTTGATTTCCATAACTTGTTTATACAAATTTTAAAATAAGGATTTGATCTCTCAACTCTTATTCATACATAATAAACAGAAAACTAGTAGTTCAGGTTTCATGTAGGTTGCCGAAAAAATGCTTAAATTATCGATTTCCAAATTATCTGTTCTGTTTATTTTTTAAATGCTCTGTACTAGCATATTAAGAATGCTGATGACATGACATAGGTAAATAACATGTTGAAGTGACTGTTTTAATCCAAATTAACATTGCTTTTGTAAATATACTATCGCTTGTCAATACTTTTTTGAGTAAATTAAATTGAAATTAAATATATCTTAATTAAACCTTTATAGAGTTTAAGACATGAGAGGCAGTATTATCAATACAATTATTATCGATCACTAACAATGGTTCAATATAAAGGAGTCTTACTAAGTTTAATTATATTCTACATCAAGTTAATATACGTAGTTTGATGTGTTTTTGTTTGCTTTCTGGGGGGAAGCAGATATCAGGGTTTTTTGTTTACAGAAGCATATTAGAATAATAGCTCATTTGCTCAATCTAGAATCTTGTAAAACGTATTGTTTTTAACTGAGTGTTCCCGTTTTCTTTAACAAAATAATTAACCTATTAAATAAAAACGTGATCAAAGAAACCACAAGTTACAGAAACACAACAGAAAACAACTGGACTAATATAAAACTATCGGACAAGTGTGGATATAAGGCCATTGTGGTTTTCGTAAATAAAAAATGATTTAAAAGTTGAAAATAAAATGGCTCCACTTTTATAAATAACGCTACTATTTTTATGGGTTAAATCTCCTCTAGGAGTGTTGACATAATCACGTGTTAAATTTTTTTTAAAGAGGGTACAAAAGGTTGTTCACCCCGATAACTCCTTTGGCTCACAACTCTTATTAGTCAACTTGTATAGTGTAGTTCTGTAATTTGCGGCTTTCCTAAGCAAGTGTGGCAAAACACGGAAAATCCGGCAAAAAAATCAATTAGAATCAAAACCTTTACCGGTAATCTTTGTGAGCCATTGTTTTCATTTTAGTAATCGCCTACAAGTTTTGACTTATCTTTACCTTCAATTCACTTCTAAAAGTTGTCGACTTCTATTTTGACGAGATGAAAAATTAATCAAAAGAGTGGAGCAGATAAAATTATTTTTACATGGCTTCTATTTTTTTATAACGGAACTCATAAAGGAGGTGTCTTTATGCATTATCGGCAATTTATTTAAATAAATAACTATTACATTGCAAAAATTTCATAACAAAGCATCCTCTAAAAGCTTGGTTAGCTCTGTAAATTGTAGTTTTGTAAATTTTTTCAGGCACAGAATCAAACTTTCTTCACATGAAAAGAAATGATTTATTTACACTTATGAAAGAATCAGGAAAAACTAAAATTGATGAACGAATAGAGTTTTTGAAACATCACTTATCACAGATCGTAACTGCAACGATTAGGGACTAACTACACTTTCATACTTCAAACCAAGTTTTAGGGGAAAATGGAGACTATCCTTTAGGATTGAATCTAGATTTTTAGAGAAAAATAAACTTTGTCTAGATGAACCTATTAAGTTTAGGATTCATAAGACACCAACTGAAAACCTCCAATCAACAAGGGCGCCCATTTTTGCCTTTTGAGGACTGCTCCGAAAGAACTAAGCGTTTTAAGACAAAAACCCTTAGGATAGTTTTTCCCTCCAAGTGCTTGGATATGCAATCAAATTAAATTGCACACATCTGGGTATCCTGCTGCTTCAAAGCTACTCGAAGACATCATAAATTCACCAAACAGTGCGGCTAAGTATGTGGAAGCTGTCAAAAAGTCATCTTTTCAATTAATGACTGGAGAAGGAGCTTTATCCACTCTGGTAGAACCCAAATTAACAACTCATCAGTATAGTGTCATCATACGACCTAGGATCCACAAAGATTTCCATCATTCAAGGTAGTGCAAGAAGCAAAAAAAGCTTGCTACCCCGACAAAGAAGACATCACTATAACAAAAAGTTTGGCAGAAGTAAAGCTACAAGCGTTATTAGACCACACTTCAAGACTGCAATGAAGTTCTGGTCATTCATCTTGGAAGCAAACATTTTCTCTAAGATTGACCACTGGAGATCCCCCCCCCCAATGACGGTGTAGTCGTCAGTCAGAATCCTCGACCATCAACCACGAGATTCTGTCGTCCCTAAGAATTAGTTTCACTACAGAATCAACAGAAGTTTCACTATCTCAAAAGAAACGAGCTGACGAGGAAATTAACTCCTTGATACAACCACAGCACAAAGGTGATATACATGTAAAGCCACCTCAAAGTAGTTTAATTAGTTAGATAAAGTATTACAAAGAGTATGACATGTCGAGTTTGGATTCTAACATATTAATTTTACACTTATGTATGAAATGCTTCGACTGACTTCTCCACGTGGGCTATAGATTCCCAATAAAAAATAGTAGATTCGACGAGAAGACAAAGAGATCGTCAGTCAAACAAAAGCAAATAATCAAAAGAATTTTTTAAACAAAATGTCATAGTCGTCAAAATCTGGTTTTAGAAATTCAAACAATGGCAATACAGCTAGACGTTTATTTCCAATGCAATCCTATCATCCGAAATAACAAAAGTTGATAAGGACCTCTTACAGAAAATACACACTATATTAGTTGCAATATCAAGTGGATATGGAATAGATATTGCAAAGTTTAGGGTCTATTGCTTGGACACGGTTAAAATGTATCCATGGTATTATATGCAACACTTCACGAGTTGCTTATACACGGGCCTGAAGTAATTTTTTCTGCTCTGCTTCCTATTGGTCAGATGACAGAAGAAGCGCAGAAATCGCGAAATAAATATTTTAAATATAGGGAGGCTTACTCGAGAACGTTTTCAACACGATGCTTATTACATCTGATCTAATCATTTCAAGTCACAGAACCATTCCAAAGAAGACACGTGTCCAAAAGAGGTTTTCAAACTTTCAACTCCACTAGATGTGGAGATGACTGAGTCAAGCGAAGCTGATGAGCCAACCCAGTGATGCTTCAGATTCAGATGACCTCTGATATCGTGATAACCACAAAAAGGCGATACTCCAAATATGTAAATATATTGAGATTTAGTTTGCAGATAAGAGATTTATATTATAAAATTCCCTTAAGTAAAAAGTAAACCAGATCCTCTAAAATTAGATCCTTGGATATACAACTGGTAGTTATATTAAAACACAATAATATTGAAATGAAAAGAGTGTTAAAAAATAAGAATTAGACTTCTAAATGATTAGTGGAATACATTTAATTAATTAGGTTGTCAAGCA
The DNA here is from genome assembly GCA_963513935.1 of Aphrophora alni. Lineage (NCBI taxonomy): Eukaryota > Metazoa > Arthropoda > Insecta > Hemiptera > Aphrophoridae > Aphrophora > Aphrophora alni. The sequence goes on along the minus strand of OY740770.1, from coordinate 40,293,493 downwards.
AAATAGTAAAAAGAAATTCCCATACTTTTACATTTCTCAGAGAAAGTTTCACTAGGGAAATGACATCAGAAATATTTAGCTAATTAAATGTTTAGATCTAGTAGATGATTATTATTTCTTTTTGCCATTATGATTGTACGTGCTTTTTAGACCGTTTATCAACAATTATGATAAATTCATTCTCAGAGTGATTGGTAAACAAATACTCTATTCAGACCATAGGCACAGGATAAAATGTACAAACATATCACATAATCCTTAATTATATTCAGAATTAAGAAACAATTGTTACTTTTCCCTGATTTTACTAAATTTTCCTGGTTTTCCCGATGTCCTAGGCACCCGAATTATTTTTTTTAATAATATATTTTCAGCCACTTAATACACAAACATTTTTAATAAACATTATTGTGAGTTTTGTCAGTTTTTAGTGATCTGCCACACTGTGCGCCGTTTGCATTAATTTAATCGTGCAGTAGGCTTGGATTCCTATTCATAGATGACTAGTTTCAATTTCCTACATAGGCCAAGGTTACTAGGCCATATTAGTATTTATCTTGATCTAGTTTTATCTCTTGATAACAGTAGTCTAATTATCTCTCTCGAATAGTCATATATTAGTTTTCATATAACCTTCTAATAATGAATAAATATACATAAATGTAATAAGAATTATAATACAAAGCCACTTTAACTGTTTGAGTGAAGCCAAATTTTTCATTTTTTGCGGGGGATTTACTTTAACCCGCCAAAAGCATTGGATTTCTAAAAATATAAGACTGTCAACATTTACAAGTAACAGGTAGGGTTTTTTATTAACATAATACCCTTAATTATTAATTGTTTGTGAAAGTTGAATTATTTCTATTTATTGGTTATGTTAGTTATAAGACGGTTTCTGGGTAAAATGGATTTTTCCACTTCTCTACAGTCCAAGGGCGATTTGGAGCTCTCTCAGGAGCTCAACTATAATAACTACGGTGGTGTGGCAGCCTCGAGATACCTTAGCTGGATATACCTTTATTTACTTAGTCTTAGGTTAGAAAGTCTCTTTCATCTTTCCTATCAGGATCTTAACCAACTCTTGTTCTTTCCTGACTCTGGCGCTATTATTTGAGTATTCGAGAGATAGGAGTGTTTATTGTGGTTCTTTTTTCTTCCTTTTTTTTATAAGGCGATGATGACCGAGAAGTTTTTCGACTTTAAATAACGAGGAAAAATAAATTCGGAGCTGTTTCTAACGCTGTGTAATATTAATGTAGTAAAACAAAGTAAACAAAAAAAAAAATCTAATTACTAAAACGAAGTAATCAAATTAGTTAAAAAATAAAATGATCCTAATTTCAAAATGTAATATCATTACCTATATGTGATTTACAACGCTGTACAACAAATAAATGTAGTAGTTGTGTGGTTGTTCCTATCAACCCCCCCCCCCACCATTCATAAATGTATGTTATGGTAAAACCACACACATGAGAGCGGCATCGTGCGGAGCGGAGAGTTCCATTCGCTGCAAACATTAGGCCCTACATGTCATTGTCTAAACTAGTTTGATATTTTTATTTTTAGTTAGAAGTATTATATATATATATATATATATATATATATATATATATATATCCTACTAACATTGCGACGTCCATGTATTACTTTGCATTCATATATTAGGACGTCCGGCGTTTTGTTACGTCCGTATACGGACGTAATAACACAACCCCATGTTAACTCGTTCTAATATGGTCTGATATCACAACAAAAAATCCTATCTGCTAGACGTACTAATAACTAAACCCCTACTGCCTCAGTATATTTATATTCCATTCCATTACGAAGGGAAAAAAAAATTAGTCGAGCAACGTGGACGTCTTAGAGGTCGTCTTTTATACTGTGATATTCATTGTACAGTTCTGACGATTGCCGCTAGGTTCGCTGGAATTCAGTTCCAATATACACGCCGTGAATACTCATGTATATCCTGACGCGTTACCCACGTCCACAATTTGGCAACACTGTTCACTGAAGATAATCAGTATCAGGCTGTTTACTCTCAATTAAGTCTTTTTCTCGTTCTACAAAAATTAGCTTGACTGAAGTTATATACAGATAAATACAGCCCAAAATATGCAGTTTATAGAAAAAAGTTACAGAAAAAAAAGTTTTATATTTTTTTAAGGAATGCATTTTGGCTGCATTAGTTTTTTTTTTATTATTATTTTTTTTTTTTAGCTGAACATAATATGAATATGCCGAATAAAAGTCGAATGGAAAGTTTTACCTTTAAATGTTTCTTATTCTTTTATGAACTTCAACAATACGTATGAAAAAAAGGCGTTCCTGTGAAAAAAAAAGAAATAATAATAATAATAATGGCCATAATATGGTCTGCTAAAAAAAATTTAATTCGGTCAGAATGTCTTATTCTCAAAAAAAAACATAAAATGAAAAGTCGGATGAACAAGTTTTTCCTTTAAATGTTTGAATGGTTCCCACACTATCAAAGAAACAAAATTAAAGGGTTTTTCCAGGACTTTTTCAGGATTTCCCCCAAATTTTCAAGGATGTTAAATAATATTCGACGCAACAAATTCAATCATAATTTCCAATATATTATAGTCTATGGGGATTTCTAGCTAAAATTATTAGCCTTCTTATCATTTTTACTGAAGTTATAGGTTCATTAAATGTTATAGGTGAGCAAATAAATATTAATTATATCACAATTGTTTTATTTTTTAAGATTTGTAAAATTCATAAATTCAGTTTCCAAGAACGGCACAAATTTTCGTGCAGATATTTTTAAAACATGTAATAATAGTTGAAAATGAATACACATCAAACATTTAAGAAATAATATTTACTTACAAAAGACACTTAAAATATATACTATTTTATTATTTATATTTAATTCGTGTATTATTTCAAATTCATTTATATAAATTAATAAAAATTGCAGATTTTATTTCATTACAATGACAAAGCTTTCAAATCTTAAATATTCCATACCAAAAATAATCACGTCTGGTAAATTTGATAAAGATTGAACAAAAACTAAACCGCTACGTTGTGAAAAATCGGCCGTTAGTTTAGGACGAAAATGCAGAACTGATTTTACAAGTAAAATTAATTTTAAAAGTATATTTTATCATTTAACAAATAACTGCTAGCTAATAAAAAACAACGAATACAATTAAATAGTTTACATACGTGCGCAATTCAAAATAAAGAACAGGCCTACGTATTTGAAAACAACTTCCGGAGCAGATAAAGAAAACTTGACCTTGAGACAGAAGGGATTTTTTTTTCAACTCTCTCTCTCTCTCTAAGCACCATCAAAAAACTAATCGTAGGCTAATATAATTAATTGTATTTGTTAAAGTTTGTATATTCTCATAAAAAAAATTTAAAAAGTTGTGGCAGGCAAATATATCGGCCGTAGTTTTAAAACGTGTCTGCTTTACTTACCGGACACGACTAGATATTATTTACCGGTATAATTTAGTAGTGTTTTCCCCTTTGTTTTCTCCCATTTTAACAAGACAATAGATAATAATAAAATACGTATAGTATTAAAAAAAAATTTAAAAAATAAAAAATAACAGACGTCAGCTTATCAGAAATAATTGGGACAGAGGTCTTTTCGGATTAGACTAAATATTTGCATTAAAGTCATAAAAAGTAATCATATTCAATTGGTGTATATTGTTAAGAAACGGTAGAGCTTTGTTTGTATGTTTACACAATTATTGTCTCTCCTGAAATTCCAGACAGACCGCATCACGGTGACAAGACAGCTTTACGAAACGAGACGTCTCTCACAGTTAGGGTGACCAGATTGTTACCATGTAAAAACGGGACACTAATATAACACGCACTACCGGGACTAGGGTCTAAGAATGGGGGTATGGAATAGGGCCTACAGAATCCTGGTTTAATGTTCGTCTGTTAAAATATTATAAAATTTAAAAAATCAAGTGTCTAAACTTGTTTTTAAAACTTTTAAAAGGTGAATTTTCTTTTCTTTTAAGCCTGTCAAAGCACACAAGTTTCTAGTTTTCCAAGGAATAAAAATAAATAAATAAAATGTTGTGGTTCATATTACTTTATTAGTAAAGTTATTTCTAAAGTAAATATTAAGCATTTTTTATAAAAACCTGTTATATAACCGTAGTTACGTAACCGTAAGTGATGTCAGATGTGTTTCCTAGTAAAACGGGACATTTTGAGGTCCCGACAACGTTTTTTTGTACAACGGGACACAACGTGAAAAAACGGGACTTTTTCCGTTTTTACGGGACGCCTGGTCACCCACCCTACTCACAGTACGCATCGTTTTATATTAGTTTAGTGTTAGCCCTTTACAAAATAATACGCACTGTATGATTTTGTTAAATTTGTAACTGGTTTATATCTTCTTAACCATAAACAACCTTTAAGTTTAACTAGACGCATATAAAAACATGTGCTTTTGAACTTAACCATTTTTCCCTAGTCAAACTGTTTCGGGTTAGCGGAACTCCACTGTGTTAAAAAAAATTCCCAATACGTTAGCCGAATTCCCGGTTATTTTCCGCTTGAGTAGCCACTTTGAAGAAATAACGTTTGAGATAGCCACTAGACAACGCCTGAACTTAGCAAGCAAACGTAGCAGACATTCGGCAACTTTTACTAAAATAACAAGTTGCCACAAATTACTAGCCTACTGATAAGAAGTGAAACGTTATAATTCAAATTGGTAACAGATTGCCACAAAACATAACAATGATAATTTGATCATTTCAATTTCTAAATTACGAGTGGCCTTCCTGTTACGTCATCTAGTGCGCGACTGCCATACGTTGAATTATTTGTATAGCGACTGCCGTAGATGCTAGACACTAGTACTTTATTATCCCGGAGTTTTTCATGCCCTTAAAAACTATATTAAATTCCCGGAGTCCAGGACCCGTGGGGGCCATGTAGTTTCTTATTCTTTTATGAACTTTAAGAATATGTGGAAAAAGAATCTTGTAACAATTTTTAATTTACTCTTTTAAAAATACCCAATTTTTCGTTGAATAATTTACAATTAAAGTAAATTAATTTTACACGCATCGTATAAGATTTCTAACAAATTTAATAGAAAAATGTTATCTTGTTTTGAAGCTATAAATGTTTTCGAGCTTGACTCGTGAGAAACAAATTCAGAACACGATTCTGAAGCATTTGTCAGGAATATTTTTATAGCGGAAAGTCGGCTAAATAATAAATCACATTTTTTTCAGATTAATAATTAGGACAATCACTAAAAATTTAAAGTAAAGTGTATTTTTTTTTGTTATGAATTGGTTTTACAATTAGTTTGTATTGTAAATTGGTTTGTGTGTATCTGTTGGTTCATCTGTTTTTGTCACTTAAATCATAATCAGTGAAAACAAAAAAAAAAAAGAAAAGAAAAGAAAAGTAACTGGCAGAACTGTTGGTGCCTAGTGTTACTCTGAACAAAGTCACCAACTTTAAAAACTTTTGAAACCATGAAATTAGTCTTGAGTCATAGGCTGTGTCTTACTTGGGTCATGCTGGCTACTGGGCTGCTATTGTTTCATTGTGTTAAGTTGTAAAACACCCAGGCGGGGATGGCTACCTGCACTTACCAACTACTGTAACTGTATTTTAAGAACAAATGAGTGGATGTCGTAAAAAAGAGCACATTTACTTGCAGTTGAAGTAATTCTTATTTTTAAAGAAGCATTAATAACAATTGATTCTTCAGCTGTATTTTCTCATAGTCGCTGACTATATAATATAATCTTTTGAACATGTTATAAGTAAAGATAACAATTATGAACTTAAAATCATTGAATTTTATATATCAAAATGTTATGATAAACCCCCTCCAAAAAAACACCTTTTTTAAGACGTAATAAACGCAACATAGTTTACATATAAACATAATAGTTCCGAAGTAAAGATAACAAATTATGAACATAAAATCATTGATTATTATATATAAAAATGTTACGGAAAAAAAACAAAAACAAACACCTTTGTTAAGACGTAATAAACGCAACATAGCTTACATATAAACATAATAGTTCCGAAGTAAAGATAACAATAAATTATGAACATAAAATCATTGAAAATTATATATAAAAAGTTATGATAAAAAAAACACCTTTGTTAGTTCGTAAAATATAAGCAACATAACTTACACATAACAAAAACTATATAAAACGATACAATAAATACTATTCAACTAATAATTAGAGTACGCTGTTTCAGATTCTGATGACCTATAATCAATAAAAAAAAACTTACAATCATTGAAGTACTTTGCGCTTATAGTTGTTAGAAATATCACGTATTTAATTACTGTAACAGCTATTTCTTTTTCATGTACTGATTTTGAATGAAAACTTTAATTTTTAACCAAGATTTATTTTCTAGTACCTCCTTTCTCATGTTTTTCAGTTGTTCACATTCGCTCTTTTTTGGTGGGGGTCCTACGTTTTATATGCGTTTTGAAGAAAGATGTAACAACCACCTTCTGCTCATTTGTCCATGGTGCTAATTTTCGTTTCATCTTTTGGGGTTTTTGGGTAACATCTGGTTCATGTGACGTACTATCTACGCTAATGTCAAGTGTATTCTCGTGCTCCTGGATAATTTTATCTAAGTTGTTTTCGTCTTCATCATCGGCAGTGAGCAGGTCCTCTTCTAAATTTAAATTAATTTCATCCCTTTATACTGTGCTGCGTCACCACTATCCATCATTAAAAGTAGCTTGCAGATCTTTGCCGTCTGGTACACATCATCTGGCAATCTGTATTCTCCTCGGTGAATCCCCTCAGTGTTACCCATGAAATTAGCCAGTTGTTCGATTTCATAATCATTCATGTCGAACAGCTGAGTAAGAGTTGCCAAATGTTTTCTCAGTCTAGTGGTTTTAAGGGCAACTGGATTCTTAGCCCCAGAAGATTTGGCGAATTTTGCTAGTGTTTTGTATCCGCTGATAGGTGTTTCTTTACCTGGTATTCCAAACATATATGGATTTTTCACTCCTTTAAAAAAGTTGTGTCTTGTTGCTTTCAGCAAAGAAATGTGTTCCTGCACGTCAGTAGAAAACAAAATGGCACTCCTCGATGTCTCTTGCCTACGAATACAACTCGTTTGAATCTAGATGCAAGTACCTTTTCTGTGGGAATAATAGAATCCCCAAATTCTTCATACGATTCTCTAGGTTTAGCTTCGTCGTAGATGGCCAGTGGCAGTCTTTCTGTTAAGTAAAATAACCCGACAGTAAGCCACTTCTAGGAGTTCTCTATATGCCTTTTCATCTTCTTGGTTCTTTTTTAACTTCTCTGCTGCAATGATCCCTTCCTTCATCAGGTGGTCTTTCAATATCATGTGCGAGGAGCAAGATTGTAATTTTGTTCCATTTTTTCATGTTTAAGTCGGTGGCAGCCACACTTGAAACATCGGAACACCAGTTTGCATCCATTAGGTGTACAAGTGTTCTCAACGTTTCTTGAACCTCTTGACTAGTACTATTGTTAAGCCACTTGCCCTTTCACGCTTCTGTCATTGTTATGTCACAACAGTCTTTTACTGCTTTTACAATATTCATCGAATATGTTGGTGCTCAGTATGTTTCTTTTTCCTCATCATACCCGGAAACTTGTTTTGTAGCCTCTACTAATGTTTCATAGTTTCTCGGTTGTAATATATCCATCATACATTTTATTTGCGGGTTTAGTTTTTCATTTGTATGAGGAGCTTTGCTAACTCTTGCATTTTTCTGGAGCATACGGGTATGTGATGCTTTCCTCTAAGGGTTCTTAAGTACCTGGCACCGTAGGCACATATTAGTTGGTCTTTCTTCCCAATTAAAGAATTTTCGTTTGCTGCCATATGCGGGAATTATACATTTCTTCTTAGTTTAGTATCAACGTCCATATTCCTAACTAAGAAAGATTGTGAATCTGAAAATAAGTGATTTGATCAAATCCCTTCACTGTTTTAATGAAAAGATGAAATAATATTGTTTAGAAAGTACATTATTTTTTTTAAAGGAAAATATTTTTGTTTTACATTGTATTTTAGATTGTTCACAGGAATTCATCTTTAATCCTTCACCTCCAAAAAATGATAATTTTCCTGCACTCGCACGCAGATTTAGGTTAGGCAAGGTTTTAGTACCTACTTCCATAACATCATCAAAACATCCATAACATTCCCCCCCCCATAATATTAGGTACTTGATAAAGCCGGAAATATATAAAACAATAATAAAAATTGCGCGAAACCTTCCTCCCGTAATGTTTCTCCGAGTCCTGACTTTTAGCTATTTTCAATAAAATAGTTTGATCAAATCACTTACTGTCTTTAGAGAAATCACTCTACAGAGTTGTAACTTTAACATCCCATAAATTGGTCATCTACCAAAAGTATTTGATCAAATCTCCGTTTTTATCATCTCACTGCGACATATATCTCATAAAACTAAATTTTCTACCAAATGACGGTTTTGAGATACATATATCTATAATTTCGATAGAAGACTTTTTTTTATAGCTTTTAGTAAGTGTTAGACAATTACTAGAAAACTAGAAAAATACAAGTTATGTAGGAAATTCATATTAAGTTTTTTTATGAATTTAAAGTAATTAATTGATGATCTGTATGAGGCAAAAAATAAATTTAACATTTTAACACTTACTTATTTATCGGTAGAATAAATACGAACCATTATATAGTAAAAATATATATTCGCTTTAGAATTTTGATTTACCACCATGTCTTAACTCTATTTAGTTATCATGCCTTAAAAATAGTAACTACTTTGCTCACGAAACAAAAGTATTGAAAGGCTTTAAAAAATCTATTTAGTTTAAATTAACATGTAAAGAATCACGGTCCAGTCCCAAATATTTTTAAAAATACTCCTTCCTATACTTTGTAACTAATTTATCATTCTATGAAGCATTTTTTTATTATTTAAATTTTAAAATATTTAATTTCAATTAATACTATCAAATTAATATTCGTCTTATCTATATAACTAAAGCTGAAGAAGATTTCCTTGTTCCTTGAACAAAAAAAAAAATCAACTTGAATTATTCGTTTCAGGTGAAATGTAGATTTTGAATTTCGTGTCTGTCTGTGCGTCAATCACGCCAAAACGGCTGAGCATTTCGGCACTATCTCCCGTATCTAGGAGTTTGGGTACCCGGAGAAGGACAGAGGTAGGGGGATCAAAGCGCGTAAAACACGTTGATTTTTTACTTTTTCCCGATATTCCTTTACAATGGTGTTATTCGATTCAGCTCGCCAAGACGAACAAATAAGATCCTATACGGTTTTGGGATTTGATTAGCCGCTAAAACCGTAAAACTTCAAAAAGACCAATCAATGTAGCCTACACTACACCTCGCAAAACGATAATTCCTCAACTTTTTTCGATCTTCCCGTCCAAGGTGTCATTCGATTCAGCTCGCCTAGACGAACAAATAAGGACCGATGCATTTTTGCGTTTTGACTCACCGATTAGCCGCTAAAGAAACAAGAAAACTAATCAAAGTACACTACACTTCAGTCCACGAAAGAAAAACATAATTAAGTTACTTGGACAAAGTCTACTAATTAAGTAATTGATTCCATGTGATTTTTTTCTTTGAATTTCTTAACTGAATGTGAGAATTCATACACTATTTGTATATCCATAGAATAATTAAATAAAAACACAAATGCACAAATGCAATACTCTCTCCTATAGAAGAGATTCGGGCTTTTGATCTAAAGGTGACTTATGGGGCTCTTGAGTATGATTGGTCTATTCAAATTCGAGAGAAAAGAGCAAGTTGGTTAATGCCTTTGTGAGGATACCAAAATATTTGTATGTAGACTGCAACAAACGTCACTATGCCTTTGAGGACATTGTTGCCAGATGGAACAGATCCAGTGTTGCCGTCAATTGCACCTTTCAAAAACTTAGAGTTTAGTCCGTTTGTCCATTTCAATTTCTTAGATGTGGTTGTATACTTGTTGCTTCTTTGCGTTATTTGAATGTGTGCAATATATTATAAATTACATAAGTTATTCGCCATTCTAAATAATTACTCCATTAAGAGTTCTACCTTTTATATGAAATGGAAAAACTATTTATATGTTTTGACTAGGTCGAAAAGTGTTTGTATTTCAGATATAAATTTGTCTCAGATTTTTAAATAATATATATCACTAGTTTTAAAGGAGAAAATTATCTTTATTAAAAATTTTGTTACATATTTTATGTATGAATTAATCAATTTCGAATGGTTACGTAGTAATTTATCTAGGAGACCAATTTATATTGGAAACTTTGGTTACAAACTGAAATGAAATAAAAGATGTATTAAAAATCCATAATATGGAATAGTTTTGGGTTTTTGGAATAGTAATATATTACTGTTCATATTCTTCCCAGAAACAATGTACAGTTTTATTAAAAATAATAATTGTTTTAGAGTAAATTCAACAATCAATACATTTACTTAGTACAACTTATTATAAAATTGCATTAGTTTTAATTCAACCCATCCTACTTTTACTCCTTATTTCTAAACATCCAATGAAAATGTATTTCATTTGTATTTTTAAATGATATACGAAATGTTTTTTAATCCCAGTTATTCTTCACAAGTGGTAATAGAATGTACAAATTCTCTGATTCAAAAAATGTGATGTATTTTAACTTTATACAATTAAATATTATACAATTCAATTGGCAATGACAATAGAGGGTTGAAATGTTATTTCGAGGTTTAGAATGGAAAATTTTATAAATATGTTACACAATTATAACATAGGCCTATATCATGTTTATTTATACAAATAAATATAGTCTATAGTTCAATAGTATACTGGATTCTTTTTATTGTTTGTTTTTAGTTATTATGGGGTTGTTATGCAACAAGGCATGGTTAATCATGTATAACTTGTGTTAACAACTGTTGATGGAATTTAATTGTGAATTCAAAAATTGTTTGATGTTTACAATCCGTTCAGTGGTTTTCGAAATAAAAATGATTTAATAAAGTCGTGTCATCGCATTTCAATAAAATGCAAACGCTAATGTACGCGGGTTTTTAAATTGTGTATATTTTGGGAACCGTTGAACGGATGTTAACTATCTAAAGAAATTTGAATTCACAATTAAATTGTCTATAAATTGGTGTATCAGAATATTACTACAGCGATTAATAAACCAACAAAAATAGCAGTATTGTCCATACTTTTCTATCAGAAATACAGCATACAATAAAATTAACAGCTGATCAAGTACTAATAAGCGCGTAACGTACTCAACAAAAATTGATATATATTTTTAACCGTTTGATGGATTTTTGTTTTAAAAAAATATTTGAATTCCCAATAAAATTATCTATAAAATCATTATGAATAGGCTACTTGTTGATAGGTTAATTTGTATTAAAAACCACGATGAATTGTATATAATTAGTTTTAAGTATACATTGGCGTAAATTAATTCAAATAGTTAAACTATAATTGTCCGTACATAAAAACATAAAATTGACAATTTATAGTAAATTTTATAAGGAATCCGAATACGTTTTAAAAATATAACTTCCGATAATTAGTTTTCGATATATAAGCGTTTTTGTACTATCGCCTACCCAATTTTTATACTCTCCGTACGAAAATCAAAACCGAGTACGCGGGTTTACTAAATTCTTAAGTTTTTCTGAAAATTTTAACAAAATTTTTATTTAAGATAATCTTTATAACGAAAATTCGTTATCAAACTTCTTAAGAGTTTGAAAAAAATAATAAGTAGCGGTCCTATGATGTGTACAAAACGCCGACCGCAATACAGACCGGTGTCGTATACTGCCAAAAAAACTGTTTTTTCAGCGCTCGTAGATTCGACAGAAAAACTGTTGCGAGATTCATCTGTCTATGGAAGTAAGGAAGGACAAAATTCTGTTGGAAGGACAAATCTAAAACAAACATCTCTGGTCTGAAATGAATCAAAATAGGCCAAAAATAGTCTTTAGATATTATGTAGACGATACTATAGTACTTTTCGATGGCAACATTAAATAATTAAAACTCTGATTAACTTCGTAAACACAATGCATCCAAAACTCCAATTCACGGTTGAAGTGGAAACAAATAACAATTTAAACTTTTTAGACCTATCAATTTCAAAAATAAACAATAGTGTTAAGTTCAAAATCAATAGAAAACCTACCACAACAAACCAGACTAAACACGCTTCTTCCCATCATCCATGTAATATAAAAATGGCAGCTTACAATAATTTCGTTAACAGGCTAGTCTCAGTACCTCTAGACAAGGAGAAGTATGAACAGGAAGTAAACATAATTAAACCCATCGCAGTATACAATTGGTACAAGAGCTCAGATATCGACCAACTCATCAGGTAACATACAAATAAGAAACCCATTATTAAAAATAAAAAGCAAACTTACGTCTCCACAGAATATGGATCAGCATTGAGTCATACTCCAAAACGTAGACTGGCTAAAGAGAACGTAACCGTTGCTTTCAATACCTCAAACAAACTACTGTATACAAACTACTGAATTCACAATTCTATACATTTTCTATAAATTGGTATATCAGAATATAACTACAGCGAATAATAAACGTATGTAATAAACCAATAAAAATAGCAGTATTTAGAAATCATGTACATTTTTGCTATAAACGTTCATAAATCAAAACATTATGTATATATCATTTTCAAATTTTTGTATGATTTTTATATAGTCATATAGAACATATCCTGAAAATTTTAACAAAATCTATAAATAAATATCAGACTAGGCTATACAAGTTATAATTTGACACTATTTTCAACCAGACCGATTGCGATAAATGGTTGTAAATTGTTTAATTATTATTAGTCTAGATCTGATAGTTATAGAAGTCTAGCTTTGATAGTTTATAGAAAATTTAATTGTGAATTCATAAATGTTTTGATATTTCAAATCCGTTTGGTGGTTTTCGAGATGAAAATGATTTAAAAAAGGCGTATCGTCGCATTTCAATAAAGTTCACAAAAAGTTTAGGTTACTTTATTTATTTGAAAATTTATTTATATATTTTATGAAATTTATTTCAATGTTGTTTTGAAGAAATTGGGTTTTTCGTTGTAATTAAATTTAAGTAATTAAATTTTATTGTATCTTGATGAAATTTTCACAACATGTTTGTATATATTTTGTTGTCATAATTATTAAATTTTATTTAATTTTGTTAATTAGTTTAAGAGAAATTATGTTTTTTTTGTTGTAAATCAATTAAATTTCATTATATCTTGATGATTTTTTCACAAAATGTGTATAAATATATTAGTAAGAAGTGTTGTAAATTTGGTTTAAATCTGTTAATTCGTTTAAAAAATATATATCAAAATAGACGATGATTTGTATATATATATTTAAACGAATAAACAGATTTAAATAAATTTTAACACATCTATTAATTAATATTTGTACACATTTGGTGAAAATTTCATCAAGATACAATAAAATTATATTACTTTACAACGAAAAAACTAATTTCTTCGCTACTTTTAACAACATGGAAGTAGATTTTAACAAGTAACCAAAACTTTTTGTGAAATAATGAAAAATTTGTACATGGTTTTAATAAATTGTTACTAAAAATCCCCATAAGAAATACATAGTAAAATATATTTGTTGGTATATTTTTTTGGTTAATATACATTTAAGTTTGATTTGTCTCTCCGTGCAAAGCCGGATCGGGCCAGCTAGTAAACTATTTAATATTACTATGACAGATAATTTTAGAAAAGTAAAAATATCACTTCCGTCAGTAAGAAAAGTGTCAGTGGACTTTGGACCCATGAAAAGGACCATCTGTAAGTGGTCTAAACCATAAAGTTCTACTTGTTTACAAGTATTTTACATACAAACAACCCGCCGTGTAATAAATAACTTTCTCTGTAGACATATTTTTGAGTTCTAAGTCCAAGCTATTGTAATTTATTCGGGTAACACACACCCACTTGAACCTGTTTAAACCCCAGGCCTCGCTTCCGCCTTCAGCTAATTCAATATTGTGTCTCATTTATGCATCCCCACTATAGGAAATTAACATTCTTTTCATGATCGTAATTTGGAAATTTCCATCAAATATTTGAAAAGTACAGTACATGAAAAAATTAGAAGAATGATACCAAACACGACATAATTTGGTAAAAAAAATCATACAATAACAGCCTGTTTGTGTGCAGTAACAATCGAGTTGGTTTTTGGTAACGATATTAAATTCAATTTTGTCAAAAATGTATAAATAACAATAGTCGTAGTACGCCTAATGTTTAAGTTTTTTTCTTATTTCTTAAGTGTATTTACAAATCAAACCTAGCATACCTTGTGTATTTACGACCTACCAGTAGCCGACCAAGCCCTTAGTCCCAACCTTTTGTTTGTTAATGGGGGGTAATAAACATGACAGAAATTGTGTGGTAAAGTTAACAGCACTTTGATTTTTTATACAAATTAATTGTCCTTAGAGCTGTTAACGAATTATAAAGCCAGTTGTAGTTATTTTTACGTTCCTAATAAGTAGGCCTATACTTAAAAGAGTTGATTTTAATATCAGTTTGTACGAATGTATTATTATTATTTTTGTTAACTTCTTTACTGTATTCCAATTAGACTAACAAAGTCAGAAGAGATAGTTACACGCAGTAAAAAAAACTTTAGTAACTAGGTTTGAACCTACGCAACTAAGTTGTAGGTCCATCTGTACCCTACCAGAATAGACGAATAAGGTTAATCGTAAGTTTCTTAATGCTGAACATTTGATTTATTTTAACCTTTTGGTTAGTCATATCTTCAAAGAATTAAAAATGGCAGCTAAAATAAAAGTAAAGAACGACTTAACATTTTTATGACCCATTTAAAAAAAAATTGTTTACTACGTTTTTAATGGGAAACCATAAAAATATTACGCTACCGTTTTCGCATCTCGAACTCTGATTCAAATTACAGTATTTGTATAGGAATTTCTGTTATAATTCTAACTTATAATTATTTTTATACTGTATCTATGTTATATTTTCTGTGTGAAACTTGAGCAGTACTAATAATAAAAGTTACAAGGTATTAATTCATAGACAAAATGTATTTTACCTCAGTTACATTTTGAGAAGTATATGTTTATTTAATTTTCATATGTCCCGTTGAAAATATAACTTTTTTTGGTTGTAGTTTGAATAATATAATGTTCCTGGATGAGAGTGGGAAGTAACAAATCTAATTTAAATGTTCATCCCGATAATTATTAAATGAAATAAATAAAATTGTATGTTCGAGTATCGCGGTGTCTTGGTTCATAATTTTAAAATGCTCTAAAATGGTGGTGGTAAAACGAAACACAATAATTACAAAGAATTCACACAAACATTGTTAGTGAGTTTTTCAGGATTATTTTCATTTAACATTCATTTGAAGCTTCCTTGTACCAATAAGGCGTTTTTGTTATACATTACTAGTTTTGTTTCCGAAGTAATAATTTAAAACTTGACTTATCAAAAAGTTTGTAAATTTGTTAGTACTGTTATTTTCATTTACTACAATTTACTTTATAAATTACAATTTATTTAACAAATATGAAACATAATTTAATTTAATGAATCACTTAACGAATAACAACAAATATAAACATAATGACATGCAATAAGATGTAAACGTGGGACAAATAATACATCCCCGTAAATCACTCTCTCACATCCTCGCAAAGCTTCTCTCTAACAAAATACAGTAATCATATCCCCAGAAAAGCTTGTCTCTTACATGCCCACAAGTTCTGTCTCTCTAACCGTTACATCCCCACAAAACACATATTTAAAAAAAAATCAAATCAAAATTTTCGAGAGATAACGTATTAGGAGTAATACTTATTTGTTAAGCAATACAATTAAAAAAAAAAAATCAGACATCTATCTTTATATTTACCGAGATCCCACAAGGTATCTCCAGGACGTATATCCCCAGAAGGGTACAAGCGATAGTCAGAGAGAGAGAGAGAGAGAGAAGAGAGAGTGAGAGAGAGAGAGAGAGAGAGAGAGAGAGAGAGAGAGAGAGAGAGGAGAGAGAGAGAGAGAGAGAGAGAGAGAGAGAGAGAAGAGAGAGAGAGAGAGAGAGAGAGAGAGAGAGAGAGAGAGAGAGAGAGAGAGAGAGAGAGAGAGAGAGAGAGAGAGAGAGAGAGAGAGAGAGAGAGAGAGAGATACAGAGAGAGAGAGAGAGAGAGAGAGAGAGAGAGAGAGCTTTACGCGACTTGTCCTTCAGTGGTTGTGGCTTATAGCAGGTTCTGCGTGGCAGCTTGCAAGGCTTAGTGTCAAAATAATAAAGGAAACAGAGCGTCAAAAGTAAACTATCTTTTACAGATACACTGTACAAAATATGACCACATTTTATTCACTTTATTTAGCCTATGTATTTTCTTTATGTTAGTACTATATACCAGTTTAAAACCTAGTTATGGGACATAGTTTATGTTATTGTTAATTTGTTTATCTTTTGATTGCAGAGTGAATAGTGGATGTTTGAGAGTAAAATAACTTAATTTTCATATAAAGTAGAATATATAGGCCTACCCTGGAAAAATTTTTTAATAATATAGTTGTTTCTCATCCGTGATATTTATATTTTATAGACTGCCATAAATTGTACATTGTTATGTTTTTAAAGTTTCTACCGTAGACTATACCTGGCCGGAAAATGTGGCATCATCTGTTTTAAAAAACAAGCGCCGGAAACGTCTTTCAACAAACTAATAAAAGGGTGGGAATTTTTGTTCATCTTAATGACAAATAGGGTCAAGATCTTTCCCTAAAATTCATACTTTTAGAAAATCACACAATGCAAAACAATTAGAAATATCTGGGGTGTTCCCCAAAGTTTTACAGACGATTAACCCAAGTTAAAAGGATCGTTTGACCTTTGGACCCTCGCACACTACAAGCCACCTGCCGACAATGGTTGTAAAAGCCAAACTACTGAAGCAAAACATTTTTTTAAATATTATGGATTTAATTTAACTTATCAGCTACAACTATGCCGCTTTCATGAACTCTACCCGAAAAATAAAAAAAACCTCACTTAACAACTTTTTCATGACACAATTCACAATTTTATAAAATGTTCGAACTTTGCTATATTATAAATACCGTTTAAAAAAAAAATAAATTTCTACAACTTTAATGTGATAGCAGATATTTCTTGTTGAAACTCCATATTCAAGGATAAAATAAAGCAAAGCTTAAAGTTTCAAATATTTAATAGTATAAATGAGCTACAATTGTTTCGCCTTGCGGCATCGACGGGCTACTACCCGTCGATGCCGCAAGGCGAAACAATTGTAGCTCATTTATACTATTAAATATTTGAAACTTTAAGCTTTGCTTTATTTTATCCTTGAATAATTTCTACGGTTACTACTACCATGATCACACAATAACAAACTGTTAGTGTGTAAAAAATCACAGAGTTTGATCAGGTTTAAGTAATTTAGACAACAATGTATTTGTAATACGCGCACTGCAATTTCAGTCCAGTCTCTGGCGAATTTTGGCTTTCTAGACTCAACCAATATGGTGGACCCGGCCTCACCTCTCATAATGTATTGGTGGGTATATGCAATGCCGAGTCTATGTTGTCTTCTGTTGTCGCTGGGTAGAATGCCCTGTTTGAAAACGAATTAGAAATTATGGGCTAGAACGGTCTATTTTTTTTTTTTTTTAATGAAGCTGATTTTTTTAAATGGTAGGGATTGGGATAAATAGTTTAAATATTTAAATAGTTATTTAAATAACTATTTAAAAAGGTATATTTAATTAATATGAATATTAGAGTGGAAATTACAATTATTACAGTCAAGTAAGCATTTCTATCTGTATTGCATTCTTTAGGAAATGTTTATTTTACATTACATTTTTTCTTAAATAATTTATAAATTTTCTTTCTCAGTTCAGGATTGTATTTAAAGAAGTTTACTATTTTGAATTAGGTTAAAAAAAACTAGTTAATTTGTTTTAAATTGTTTAAACATTTACTACCTGCCTATGAATATTAAGAGAAATTATTATTAAAAATCAGAATAATATTACTATTACGAACAGATGACACACTTTTCCCTGCAAAAATTTACATAAATTAATGTTATCTGTTTATCTGTTATAATGTTATCTATCTTTATTTATATTCTAACTTCGAGTGTGAAGTAAAACACTTTTATTTTACATTCTCTAAACAAAGTTTCTGTATTAGGTTGTAGAGAACGTGTGGTTTATTAAAAAAAAATAATAAAATAACAAAATAAAATAAAAAATTTAAAAAAAATCATTTACACAGTGTAGGCCAACCTAAAACCATCATTGCTTTTTATGGTGTAATATAAAAATACCGTTTATGTAAACATTTTTTAAACGATAAATAAATGCACGTTGGAATTGATTGATTGTTATTTCCTGGTTTCCCCGGCTATTTTTGGCAGGTTCACAGTCATTTTCCTACAATATATATAATCGACATTATTCATTGGTCTAAAACCCGATAAATGTAGACGTTTCTGTATTTTTGATATACTTTATTTCAAAGTTATACTGGACACAAAACCATCTTAAAAGTTGAAAACACAGACTACTTTTCAACTTTAAACAGGTTACAGCTAAAGAGATTAACGCACTTGTTATGATTACCTTTATTTATTACATTTAACTAGTAATGCGGAGTTTTACTCCCATGAATTTGTTAATAATAAGTAAGCTAATGCAGGCAGTGCAAGTATTTCTTAAATTAGGAATGTGGAAAATAAATTATGAATTAGGATGTGGAAAACAACTGTGATTTAAACCAGAAAATGAAATTTTGAAGAACTGGAGGAATATTTGTTTGTAAAAGTACTAACTTGTCGTTGTTATTTTTAAATTTAGACTTGATTTAAGTAGTTGACTAATACCTTACTATCGAACACTTTTAAACAGTAATTATTATTAGAGTAAAAGTACGGAATTTAACTATTATGTAGAAATTAATACTAGAAATAAAAATGAGCGGGAAGAGGAAATACGAAGGAATTTAGTAATAAATAAATAATGATAATCAAGAATGATAAGAGCCCAAATGCGAATTATTATTAATCATACGAGTGGGTACACACGATCAGACATCAACTCCGTGCACTTTTGGTTGGACTCGTCTTTGTTTACATGATGACTCATCAGCTGGTGGCAGATTAAATTCCATTTTTCTATTCTGTACGGCCCTTTACCAAACTCAGTTCTTCTCCCTGTCCCCGGGCATGATACATGATGTACGATACAATTTTAATTTTTTTTTTGCGCATCCATGATTGAATAATTGTCTTAATTACAGTCTGTATGAAGTAACCTGTCTCCTGACCCTTCGACTACCTGGGACAGGCCCGGGCCATTCACGTCGCCCGCAGTTGTTTACCTAATTAGTCGCCTATAAGCTTCCCCACTAGCTTAAGTAACTTTTTTACCTAAATCATAATTTCCGAAATGTTATCAAATATTTGAAAAGTACATAAAAAAATAAGATCAACGATACTAAACAAGGGCAAATTTGATAAAAACTAACAATATAGAGGTAATAAGAAATATAGCACGCTTATCAATTTCTTATTACCTCTATATTGTTAGTTTTTATCAAATTTGCCCTTGTTTAGTATCGTTGATCTTATTTTTTTATGTACTTTTCAAATATTTGATAACATTTCAGAAATTATGATTTAGGTAAAAAAGTTACTTAAGCTAGTGGGGAAGCTTATAGGCGACTAATTAGGTAAACAACTGCGGGCGACGTGAATGGCCCGGGCCTGTCCCAGGTAGTCGAAGGGTCAGGAGACAGGTTACTTCATACAGACTGTACACAATTTCATAAATGAGTAGGCCTACTGAATATGCTTTCCTTCCATTTATTTGAAATAAAACTAAACTAATTTTACTTCACTCATTAAAAGAATGTTCACCAGGAATAATCAAAAGTACGTTTTGACACTGAAAATGGACTTTATTTGAACAAATCTAACAGATAAGAGTTTTTGGACAAAAAAATGTACCGGGTTTGTGGTTAAATTCACGGCTTATTTTATAAAATTTGAAGTAACACTTATCTATTCCTTTATTTATTATTCTCCCCAGTTAAAATATTATTGTAAAAGTATCCATTGTCAAGCCATTTGTATCTGAATAGAATATATTACTACCAAAAAATAATGTAAAGTATTATATTACAATAATAATTGTATTAACGGAATATTCATTTACTAAAAGGATTTATTGTAAATTATTCCCTAAATTACAATTTTTTTAAATTTTTTTATTTTTTACGTTAGGAAAACATTAGAATAGTTAAAATGTTTTATTCTTTGCATCTATTCACATATTTTTTTATATTTTTTTTATATATTATCCGCAGAAATATTTCGTTATCATTATTTGTTAAAGTTCATTCAATACATTTAAAATTCTTTGTAAATTTATTTCTATAAATGTTGTCTTTTATAGTACTTAATAGTATTTTATAATAATCTGTTGTTAACGTCAAGCCGACACCATCCAGAAGATTGTTCGCTATTTGTAAATATGCCAACGGTGAAAAGTCTCACATGACTCAACGATGATAGCAAAAAATAATGAAGCAGAAGATAGTGTGCGCGTGATACAGAGGGGGAGAGAAATAGACCAAGGCTTTGTCACCAGACACAACACAGAGCTCTGTTTGGTTTTAGACATAGTTGTAAAATTGGCAACCTTGTTGGACGTCTTAAAAGCGCTATTTTCTAAATAAAAAAAAAGATGGACGTGGGAATAACCTTTGGTTAAAACGTATATTCGGGACGTGAGAAAGCTGAAAATTGAACGGACGTGCTGTTGGTGGGGCTTTAGAAGAAAAAAAATCTCCCGTATTTTAAAAGATACGTAATAACTAATTAGCGGGCCATACACGAAAATATTGATAATGTACTATATACTGCGACGAAAACCCTATATACTCCAGTAATTCCAGGGGACGTGATAAAGCTGTCTTCTGAACGGACGTGGTAAATATACTGATCTGTATATATATATATATATATATATATATATATATTAGTTAAATATTTACCCTACTTTTTAAGATAGACACTTCGGCATTATTTATTGTAATAGATAATACAACACTGAGTGTTTTCCTTTTTTAATTTTTCGAAAATATTATTCATTGAATCACACAAAAAATAGCGAAATAGAAAATCGATTTAAAAATATTCCCTCCATTTGTTCAACTACTAGTGATTATATCCCAATTTTTAAAAAAGGGAAACATCCGCGTTCACGTGATCTTTAAAATGATCTTTTAACGATAATTTTGAGATGAAAATTGACATAAGTACAACTGCTCAAATGTAGCATTATGTGAGATAAATCCAATATGGCGGAGGTGGAGCAGAGCCTTAACGGAATGTGTTTTTAAAATATGGGTTGTTAAGTAGGCCTAGATACATAGTGCGAGGAACACTGAATGTTCACCATCTCTTTCCTGTGTTAAAACTACATTCTGGTAGGGGTTTTCTCTTTAATAACTAATCGACCATTTCTCCGTCTGTGACGCTGGGAGTGGTTAACTTGCTATAAAAGCTATCTGGCATACATATACGCTACGAATTTTACACATCTATATTCAGAGGGGCTCTGAAATGCTCATCAAACTATAGGGGCACTGCTTAGAAAAGAACTGTGGTGGGAGAGGGAGAGCCCGAGTTAGGCCAGACATACTCGCCCGCTGCTTCATTGCGTAGGGCTTAATATTTTCTTTTTTAAACCTACTAAAGCGCTAAAAAACTGTGAATGTTATCGTTTATGTTGCTGACAACTACAATCACTAAATTTAAATATTTTAGAAAGTAAAAACGTAAAAATGCATTAAATTATAGGTTTTAAATTCCTTTATATTATGGCAAAAATGTAACAATTTTTCCCACCACCGCTCCAATCTCCTACATGCGTGCGCGAGACACTCTCGAGAAGACGGTTCTGCGCAGGTTTCTTTCTGTCTGGTAGGCCTATAATTTGTTCTTACATCAGCTACACTACGACCGCCACTACCGGTCTGTCAAGCTCATTGTGAAATGTATATTTGTTTTAAAATTAGCTACCGCGACTCTTAGCTCATTTCCACTCCGCTCTGTATATTTAGAAGTAAACCTTCTTTACACATACTAGAGTGAACTGGATTTATTCGACCGACTGTAATGAAACGCTGCACTAATCAGACAGTTACCGCGACTAGATCGCCTCCACATGTCACAAAAAACCAGTTTCCGTCTTTTTGTCAATCAGCGTTACATTTCCGACCGTATCCTAATTAATCCTATTTGTATTTGAATATTATTTTGTGCATATCATATACACGTATGATGTATATCGTAAACATGGAGTTAATTTACCTTTCTTTAGATTTTATACTGTAATGATATCTTTGATAATGAATTTGTTGATAAAGAACATTCTCAATCACCCATCATTATAAGTTCAATTTTTAATTTTACACTTATAATTAGAACAATTTTACTGTGGGAAATTAAATATTTTCAAAACACATTTTTAATTTGTATGTCAGTAATTACATCTCAACTAGAAAAACAGTCGAATCAAAGACCTAAATAGCAACTGCGAAGATTTTAATAAATGTCCGACTACCTATTTATAACAATTATTAAAAATTAAAAGTTAAATCTTTTAATATTAATGTGTTCGTATTACGTACAGGTTTATATAAATTTACTTGAAATTGACGTAAAAACTATCATGAATAAAAATCAGGTTGTCTTTCTGCAGAACAGGAGTGAACTCCCTTTTCATACATGAACCGACAGTTTGACAATGATGTACCCAGGCCACGCCCATTATGACAGAAAAACAATATACTTCGTGTAATCTAACACTCATTAAAAATAGATTTACCATTTAGAAAACAAGGGAATTTCCCTGATAAATATCATTATGAAAATGTAAGAAGAAACGTAATCAAATTACGTTAATGACACACAGTTTTTATACATAACACTGATCTTATGAATCATAAATATAAAAATAATTACGTGATGCGTCACAGCTAAATTATACATCCCGTATTGGCTAGTAACACAAATTTGTACAAGACTGAGCCAAACCTCGTTGTTAAAACAAATAAACAAACTGAAACCACAGTCTGGCATCGCTTTTGTTTAGTACAAAGCAAACAACGCCACAACCTCGAAATATAACTCCTTTTATTAAACTATATTTGATAACAGAAATATTGATGATTCAACGTCAATTCTGTTTCTGTTATCAAGAATCTCACTAGGAGGAGATATATAAAAAGGCTTATTATTAACTTACTGAACTGTTAAAAATGTATTATTTCAGTCTTTTCTAAGTCCAATTGCTAAGTGATACGTTTATACTATTGTAAATAAACATGAATCTATTTGGTTAGCGGGACATTGGTAGCCGTGTAGGATCAATGATCGAGCCAAGCAACACAGAGAATGCAATCAAGCCGGGGATCCCCAGTCATATTGGATTACAGGAATAAGCATAAATTAATCTTATTATTATGTACAATGAAATTAGCTCTAAAAGGAAAGAATTAAAATGTCAAAAACTATGGGATGTTGTTAAAGAAAACTATCAGCCCCGAGTTCTCCAAAGTCGCTTTTTAACTCTGAAAAAATAAACCAAAAATGAAAATGAGTAGCTTTCTTCATTTTTTTAGAGGGGTGGAAAATTAACGAATTTGAAAAACGAAAGTTATGACTTACAAAAAATGTTTCGGAAACTTTATAAAATACAGATTTTTGAATATTTCTGTAACTATACAAGTTACGGATAAATCGAAAGTACTTTCAGATATTTTGAAGATACAGCAAATGATAACATTGCAACATTGTGAAACCATTTTTATTATTTTTTTATTGTTGTTTGAAAACTAAAATCTCTCGGACATCATCGCCTTATTTTTAAAAAATGACAAGCAATATTGTTTATTTTGAATGCAAATAAATAATAAAAATATGCAATTTTAGTGTACAATCATGTTACAAAAATATAACAATAAAAATAATAATAAATCAATAATACAATTTGTTTACTATAATTTATATTTATCAAATAAAAAATAACGAGATACATTCAAATGTGTTTATAAATTGATATTCAATAGATACTTGGAACAAATGATATTGTTATTTATGAATTCATTTTTGTTTGTTTGCTCTCCTCCGCCATTTTAACTTTTATCATTCTTGGTTAATTCTACGAATTTTAGGAATTTTATTCAACGTACGAGTTATTAACCATTAAAGCCCGTACTAAACATGCGCGACATAGGGGTAATTTCACCGCCATCTTTAAAAGACTATAACCCGGTAAATTTTTAATTCTCCAGTAACGAGTAAAATATCGTAAAGTAAAGTAAAGTAAAGTAAAGTAAATATTTTTTAAAGTTTTCCGAAACATTTGTTAATAAAATACATACTTCGAGAGATAACTGAGTTTTAACTCATCACCCCTTCCTTTAAAAAGGAACACTGATTTCTTAAAAAAGAAGTATTTTAAAGGAACTCTCAAGGTTTTTAGACACTTTAAATTTTTCGTTTTAAAAATCGAGTTTGACTACTGAAAACATATTTGTGTAAAAACAAGAGACCCACCCAATTTTGCATATTCAATAAAAAAGTTAAGTAAATGCTGTTATTAGGGAATATCAAATATAGAAATGTTTGCTACTGCTATCACTCCATTGTAAATCGCTGCCGCCTAAGGCTAAGAAATCATCACCAATCCTACAAAAAACAAATACGCCTGGTTGCCGATACGTGTGTAGGTGCGCTCAATTCGGTATGTAGGGGCTCGTGGAAGAAGTTCGTTTCGGTGAATAAGAAAATGGCAACTCATTTTCAGATTTCATAAAACTGTTTTTGGAGAGTAATTTCATCCCGATTTCGTACAACGTCCATAATGCAACTTCATAATCTTTATCCAAAGAACGATATCCTGTTTTATACATTACTAAAAAACAAAACTTTTAATGATTATCATTGACAAAAAAAAGAAAAAAAAGAAAAATAAGAAAAAAAAAAGGTAAATGAATTAAAAATGGCGACATTCTAAAACGGATTTTAGACAGTTGCTTCTTATTTCGGACCTATACGTGTTATCAATAATATTTAAATTGTTATCTAGTTACTGATAAAAATACATATATTTAAATGCCTTTGTATACTCAACAATCGCAAAGCATTTGTAAATTATTCTCGAAATACACTTCAAACTATTTGTAATTATAAATTTAATTTTAAATATTATTGTAGTGGCTTTACAGTATTACAATTTATGTTTTTATCAATACAGTACGATTTTATGAATTGTTTAAACTGTATTATTTTAAATGACTTCGTATTATAAGAGCACCCAATTCAGATATCGATACTTTCGAATTTGTCTTGGATTGTTAGATTTAGACCCCATTTTAATCACATTAATCAGTGTGTGCTCTACCTCTGTGAATGTGTGTTTACCTCTGAAGATGATAGTAGTGCTATTGTAATGTACATAAAGTAGAATAAACATAACTATACAGTCTTTGTGTTGTTAGTGTTTTATTGTGGTTTTGGGGAATTTTTTTCATCCTCATTTTAATATCAAATGTAAATTTTGTAACATCTCGCTATTATACTCCTTGAATTAGCATCCACGTGAATATAATTTGAATTGAAAATATTGTAAAAATTAATCATATCGTCTTTCTGAAATATGGGCGTAAATTTCCTTCCGATATATGAACCGGAAGTCTGATAATATATATGCTGTCAGGCCACGCCCTTACTGACAGAAAAACAATACCCTCCGTGTAATCAAAACACATTACTTTTATTTATTTATTCCAATAGTATAAACCATTTTCATACAGCTTCAACATTTGCCACCTTACAAATTACTAAATTAATTATGTAAAAGTAACTTAAGACAACGAGAATTACAGCATTAAGTATAAATGTATATAATAATAAAATTAACAATAATAGACTGTTCGAACAAAAATATAAAACAAATAAATATTTGACAGCTAAGATTAATAAATAACAATTGTAACATTTAAATAACAGGCATTAATCTATAATAATATATTTTAAAAAAATTACAATATATTTAATAATTAAGTATATAACAATATAAATTATAATAGTAGTAAATATTAAAAAGCTCTCATATATTGTTAATTAATAGTTCCATTAGAAAAAACATGAATATATATGATGTACATCATTAAAACTTTCCTAAAATTAGGAGCAATGGAGTGAAAAAAGTTCAGCTCTAAGCAATATTGTCTACTCTTATAATAATTCATTACTGCAAAAGAAAGCCAACAAATCACTAAAGCAAGAGCTAACTTGAGCCCGATGCAGCTTAGGAAAGTCAAAAGACCTTGAACAAAAACAGAGTATAAACTTTTCTTGCAACAAGCGACCTCTGCAAACCCACAATAATTTGAACTTTGTATCAAGTAAAACTTGCGAACAGAAGATGACGACTTGGTCGTCGAAAGGTCCTGGTGTTCAGGTGTTTTCATGTCGTGGAAATTGTTTTTCATAACCTGTTATTTACAGTTACACTTTAGAAACGCAGGGAATTTCCTTGATGAATGTCATTATGGAAAACATAATCAAGTTATAAATCGTTAAAACAACAATTTAATTATATTTATGAACTTATAAGAGCCAAACTAAACCTGCAGTCTGACCTCGGTTTGCTTTTTGTTTCGTATAAAACAACGCCAATCACCTCGAGAAGTTGAATGTTTGTGAGATAATATTTGATAACAGTTAATATTGTGTGAGTCATCATTGACTCTTGTGAACATTTACAAAACAAGGAATAAAATGCTGACTACAGTACTTAAAGTGGTAATTCGCATTTTCTTTCAATCTTCGGCTATTTAACCCTACACTGGCCATATACTAAGCCTATTGACATTAGTTAGAACCACTAGAACTAGTAAAAGAGACACATTCTTTCCTATTTTTCACATATACGTAGTATAGAGAAAGTTATGTGATGGGTCAACAAAATTTATATCAAGTTTTAAAGTCCTCTGAATGAAAAAAGTTTTTAGAATGGTACCTATCTGTCATATTTGCTCGCTTGGACCGATGTAAATCAATATTCGGTAAGTGAGCATATTTTATCTATACCTCTGGTTTTTTTTTTAATTTTTTTTTTTATGTCGATAACTAAATATTTGGGAAATTTGCCATAATACAAAAATACAAAATTTTCATTTTCTCAAAATAAGGACTTTGATCAAACTTTGCTAATATGTAGTCAAGACGTAATTTCACTCAGATTTTGGTGAAATTTGAAAATTAATAACCCAAATCAGTATGCAAAATTGTAACTTAATTTAATCTAATAACATTCATGTTTAAGACGAGTTTGACACTGGAATTTGACGAGGTGAAACAAGTTTAGATCTATTGAAATATAAAAATATTATTTTTTTTTAATAATTTAAAAAATCTAAAACGGGGTCTATGGTTGATTTTCACTTTTAACTGACAACTACCGAACTGATATTTTTCGGGACAAATATTTTTGATTTGTTAGTGTTTCGATTGTGAATTTTGGTTGGTCAAACAGTTTGTACAAAAAATCATGTTTCAAACTTATTCACATTTTAAATGGAAGTCTTTCAATTATTAATAACTTATTTTGATATATATATAGTTTGTTTATGAACTTTATATTCAAAAATAAAACATATATTTTTATGTTTTTTCACTGTTTATTTAATGAATAATTTTATGAACAGTAATGATTCGGGTAGCACTGCAAAGGTAAAATTCTAAATTTACACAATTTATTCGAAAACTTTATTTTAGAGTATATCTTCATGTGTGAAAGCGATTTAGTACGTTTCGCTCGAGAGCTAACAATGAACGCTAATGTCGTAGCACACGAGAAAATACATAATTTTTATTAATTTTTAAGTAAAATTTATTGATTAAAATCACATATGCACATAGAGTATAGTCCTCGTTCTTTTATTAAATTGGTGTTAGGTCTTTGTCATATATGAGCATTAGTTAACTGTAAAATCTCTTACGGAGTGAATTTCTATTCGACTAGCGTCTGTTGTTTAGTTTTGTCCGGCATTGGTTAACGATTTTCAATAATTGGAAACAAGATATTCTGATCTGTTCGTTACTGTAAGGAATAATCAGTCAATTATTTCCTTGTTAACAATTTGTCAAAGCTTGGTAAAAGTCTCACTTGTGCACGCAAGTGGAAACCTTTGCTTCCATCAGCATTAAGCATTTCTGTCACAGTTTGTTATGTCGTGTTCTATTTCTACCGATTTCAAAATATTTTACTTTAAAATTTTAAAATGTTTCTTTTTACTGATGAATTCTATACATTTCCCCTTAAAAATTGATATGTAACAACATAGGTTTTCCATACATATAATAACTAACTTTCCCAGAAAAGAAAACCGAAAAGAAAATTCGCCATTATTTTAACAAAATAGTATATTAATTTCATCACTAGGACCAAAAGTGATACTTTTCGATACAAGCTCAAGTTTAACGGCCGGAGCGGAGCCGAGGCCTGAAAATAAGCGAAGATCGAAAAGCTTCTTTTGGTCCAAGTGATGAACTATATTTTTCGTTCTACTGCAAATAATATAAGAAAACAATTTCACAAAAACTAAATATGTTATAACCTATTTACCTTCAAATCGATGGTAACAGCTGTTTTAACCGTTATTTACAATCGAGAGTATCGGTTGTTTTTATACATGCTTTACAATCGTTTTAATTCGTATAAACGAATTAACAGATGATTACCTCGACCTCAGCTGATGTTTTTAGGTCCTAGGACTAAAAAGAACAACTTTAGCATCTCAATGCATGTATTGAAAACAGCTGTTTTTGAAGCAGTATGACGAAAATGTCTTTGTTACGTTTATAAGAAAAAAAATCTTTTTTACTGAGGTATCCCTTAAATATAGGAGATAAACTCATAAAGAACTTTATAACAAAAAGAAGAAAAAGATATTTATATATTTTTGAACGAAATTGGTAGACCTGATTCCGATAAACTACATCTTTCAATACAGCTTTTAGATCATATTATATTTTAATTTTTTGTCCAATAACTCTGGAATCAGGATTTTGGGTAAATTAGCAACCAATAGGTTTATTTTGGTCCTTAAAAGCTACATTTTGACAAAATGATAAAAATCTTTAGAGCCGATTTTGAAAAAAATCAGATTATTGAGTTAATGTGGTTCTAGTTTTCGTGAGGGAAAAATCTAAATATCCACATAACAAATTCTATAAACATCAGTTCACTGGTTCGGGCTGTAGAACGTTCCACAAACAACAGTTGTACATTATTCCAAAAACCAACGTATATATATATATATATATATATATATATATATATAACACTGAAAAACTCGACGTCGATTTTTCACCTATTACATAACTTTCTCTGTACCTACTACGTACACGTGAAAAAATAAAAACGATTTTAGTGATTTTAGACCCAAAAAGATTGTATCAATAATTTTAAATCTACTGGTTAAAATATACTGCACTTATATATTAAATTAGATTAGGATTTTTTTTTTTTGTATTTTGTTCTGAAATTTGACCAATTTAACCTAATCTGTTAGAGTATGAATTTGAAATACATCATTGGAGTGGCCCCACAGAAATGCATTTTATGATTAAATCAAAATAATTTGATTCCATCAATTTTGTAAATTGTAATATCTTCTTTTCTTTTTGTTACTTTCTCATAGTACGCCCCAAATACGATAATTGGTGCTTTAAAATTAGTATTACATTTGAGGTCACCCAACTAGTTTAAAATTCAGAATTATAAATATTTCTGAAAATGCATCACATTTTGTATCAGAGAGCAGGTCAGTATTCTGTTCAGGGGTATATAAATTTAAATTGAAAGTGATGTAAAAATTATTGTGATTAAAAACCAAGCTATCTCACTGTGGTTGGGCGTGAACTTCCTTCTGACATACCAGAAGCCTGATATAATACAGACCACGCCCTTTCTTGACAGAAAAACACACATTAATATCAGCCTACATTACCTAATCAATTAAATATATTGAGCAAAACTTATAGAAAATTATAATCCATCATTAATTGAAAACGCTTAATTAAAAAAATAAAAAGGAGTTTCAAAGACTAAGGCTCGTCATCCTAAGATAGAATCAGCCCGTCCTGATTATACCTGATTTGAGGTGTTTTCTTAATGAAGAATCTGCATTTTTCGTCAATACTTGATTACATTTAGATTTTAGAAATCAAAGGAAGTAAATATTGGGAACATAGTTAACTTATAATAATGACACCCAAGTTTTTAACTTAAGATCTGCGTTAAGAATCATTAAAACGAAAAATTAATTGACTTGTGTAAATTATTCATTCCGTATTGTGACCAGGCCAAAAACGTTTGTTAAAACAAACAAACTGAACCAACAGTCTGGCCTCGCTTTGTTTTTTTGTTTAGTAGGCCTACTGTACAAAGCAAACTCAACAACCTTGAAGAAATTCATCACACACAATGCCAGTTTATTAGATAATACTTTCTAATAGAATTATTGCTGATTTAACATTGATTTTGTTGCTACTTATAAGCTTTCGCAAGTAAGGATTTATAAAAAGGTCACGAAATGGACGTTGTAATAACAACGTACAATCTTTCTCTAATGTCCGAAGACATAAAAAAAAACTAACTTAACAAAAATTATTCGTAGCCATCTCTCAAAAAACGCAAGTTTGAGAGTTATTTGTTTTAAGGCAAAAATGAACCATGGAAACCATCTTCGAAGATCGTATATTTCAGAATCTGCCCAAGCTATTTCGATCAAATTTAACGAAATGTTCAGTTTATGGTCCCAAAAAATGTCTCAAGCCGTAAGGAAAAGAAAATTACTGTTCGCCAAAAAATTAGAAGAATTTTTTTTTAAGGGAAAAAACCATTGCAGTTATCATCGCCTTTACAAAATTAAGCAAAAATTCTAAATATTAAAATCCCAATAACAATAACTAAAAACTAAAAACAATAATACAAAATTTGAACAACAATAACAACACTAAAACTAAATCGTAAACTTTGATAAAGTTTAATACACAATGACATGTTGCAAGGCTGTAAAGAGGCCCTGCAACAAGATAACAATGTGTTACACTATGATAAAATGCAATTAAACAAAAATATTACAAGGCTCTGTAACGAGTTGACAAGGATAAAATTGCATGAAATTTAAAACAACAAAATATAATATTACCTGCAATGAGGTCCTGGAACGATAGTATGTTAAATTGTATCAAACTTTAGGCGACGCAAAAAAGATAACATCCGATCAAGGATCTCAGTATTATTCTCCGACATCATCTGAATAATTCAATTCAGGCTATGTCGGAGAATTCAAAGTAGGACAAAAAATGTCCATCACACACCTCTTCAGAATAACCCAGTCCATGAAAATATGCTTAACTGTTAAAATACCCTGGCAAAATAGACATTGCGACGGAATCCCGGATTCCATCAGAAATCCATGAGTGATCGATCATGGAATGACCGATACGAACACAGATAATCACTACTTCCTCTCGACAATTGACACGAATAGATGAACTCCACGGAAGAACGGTATCTTTGACTTCCCTCAATTTATTGGACAATTGTTATCCATTCTTTCTCCCATTGAACATATAGATACTTGCTCAACTACCACTAGAAAGTCAGATGCCATAACTTGTACCTTACTTTGATGCTTCCTTTGAGTACTCAGCAAAATAATACTCCATTCCTTCATAGCTGAAGTTTCTGTGTGGAATACAGAATATCCTCAATCAAGGGGTTCTTGGAATACATATCCCGGATAGCCTGTAAAACACTTTTGAAAACGGAAGACATAAGATAATGATGAAAACCAGATAGTACGGTATTAAGAAGACCAAAGAGTTCGGCAGTTTAAACACTAGAAACTGAGGGTAATCCAACCGGATGAGCAATATGTGCAACCGACTTTATTGTCCCGTTTAAAACCATCTGAGCAAATAATCTCAATAGAAGGGTATTCATTTTTTATATGCTTAAACTTCTGACAATAAACTATAAGGAGTATCGTACTTTTATGACTGCAAAATGAGAAATCAAAATTTGGCATTTGAATAAGCCATAGATGGATAAAACATAGAGCGTAGTCCATACATTTGTAGGAAGTTCAAGTCCCAAATTGTTGATGATTTCAAGATATCGAATGACAAATAGTTTGATTCTGACGATATACATATCGATCGACTAAAGGATTATTAAAATTGATGTAGTTGGATGATACGGTTTAGAGTGCAGACTACTAACGTATGATATTTATAGTTGCTGTCTTCGTCGAGAAAGAGATGGTTCTCCAGTTTCAGCAAGTAAGTTAGAAACTGGGCTCGAATGAAATACACCAGAAACAACCTGAAGGGCAGAATTATGAACCGAATAGCTGGTGGTTGTTATGAACCGAAATGCTTCGTAATTGCTGGTGGTTTTGCTTAAGTAGACTATAGAACCATAATCAATCAGAAATCGAACAATACCACAGTAAAAACGTAACAAACAAAGTCCTCTCGGCTCAACACCCAGAACCGCTAAAAAGACGTAACATGTCAAGTGTTTTAGATCGGATAAATGTCGAATCCAAGAAATTCTTTGATTAATTAATTAGCATTGATTATTAATAGGCATAAAAATTTAACAGTTGTGAAGTGTTGTCCCATTGAGAAATAAAAAGGCTGACTGTTCAATCTACAGCAACTAAAAAAAAAGATTGCATTTTTGAAACATAATAACTTAAATCTTGTATATTTGACCAAGATAGCAGTCTATTTATAACAAGTTGAAGGGCTTCTTTGGCAGTTGTCATACTCAAGTACGGTAGCCGGCATAAATATGGTCTGGTACAGTAAGTGTGCAAAAATTTATCACCAAGAGTTGGGATTTTTTGCCATATGCGAACTTTCTATGTTCGCAATATTCGACTAACTTCAATAACAGATTGCTCCATAACTCGGGCTTCATTTACTTGAAGAAAATGTGGGGCAGATATTTACAACTTACTATATCAAATATTTCATATTGTAGTTATATAAACTTTGATTGTTATTACACCATTTTTTTGATAAAAACATCAATGTCTAAAAGATACAATATTAAATATTCAGGCATTCATAAAAGTGACGGGACAGTAGAAGATTGATTCAATCCAAGTCAATTTTGATACTAATCGATATTTAAGATGTCAAGCTTATATTTGATAGTTTTATTATTTCTTTTTCGTTGCCTAAATAACTATTATTCAACACACTGTGTTTGGTTTGTTTTGAAATAGTTTCGTGTAAATATTGTAAAAACTTTTATTTATTTTAAACTAATAACATTATTTAGCAACATTATGAGGGGGGGGGGTCGTGATTTTTATGTACAGTGACGAACCATTTTTAAGAAATCCCAATTTTTACACGTTCTTCGAGCGAATCTCGTTTGAGATAGTGGACTTCCTAAAATACTGACCGTAGTTTATTTACACTTTGTAATAGTTAACTCTCAAATCGGCATAATTTTATTTTTTAAAGTGAAACTTCTTTACACACGGTAGAATGAATCTGATTCATACGGGTGAATGCGAAATGAAACGTTGCAACACTACTCCTCTGACAGCCGACACGATTAGATTCCACCACGCTGGTATCGAAAACTAGTTTTTGTCTGTTAGCCAAGAGAAATCGCTACGTTCAGCGTTATATTTCTGAGTAGGCTACTAATTGAAGTGAAACTTTTTTACGCACGGTAGAATGAATCTGATTCATACGGCTGAACGTGAAATGAAACGTTGCAACACTACTCCTCTGACAGCCGACACGATTAGATTCCACCACGCTGGTATCGAAAACTAGTTTTAGTCTGTTAGCCAAGAGAAATCGCTACGTTCAGCGTTACATTTCTGAGTAGGCTACTAATTGAAGTGAAACTTTTTTACGCACGGTAGAATGAATCTGATTCATACGGCTGAACGTGAAATGAAACGTTGCAACACTACTCCTCTGACAGCCGACGCGATTAGATTCCACCACGCTGGTATCGAAAACTAGTTTTAGTCTGTTAGCCAAGAGAAATCGCTACGTTCAGCGTTACATTTCTGAGTAGGCTACTAATTGAAGTGAAACTTTTTTACGCACGGTAGAATCATACGGCTGAACGTGAAATGAAATGTTGCAACACCACTCCTCTGACAGCCGACACGATTAGATTCCACCACGCTGGTATCGAAAACTAGTTTTAGTCTGTTAGCCAAGAGAAATCGCTACGTTCAGCGTTACATTTCTGAGTAGGCTACTAATTGAAGTGAAACTTTTTTACGCACGGTAGAATCATACGGCTGAACGTGAAATGAAACGTTGC
This sequence comes from Aphrophora alni, assembly GCA_963513935.1. Classification (NCBI taxonomy): domain Eukaryota; kingdom Metazoa; phylum Arthropoda; class Insecta; order Hemiptera; family Aphrophoridae; genus Aphrophora; species Aphrophora alni. The sequence goes on along the minus strand of OY740770.1, from coordinate 40,258,917 downwards.
AACACCACTCCTCTGACAGCCGACACGATTAGATTCGACCACGTGGTATCGAAAACTAGTTTTTGTCTGTTAGCCAAGAGAAATCGCTACGTTCAGCGTTATATTTCTGAGTAGGCTACTAATTGAAGTGAAACTTTTTTACGCACGGTAGAATCATACGGCTGAACGTGAAATGAAACGTTGCAACACCACTCCTCTGACAGCCGACACGATTAGATTCGACCACGCTGGTTTCGAAAACTACGGTAGTTTTAGTCTGTAGCCAAGTGAAATCGCTACGTTCAGCATTACATTTCTGAGTAGACTACTAATTGAAGTGAAACTTCTTTACGCACGGTAGAATGAATCTGATTCATACGGCTGAACGTGAAATGAAACGTTGCATCACTACTCCTCTGACAGCCGACACGATTAGATTCGACCACGCTGGTTTCGAAAACTACGGTAGTTTTAGTCTGTAGCCAAGTGAAATCGCTACGTTCAGCGTTATATTTCTGAGTAGGCTACTAATTGAAGTGAAACTTCTTTACGCACGGTAGAATGAATCTGATTCATACGGCTGAACGTGAAATGAAACGTTGCAACACTACTCCTCTGACAGCCGACGCGATTAGATTCCACCACGCTGGTTTAGAAAACTAGTTTTAGTCTGTTAGTCAAGAGAAATCGCTACGTTCAGCGTTATATTTCTGAGTAGGCTACTAATTGAAGTGAAACTTCTTTACGCACGGTAGAATGAATCTGATTCATACGGCTGAACGTGAAATGAAACGTTGCAACACCACTCCTCTGACAGCCGACGCGATTAGATTCCACCACGCTGGTTTAGAAAACTAGTTTTAGTCTGTTAGCCAAGAGAAATCGCTACGTTCAGCGTTATATTTCTGAGTAGGCTACTAATTGAAGTGAAACTTCTTTACGCACGGTAGAATGAATCTGATTCATACGGCTGAACGTGAAATGAAACGTTGCAACACTACTCCTCTGACAGCCGACGCGATTAGATTCCACCACGCTGGTTTAGAAAACTAGTTTTAGTCTGTTAGTCAAGAGAAATCGCTACGTTCAGCGTTATATTTCTGAGTAGGCTACTAATTGAAGTGAAACTTCTTTACGCACGGTAGAATGAATCTGATTCATACGGCTGAACGTGAAATGAAATGTTGCAACACTACTCCTCTGACAGCCGACGCGATTAGATTCCACCACGCTGGTTTCGAAAACTAGTTTTAGTCTGTTAGTCAAGAGAAATCGCTACGTTCAGCGTTATATTTCTGAGTAGGCTACTAATTGAAGTGAAACTTTTTTATGCACGGTAATGAAACGCTGCACACTTACTCTTCTGACAATTATCGCGGCCCGTTTTTATTTTTTAATGCTTGAGGTTTGTTTTGTGTACTGGTGTGTGAGAAAGTTTACGCGATATTTATTTAACATGAGTGTACTTTTAAATAACAGTTTTTATTGTTTAAAATCTAGATCCATTACCACACATCGATAACAACACTATAACAATAAATCACCCAGATTTCTTGGAATCGATATTTACATAAGAAGAATACATAATTATATCATTGTAACGGATCTCAATTTTAAACAATGAAAGGCGGAACCGGAATCTGTAATACCATATTAGATAACTTTCGTCTTCAAACTATTTGGGAAGTAGAACAAATGACCCATGAACACAATAGGATTTGTTTCGGTTGAAGAAAACGTCCTGTCTACAGGGTGCAGCGGCAGCGACAGCGCGGCGCAATGCAGTGAGGATGGTAATTTCTTGGCAATTAATCAACTCCAATGTTGCCAACTTGGCTGAAGCACGCAATTCTTCTTATTTACAAATAATTCAACAGCTGAGCAAATATAGAATCGTGGAAGGTTAGTTGATCGATAAATATCATCTGGAATAGCTAAGTTTTATCGATTTAGTGCGAAGAATAATGATAATATGGACTAAACACGCTTCTTTAACGTCAACAACAATATTCTTGGCAATAAACTGTAAAGTTGGAATTATAGGAAAATTATAACCTACACGTAGGTAGAATCGAAATTTTGACTTGAATGAACAAATAGAAATTGAATATTTAAAGGAAATTATCCGTTTGATATGAGAACTATTTTGTGATGATGTCTTGTCACCATGGAGGACAGAAAATCGACCTTTTAGTTCTTATATAAGTCCTAATATCTGAAAATTAGCTCCAGTGTCTTCATTCAAATTTTCTGTAGTATGAAGACTCCCTCAACTAAACCAATGTGCGAAATTAAAAGAAAAATAAAATTATGGTTTAAGAATTATGGAAAAAAAAGAACTGTGACCCCAGTCATGAAAAACTGTACTTCAATTCAATACGGATTTATTCTTGGGACGAAAATATGGCAAGTACATATTAAGTGTTCCAAAAGTAATTGTACAAAACCCTCTCCGTAATTTTTGAACGAATTGAAATAAGAAAACGAATGTCTGGATAAATAGTACTGGGTTCAACAAAATTTTTAACTCCAACATCCCCGGGAGAGGGGTCCTGAAGGGGGCAAAAACTTATAAAACGTTTGTAAATACGAGACAGGTGGCATACTTTTAATATGTTGGAAGTGGCACTTCAGTCTAAAAGGCATTGGCAAGCTTAGTCACTATTGAAATATTGATGAGGAAAAACTTAGTAATAAAGAAAATTACTTTTTTGCTTTTCTTTCCTTGTAGTATTTTGAAGAGATAGCTCAGAAAATTAATCTTTTTAATTGGCTTTGTAGTTTGGTGTGAGAGAAAGTGTATGCACCATTTATTTAGAATTATGCCCGTCCTACGTTCATCCAACACGCTACAACAGCCCAAGCGGATGGAACAATTTTGATAAAACTTTGGTTGTGTGTATATTTTGCCTATACATCCAGACGTTTTTATAGTTGTTTGATGGTTTCAAATTTTAGTCATACGAAGACAAAATCAAACAATTTCAATAAATTTTTAAGTTTTGCTCAAATGTAGCCTTTAAGGTTGAAACGTATTAGTCTACATCTTAAAAAAATACTAGTTTGAGAGTTTTATGTCTAAAAAAGAAGACGACTATGGACAATATTGTAGAATCTCTAACATCTAAAATAGGGATTATACGATTTTTAATTTTAATGAACAAATCAATTTTTTAAACTACCAAAATCGCCGTTGGCTTCATTGCTTAAGTTTTAAAAAACCCATTGTTTGTTTAATTAATTTGTGTAAATATAGAATATTATATTTTTTTATATAGAACATAATTTTATGAGATACAGCAGACATTTCACGACTCCGTATGCAGATATGATGAGTGGAATTTATATAAATATTTACATTAATTTAAAATCTATAGTTAAAGAAAAATTAAAGTAGCGTTTTAAAAAAATCGAGAAAAATAATTCAAGATTTCAAGAAGAACCAGAATTTCTTGCGAAATAAGCAACTGTCTTGAGAAGATGGGTTAAATTAAAACCCTTCACATTGGTAAGTGGCCTCAGGGTCTTTGGTACCAACCCAATCAAAATTTCATTAAATATGTAATTTAATTGAATATGTGCAACCCAAGTATGGTCTTGTATATCATAACTGAACATAGAACATTTAAAAACAATTAAATACCACTCAGATCCACGGATAGCTGGAATTGGAGACTGTGTAGTTAACTGTGCTTTTGAACTTTGAAGTACTGGAGTGAAGATCTCCGACCCGTTTAGAGTTCTAATAAAAAGAAGATAACATAGCGAATCAAGTTCTAAGACTAACGAAGACATGGAACTGAAATGGATCGACTAGATTTAAGGAAGTGCACAAAAAGTTTTAAAGGTGTGTTAAAAATCCATCAAGCATGTATAAAACAATTAAATAAGAAGATGTTCAACCTAAGAATAAGCAACAAATTGTATAATTATTTTAAATTTAAAGGTACAATTATATTTAGGTGTCATTTTAAAAAGTCGAAAAAGGCCTAAAATATATCTAAAACTAAAAATAAGCCTCCCCCCTCACCAAAGTGTTTGAAAGAGATTTTATGAACACTGTAACTTGGAGCGTCACATCATTCTGAGATTTTATTCTATAGCGGCCCCTTACAATAGTTTCCTGTTTAATATTTGTATATAAATCATGTATTTATCATGTTACCAATTAAAGGGATTAGTCTACTTTAATGTTACAATAACAACAGAGCTAGAATGACCATCCAGACCTAAAAACAAAGCTCTCACGTTAATCTTGAAATAAACTGACTTACCTTAAAACTACGATTTATTGAAAGTGAATTTCACCAACTCTATCACACTTACCTGAAACAAATAAGTACGGTAACATTATAAGTCTATTCTAGAACATTTAATTACAACAAAAGGTCATAATTAAATAAACAAAGGGCTTTTCTTCTGAATCATTTTTTGACGAGATTGGATTGTGGAAAGCTATTTGTACAGATTCTCTATGTATTTATTTTCAGAAATTTCAGTCATCTATTTGTTAGTAATGGTACTCATAGTTTAGGTTTTTTGAAAACATGAGTTACATTTTCCGTAAATCCTCATTACTGCTCAAATTTTTTTTTAGGAACATAGCTAGCTAATTGGGTGGTTTCGATTCTTATTTATTTCAATCTATATGGGGGGGGGGGAAATCATAAGATAGCTGTGTGAAACGGGTGGAGAGGGTGGTGAGGGGGTTATTATGTCCTGGGGTGAGGTATATAACAGGTTCTTTATCTGCTTTCTGTTTTTCCACTTTCCTTTTTATATCTTTATGTTAGCGCCAGGAAGTTAATGGAAACGATTATTGTTATTATTTTATACATTTTTACTAACGCTTCGAACCAACGAAGAAGTTGTTCTCATGTGGGTTCGATTACCGATGTGTAAAGTATCAGTGTATTTAAAACAATTATTTTAAATTCAAGGTTTAATATATTGTACTATTTTTATCATTTTGTTTACATATAAATGTTTTACTTTCATTTATTATCTTTTAGGTTATACTATCATTAAATAAATCATTAAAAGAATGAAATTACAGCAAATATATAATGCAGTGCACAGAAATAAATAATGAATAACAAGTAACATGCAATACATCTCTCTCTCTCCCCCTTCCTCCCTCCCTTCTCTCCCCCCTCTCTCTCTCCCTCCCTCTCTCTCTCTCTCCCCTCTCTCTCTCTCCCCTCTCTCCCTCTCTCTCTCTCTCTCTCCCCCCCTCTCTCTCCCCCCCTCTCTCTCTTTCTCTCTCCCCCCTCTCTCTCTCCTCTCTCTCTCTCTCTCTCTCTCTCTCTCTCTCTCTCTCTCTCTCTCTCTCTCTCTCTCTCTCTCTCTCTCTCTCTCTCTCTCTCTCTCCGCCTCTAAACTTATAACTTGAAAACTGCTAATCTGATTTTCTTACAGTTTTATTTCCTATGTAACTACTGTACTGTACGATATCTGGTCAAGTTTTAGTGTTTATTTTATTATTCAAATTGATCATTAGTTCCCAAGTTTTACCCTTCTGATACGTATAATAATACGAAAATCCGATTATTATTGTCTTTTACTATATTTAATTTGACGCGCAATGTTTATATTCGTAGCGGTGGCGAAAATATTTGCAGTACTATTCCACTCGCCATGTCTTCTCTTACGCAACTCAAAGCTCAGTTTACAACGAGTTAAAAACATCTCTACATTAAAAAAAATAATAATAAAAAATAATAAATAAAAAAATAACCCTACCTCTTGGTCAGCTTATAACCAAGGTGTGTTAATTTTAACCAATAGTATTTAATAAGCTATACATTTTTTTAACTAAAAGAAAAGAGAGGAAAATCGCTCTTTCATTAAAGACCTGACTAGAAAACCTAAACATAAAAAAGAATCCAAGTTATTTAACACTTACTTTGTAACATAGGATACGCGTTTCAGAACGTATGTTCCATCTTTAGAGTCGTTCTTGAACCGTTGGTGTACACCTGTCGTGCATTTGAGTGTTATATGTTTATTGTATGTGATGTGTAAGTTTTGTAGTGTTTTAATGTTTTAACGACCTCTCAGGAGCGAGTCTGAAGATGGAACATACGTTCTGAAACGCGTAACCTATGTTACAAAGTAAGTCACAAGACGGAGTAAGTATTAAATAACTTAGATTAAAATCTGTGACTTAAATACTATTATTCAAAGATGAGTTTTAATAACTGTAAATAATTTTTTTTTTTTAATATTAGTATAAATTAAATTAAATTAAATCTCTCTTTAAAATGTACTACAATCTTATAAGAGTGAAACAAATATGATTTAGAGGTATATATTATACATAAAATGGTATTAAGAAAGTGTTATTCAAGTGTGTTTAATGATCAAAATGCATTAATATATTAAGTGTTGATATATATGTACTCTGTGTAAAGAGGGAATGAAACACATTAATAATGTACGTAAACTAATATCCTATAAAATAAAAGTAAATCCCAGTTTAAATAAATAAATATTGAACTTGACTTGTGAGATAATATTAGATAAACTAAAACTCGAACACAAGATCTCACAAACATTACGTTTACTTAATCAAACGCGTTTCAACGACAAATTCGTCATCCTCAGTGATACATGAGCTACAATAACTAAACTATTACTAACTATTATAGTTATAGAGTTTTAGTCTTACCAGTTTAAATAATAATTACTCTGTTTAATTCTAAAAATATACGTACTTTATGTGAGAGGTTTATTATCTGACTCTTTAGATAATTACCGTGAGATGGAATCTTTGTGATACCTATGATAACAAAGGCGGTACCATTTCACGAGAGATTTTATAACGAATTATTCAACAAAAATTGAAATTTAAAAGATTTCATTTCAAAAGAAACATTTGTAAAAGGGAAATTATATATTTTAGAAAAAAGTATAAACTGCATAGTTGCGTGAATACCGTGAGAATGTTGAATCGAGTATCTACGGAAAACCTGCATAATAAATATATATGTTGTTTTTTTGTGAGTAATTTAAAGCGCCCAAAACAGATATATATTGTTATCCCTTATTTATTTGTTAATACATCTAGTAGAGCCAAACAAAAATTATCCTTAGATGTTGTTTTCCCCCTTCATCATGAAAATCTTATATTAATGTCTTATAGGCCTAACTTGATAAAAATCTCCAGTCTTGAATCTCATACGTGCAAATATTATGATTATGAACATAACTATAGGCTATATACAAGACATGTTGATTTGTTATAGGTCACATTTGTTTGGCGGTTGACAGATGTACAATCTACGTTGCCCTTTAAGAGAGATCACATAACACACGGGTGTTACATGTAATGAAATTCATTACATTCTGACAAGTGAGATATGCATAATGATCTGTTTCAAATTAACTGTTAGACAAGCAGCATACATAATGTATTTTGTTACCAGAACACCTAAAACTGGATCTTTAGATTTAATTGTTAGTTTTCCTCTTTTATCTCGATAACACAGATAAAGTATACCACGTTTCCGATAGCCTTCAATGTCTAGTTGTAATTGTAATACATTCTCTATCTAAGCTTGATATAATTGGATGAAAGTAGGCGTCAATCGGTGTTAATGACCCAGTCTAAATATTTTTATTATAAACTATGATGGAAATGTCAAATGCCTATCCCTGCGGTTTTTAATATTACTAGCTTTTACCCCTGGCTTCGTACGCGAATATTTTAAGATGTATTGATAAATTAGCTACATAATACATATTATAATGGGAATTGAAATTATCAATTATAGTTTTTAAGAATATTTTTATATATATATATATATATATATATATATATATATATATATATATATATTAAAATATGTAATGTTAAATCAACACATTTACAGGTTCAAAGTTTAGTATAGAAACATAACTAATTATTTATTTTAATACACGCACTCATGCATGCATACACACAAATATATTTGTGTATAATTGTCACTGAAGTGCTTCCTTGTAGACAACATTTTTTCTACTGGATTTTGAACAAATGAAAAAAACCACTACTTTCGCTATCAGCTATTTATTTAAACATTCAGTAAAACATATGTTTTTTTATCAAATCTTAGGCATAAAGTTACACTTAAGAAATATTTTGAAATTTAAAACAGTAACAATTAATCTTGCATAAGAGAAAGAAAGTGGTAAATCCCACTCCTTAAGCACTATAACCTTAAGAATTATAATAAAAATCGGCCCAGTAGTTTCTGAGATCAACGTCAAAAAAGGTCGCGTGTGTTTAATACCAAACAATGGAAATTAAAACAATATGAAGTTATAGTGGCCTATTCATTGAATCCGATTTGAATAGTTACACATTGATCTAGGCTAGGCCTAACCAAGCTTTGTATTGAATTATTAATGCTGATGGATCTAATCAGCTGTTTTAAGTGTGTATTATTATATTAGTTGCTGTTTCACACTGTCTAGGCTATGCCTAACCTAATCTTTGTGTTGAACGATTAGAGCTGATGGACCTAATTATACAAAAAATCTATCCTAGTTTTCTATTACATGTAATATAATCATATGATGAATATGACAACACCCTTCTTGAGTATTATTCATAATATAAGACAGAGATCGAAATAGACACGCACCATCCCCAATAATTAGAATTACGAATGTGAATTATATTATTACCATTAATATTTAAATAATAAATAGCCATATTATAATATAATTTAAATATATAATATATTTATTCGTATATATTTCCTTTTGAAACAACGCTGGGGAACATTTTAAAAACTAATTTTCTACCCCTTAAAATCAACATTTCGCAAAATCCTTTCTTAGTGAGCATCTAAGAGCCACTAATATTATACCATCAAATTTGCAGATCATTACCTTCAGTAGTTTCTTATCTTCGTTGATTATGAATCAGTCAATCAGAACTTCTTATTTTATAGATATAGACAATTTTTTTTAATTTAACTTTTTTTAAATTTAACATCTATAGAAGATTATGAGATTATATAAAATTGAACTAGAACAAGTAATACCACAAGTGGGTAGGAAAGTGGTTTGAAATTTCTGAATAGTAACATTGAGAGGAAATTCCAAACAACTGTTCTATGAATGTAAATATCTTAAGCAGGAAAGGACCTATGAATTTTTGAAAAAAACTTGTCAGGAAGATTCTAAAGTTTGTGCCGTATTAAATCTTCCAGAGGATGACTAAGGGGTAGTCCATCATTTGGAAACGCAAGACGTATTGAATCTTCCAGAGGATGACTAAGGGGTAGTCCATCATTTGGAAACGCAAGACGTATTGAATCTTCCAGAGGATGACTAAGGGGTAGTCCATCATTTGGAAACGCAAGACGTATTGAATCTTCCAGAGGATGACTAAGGGGTAGTCCATCATTTGGAAACGCAAGACGTATTGAATCTTCCAGAGGATGATTAAGGGGTAGTCCATCATTTGGAAACGCAAGACGTATTGAATCTTCCAGAGGATGACTAAGGGGTAGTCCATCATTTGGAAACGCAAGACGTATTGAATCTTCCAGAGGATGACTAAGGGGTAGTCCATCATTTGGAAACGCAAGACGTATTGAATCTTTCAGAGGATGACTAAGGGGTAGTCCATCATTTGGAAACGCAAGACGTATTGAATCTTCCAGAGGATACCTAAGGGGAGTGCATCATTTGGAAACGCAAGACGTATTGAATCTTCCAGAGGATGACTAAGGGGTAGTCCATCATTTGGAAACGCAAGACGTATTGAATCTTCCAGAGGATGACTAAGGGGTAGTCCATCATTTGGAAACGCAAGACGTATTGAATCTTTCAGAGGATGACTAAGGGGTAGTCCATCATTTGGAAACGCAAGACGTATTGAATCTTCCAGAGGATACCTAAGGGGAGTGCATCATTTGGAAACGCAAGAATCCCTCGCGATTGACGTGCCTATGTCAAATGAGTTTATCTGGAGATTAAAAAAGTCAATTTAGGGGTAATGATATAAAATACTCCGGTATTTATTTTCAAGATAAAAACCCTAAACAGAAATACATCTGGGTATTTAAAATGTATTTTAATCTTTTAAAAATACACCTGGGTATTTATTTACGAGTACCATAAAATGATAAAAACTGCGTAATAAACGCAAATAGAGCCAAACATTCAGACGAAATGGCAATTGGTCGAGTTAAAACAATGCTTCGCTTCGCTCAAGCAAATCAATTTAGTGTCAAGAAGAAAAAATGAACAGTGGGAAGCTAAAACGTTTCACGATAATAGCAATATAAAAAATAGTGGAATGCTACATAATTGCTTAATGTTTTATTCTGAACTTATAAAATCGATTCCAAAATTTGATAGTTTTAAATTATAACATTGTAAATTTTATTATTTAAAGCTTATTTATGTATTATTATTTGTATCTTAATAATTTGATATAGGCCTAGTTCTAAAATTTAGGGAATAACCTATATTTTAAGCACATAACTATTATTATTTTAATAAATATTGTCCCCAGTTTTTAGGTGTTTTAATTACAACATTGTAGCTTGAAATATTAAACAAGTTTTGCTATTTTGCAATACAACAATTTTTAATGCGACAATTAGCAAGTAGTTTCAAATTACAGTATTATGATTCCTTTGTTTGTTTTTTGAGTTAGATTATTTATGTTGTTATAAATCAAGGTTATTTAGAGCCATAAATTCTTAAAAACACCCAGTATTGGAGGCCTGGGTGTTCAAAACAGATACTAGCCTTGGAACCCACCTTATGGGTATTTTACCTGGAAGTGATAAATACAATACAAACTGTGTATTTACATGGTCCTCATCATAACTTTGAAGGTAAACCGTTACAATGTCGTGGGATCTAAATTAATATAGTTTAATTATTGAAATTTGCAATTCATAGCTTTTAAATCTTTAATAACAAGGACTAATTATTTATTTTACAGTTATTATAAAATAATTTCTATATAAACCGAACTAAATAAATTACTTCCAGACAAAAGGATGTAGTCCCATTTTTGCAAACCTTTATTTTTCACCAAAATGTGAGTTTCCATATGAAAACTCTATCTTGTCTAAAGAATCTGCAACTGTGAAGAACTTGCATCATTAAGCACTGAACCTTAAACCTAGAACTAACAGAAAGATAAACATCCAATGATTTAACTTAAGTTTTTAGTAATATCAGAAAAAAAATATATAAGTATCAGAAAAAAATTATGAAATAGTTTTATATGAATGCATCATCTAATGATATACGAATATCCGGTTGTATGTATCGCACCTACATACCAAAGACTTAAATTGTCATGTCATTTAGGCTAATCATTACCTTGGATTGTCCTAAGCTGAACACCACGAAACCTGAATTTTTAATATTTGTTTTAATCCCACCAAAAAATTAGAAAAATCAAACATATTCACAAAAGGTTTTTAGAATGTATATTTCTCCCAAGGCGGAAAGCAAATAAATGATATACTGTTCCGCCGTAGTACAATGGATCCTTAACCATAGAGGATAACGAAAGTACTGACGCTCTAATAAAAAAAAAGAAGCAGCCTTCCCTCAAACGCCAACTGAAGCCTGTCTAACATCTGCAAAGGCGATAAAACAGCAGTAGAGCAATATGTAAAGAAAGAACACTCCCCCTTAAGCCGGCATCTGGGAAATAATAGGAAAGGTTGATATTCAAAAGTCTCTTACCAAAATACAAAACAAGAGACTGTAGTGGAAGGCAGTCTTCTGACCGGTCACAATTAATTACCCACATGTCCTGCTCCACAAACTTGGTATGACGGACTCGAACGCCTTTCCACTCTGCAACAACGCAACGGAAGTAAAGACACCAACAATCTGGCCTGTGCAACTCGAACCTCACATCACAGGTTCCCCTTGTCACATCTACTACGAAACACGTGCCATCTCATCCCAGTGCTATCTCATCCAACATCCAATTTCCTAGTAAAAAGTGCCATCTCGTCCAGTGCAGTTTTACAGTTGATTAACCTAACCGCTTTGAATATTTTCAGATTTTATTTGTAATTTATGTCAAATAATTCTGTTAATATACAAGCGGCTTCATATTCTACAAACCTTGAGGTGGAACATTAGAACAGACTGTTGTTGAACTGCGCAACCTGGAGAATAGGTAAGGAGCACCCGCAAGAAGTTTAGTTTTCTCCCTGTATTACACACAAGGCGAGTTTTAACATGATTGTACATGATTTATAGCATTTTGATATAAAACGCAAAGAGCATTTAGAGGGGGGGTTAAATAGTATGAAGCTAGAAAATATGGAAGACCCGAAATTTTATAAATACAGTAGGCCCCTAATATGAATTTTATAAAATTATAAAGGTAGGCTACTAAAAACGTTCCAATAGTTTTTGTAGACCTGTCAAGTAAACAATAGCATAAGGTTTTTGGACGAGATGGCACTAGTTGGCGGGTAAAGAATTAACCCCCTCTGCCCTACGTCCGTGGAATGTGGATGAGGTGGCACTTGGATGAGATAGCACCTGGAAGAGATGGCACTAGTTGGCGGGTAAAGAATTAACCCCCGCCATACGTCCGTGGAATGTGGATGAGGTGGCACTTGGATGAGATAGCACCTGGAAGAGATGGCACTAGTTGGCGGGTAAAGAATTAACCCCCTGCCCTACGTCCGTGGAATCTGGATGAGATGGCACTTGGATGAGATAGCACCTGGACGAGATGGCACGAGACAGCATAGATACTAGAAAAAGTCGCTAGTTAATATAAAATACCTTTATCAGGTACTGAATATTAAAATGTGTTAACATATTTTTTGATCCTGTGATCCTGTCATGTTCAGTTCATCGTTGAAATTGTATTAACAAAAACTATTAATTAAATGTATCAAAACTTCGGAGGAGCGAGGTCTACTGTCCACACTTCATAGTGTGGATACTTTAAAATGCTTGCAATTAGTTCGGGTATAATCCAAGGTTGAAGGATAATCCTATTATTTTCGAGTCGGTTACATAATAAAACATTGATTTACTAGGATAATAATGATTTCCTTTACCCTCACGAGCTCAGTATATTAAGTACGAACCTGGCAATCCCGAGGTCTTTAGCTGGATCTACACCTTTATTTCATGTTCTTGAGTTAGGTCCCTCTCTTTCATCTTTCCTATTTCCTATCAGGTCTCTCTTGACCAATTCTTGTACATAATCGACCCAGATACTACTAAAGTATTCAAGGGCTATGGAGTCTTTATTTTATCATTATTATTTATACGTCGATGACTGAAAAGTTTTTTGTTGATTTTAACAAGAAAAAAAACGTTCCCCTTCAAACTACTGGTTTTGGTAGGGGAGAGGTTCTTTTTATTTAAATTGGCACCTCTTAAGGTGCACAGCTCGTGTGTAGGCGATAAATTTTCAGTCATTGTAAATAATTCATTATAAATAACCTAACTTCTCATGACTAGATACAGATGAAATTATATAATAAATATGAAGCGGTTGGTGAGAAAGCCAATAAAGCGTGACACTGGGGAACTATAATTCCCTGTTAATCTACCACGCATACGTACAATAGCATTTGCAATCTGCGCATCCCTTGTACCGTTTAATGTCTAATATTTGTATCTGTAACATTTATAATTTAAGAAATATGTGTACCACTACTAAATCAAACTAAACAAATGTTTTGAATATCAAACCCTTTAAGATTATTTATGAACAACTAAATCAGTAGTAAGATAATTTACCGACGCCGATAAAGTACGTAAATGTTAAATACAAATCTAACAAGAAAGACAATGGTGAAGTAGGTGGACATTTATCTTTTGCCAGCAGAATAAAACAATGTGATGTGTACAACCAACACGTAAGACTTCTGTGCCCTCCTATATAGAAGGTACATATATTGTCTTGAGGTAACCTACCTGAGTAGGACGTCTCGCCACCATGCTTCATGTAATAAATCTCCATTTAACACAACTGTGCTTAAAATATACAATTTGTATAATTATCTGTGCTTGTACGAATGGTTCTGTGGACAGCAGAACCTACTCCTTCGAAGTTTTAATACATCCAATAAATTGTTCTTAAACCAAATGTAGCTACTGCCTAGTACATAGTTATTAGAACACGGTGAAACCACTCACATAATGCTTTATGGGTCGCTTGTTCTTGCATTGTGGTTGCCCTTCAAGGACTCACTTACACTGGTGTGGCAATCCCGAGCTATCGTAGCTGGATCTAAACATTAGTTCATGTTGTCTTGGGTTAGTTTCTCTAATATTAGGTTTCTCATGACCAACTCTTCTTCGTTTCTGACCTGGACTCAGATTATTCGAGAGTTAGGGAGTCTATTGTATGCTTTTTTTATATAAGGCGCTGATGACCAATAAGTTATCCTTCTTTAAACAAAGGGAGGAGGATGCATTGTGATTTACCATTTATAAATTGGGCTGGTAGTAAATGCTGGACCCATCGATCTACACAAATCCTAAAGTGTTGATTGCTTGGATAACAAAGTAAGGGGGATGCATTGTGATTTACCATTTATAAATTGGGCTGGTAGTAAATGCTGGACCCATCGATCTACACAAATCCTAAAGTGTTGATTGCTTGGATAACAAAGTAAGGGGGATGCATTGTGATTTACCATTTATAAATTGAGCTGGTAGTAAATGCTGGACCCATCGATCTACACAAATCCTAAAGTGTTGATTGCTTGGATAACAAAGTAAGGGGGATGCATTGTGATTTACCATTTATAAATTGGGCTGGTAGTAAATGCTGGACCCATCGATCTACACAAATCCTAAAGTGTTGATTGCTTGGATAACAAAGTAAGGGGGATGCATTGTGATTTACCATTTATAAATTGGGCTGGTAGTAAATGCTGGACCCATCGATCTACACAAATCCTAAAGTGTTGATTGCTTGGATAACAAAGTAAGGGGGATGCATTGTGATTTACCATTTATAAATTGGGCTGGTAGTAAATGCTGGACCCATCGATCTACACAAATCCTAAAGTGTTGATTGCTTGGATAACAAAGTAAGGGAGATGCATTGTGATTTACCATTTATAAATTGGGCTGGTAGTAAATGCTGGACCCATCGATCTACACAAATCCTAAAGTGTTGATTGCTTGGATAACAAAGTAAGGGGGATGCATTGTGATTTACCATTTATAAATTGGGCTGGTAGTAAATGCTGGACCCATCGATTTACACAAATCCTAAAGTGTTGATTGCTTGGATAACAAAGGAAGGGAGATGCATTGTGATTTACCATTTATAAATTGGGCTGGTAGTAAATGCTGGACCCATCGATCTACACAAATCCTAAAGTGTTGATAGCTTGGATAACAAAGTAAGGGGGATGCATTGTGATTTACCATTTATAAATTGGGCTGGTAGTAAATGCTGGACCCATCGATTTACACAAATCCTAAAGTGTTGATTGCTTGGATAACAAAGGAAGGGAGATGCATTGTGATTTACCATTTATAAATTGGGCTGGTAGTAAATGCTGGACCCATCGATCTACACAAATCCTAAAGTGTTGATTGCTTGGATAACAAAGTAAGGGGGATGCATTGTGATTTACCATTTATAAATTGGGCTGGTAGTAAATGCTGGACCCATCGATTTACACAAATCCTAAAGTGTTGATTGCTTACGATCCAACTAGTGTTTATAATTTACTGAGGGTGATTTTTAAGTAAAGAAACGGCTTTATACTGCAAAACTGAGAGGAACTCAAGGCAGAAACAATAATTTAAAAAATTACTTTTTAGTAGGTTTGAAACTTTTGTCCACCATCATGAATCAAGCTTAATTTTTGAAATAGGAAAGTGGACATGTGTTCATGATTTTCATGTAAAATTTGACAAGGAAAACGATGGTGAAAGCAGTTTCTCGATAAATCCCTGAGTTTTTTAATTTTAAGCATTCAAAGGTGCAATGACGTAAAACACGTGTTAGCAATAAAACAGAGTTAAATGCGCCTTCGAAACTTTTCTGTTGTGTTTTTCCTGTAGAAATGTAACACTTCACCTATTTTAATTCACCCAGTATTTATTAGAAATAAGGGAATCACCACTTGTCTGTTGAATGTCGAATGATGTGGACGTATTAAGGAGACAGATGTTTTCAACATGAGTCTACAATTACGTGAGTGAAAGTACAAAAAGTGATGTTTTGAATAAAGGTAGTAAAAAATGAAACCGATCTAAATAACTGTAAGTAAAATGTAACGATTATATAACCAAAGTTTCCTTTAAAGGATCACTATGAACAATTAAAAGATTTTTTTTTTAAACTTGGATAAATATTAGAATTGAGATTTTGTATTTAGATTTAAGGTTAAATAATAATAACATCAATGCTTTCCATTGTTAATAAAAATTTATACTTTCAAAATCAGCATGTGTAACTAAACTTTTATTAGAGTACATCCTTCCATATAACGTTTCACAGATAGCCGGCTTGGTAAGTACAGTATTTGGGTCAGAACCTTGTTTTTAATAAATACTAGGTGAATTAAAACAGGTGGTGTTACAGAATCCATCCAATAACGAACTAGAAAACGATTTTGAACCCCTAGAACTTAATTTCATTACAAGCGAAATGAGTAATTAATAAGCTACATTGTTGTAACGTAATGCAAACAGCTGATGTAAACTAATAGCTGATATAAACTAGGCCTACTTTCATAAACGGATTTTACTTGAGTTTAGTGCATTGACAATCTGTAGAGGGGAACCACTAAGAACGGCATGCTTTCAAAATGTATTGTTTTAGTAATGTACGATCAAAAGCATTTATTTAAATTTTGTAATATTTAAAGTGAATAATATCAGTTGACATTTATATTGTAGTTGTGTTGTTAATTAATTATTGGTTATTGTTCATTATTACTTTATTAGAACTGTTTAAATTTCGTTATTGGATGTATTCTCCAGGACAAATAATAATAGAAAAGTTTCGACTTCCGTTTTATTTTTAACGCGATTTTTCCGTCATAATGCAAATTTGAATGCTTTTAACTCAAAAACGAAGGCATTTATCGAAAAACTAGTTTTCCTTGTCAAATTTTACATAAAATCATGTATCACAGGTGCACTTTCCTATTTAAAAAAAAAAAAGTTTGATTCAATATAGTGGACAAAAATTTCAAACCTACAAAAAAGTATAATTTTTTAAACCACGTAGACCCGCATTTGTTTCTGCCTTCAAGTACTTCTTAGTTATGTAGTATAAAGCCGGTTCCCATACTTAAAATCATCCTGTATACAAGTCACATGAAAGATAAGTTATATTAAGTTTCAGAGGTTATCAAAGAGAACAAAATAGTGTAGTTTTTATATAAACAATCATTTATTTGATATAAAATAGAAAAGACACACTTAGTTCTTGTTGTTTGGTTAGGTAAATCTTTAATTTTGTTTTGTACGATTGTTATACTTCCTCCTCCTTCTCTTCTATGGACCCTACAGTCGAGTCCTAGCCTCCTCAATGATCCTCCATCAATCATCACGATTACGGCATAACGTCTCCTTGATATGGGCGTGGATTATATCCAGCCAACTTTTTCATGGCTTACCCACAGGTCGCTCGCCTACCTTCAGCGCGTCCGACCAGTACCTTTTTGGTATTCCCCCATTGATGTGTGTGACCTGCCTCCCATTGTAGCCCTCGAATTTTAATTAGCGTATAAATTGGTGGGTCGTCAAAGATGCCATACAACTGATATGCTTCTATTATACAATTACAGTATATTTAAAACTTCATAGCGTCCATTTTATTCCAAGTAGGTTCACTAGTGTCCATGCCTTGGAGCCGTGTAGCACCTGTTTCGAGTGACCACCATTATAAAACGGAAAATAAAAGAAAACCTTTTAACACATATATCATTCTGCCTGGTTGCATTAAACTTCATTCCTAAATTTCATAACAATTGGTACAAACGTTTAGCTGTAACTGCGTAGCAAACACACAAACATAGAAAAAAAATTTTTAAATGGTAGAGTTAAAACGGTCCCTTGCTTTGCTGATTAAATGAACCTCTCTACAAATATACATCGGGGGGAGGGGGGAAGCAAAAATACAATTAATAATATTGAACCTAAAGCGAATTTTCCAAGCAAGATAATGTAAATGTAAAAAGATTCAACCCTTCAAAACATATTCTGAGCCAAACACAAACTCATAAAATTAAAGAAAACAAAGACACAAAAACATATACGTAAATTATGACTAGAAACGTATGTGCTCCAAAACAAAAGGGTAGAAACGTAATTCATTATGTTTTTGCGGGAAGATAAAGTTAGCGGGAGAAGTAGGTCGTGATGCAGCATGCCAGCATTGCAGGGGCTAGAGAAGTTCTAGGCTATTTGCCAACACACTGATGGATTTGTTTTGCTTTACTTTCATTATACACTACTTACCAACATCATATTTAGTCTGTAGTATGAAAATTTCTTCGTTGATATATATTGATTCTAAATTATTAATAATAATAGACTATGATTAAATGTAATAATATAATGTATTACTTTATTTTTTATTTACCTCTGTTTTAAACACGTACTTTAAACAGTTCAATGAATTACCACTCACAAATATACTAATCTTAATTTATTAGCAAAATCACCTTAGAATGACGGCTATTAAATAATAATAATAACTAAGTCGTATTTCAATAATTATTTGTACTAACTTAACATAATTTAATAAATAAATATAAAACTGAAATTATTCAGTTAGTTCGTGGCCTATTTCAACATTCGCCCATTGTATGAGAGTAAATGATTTTAAATGGGGGAGGGAAACCTTGACAATTGTTATTAAAAATAAAATGGTGTCGTACAAAATCAACATGCTTCTTTTTTAAATCAATCCTTACGAGAATTTCTATGAATCATTTTTGAAATAGATTTGCCATTTAAAAGAGGAAAACAACCAATCGGCTTAACAATACAGAGAATAAAATGTTCAATAAAACTAACAAATCGAACTTATAACAAAATAACAAGAACGTACATATTTTAACAAAATTAACAACACTGAAACTAATTTAGGTACTGGAACTAATGGTAAACATTGATTAAATTCTATAAAAAACATAATATAACACAGGGCTGTAAAGGAGCCCTGCAACAACTAAATATATATTTTTATCTCATCAAAAACATTCAGGGGTCGAAAAAAGGATTTTTACGTGTCCATGGATCTCAGCATCATCCCCCAACAAATCTAATTGGGTAAAACAAAAGTCTTAGCCATATTCTCTTAAAAACAGTTGATTATGTGCTTTACTTTCAGGACGACATGAAAAAATGGGCATTGTGGAAGGATTCTCGTGTTCCATCAGAAATCCATGAGTAATCATGGAAAGGTCAATACGAAATACCATTAATAGTACGCATAGTTCTTTTACTGCTCTCAATTTATTATTTACTACTGTACTACTTACTGGCACAGCATTATTTATTTGATTCACGATAAAAATTGAGATGCCAAACACGCCGTCTTGTAGCGTCCTTTGCTGCAACATCTACTTATATATTTCCAAGTACAATGTACAATGAACAGTAAAATGATACTTCACACCTTGTAGTTGAAGTTTGTGTATGGAACACTGAATGTCTTCAAGAGATTCTATATATACAGCGTCGAGAGTCATAATGTTTTTGAACAGAATTTTTGTTATTGTTAAACATATTAAATTATGTTATAGTTAAAGATTAAAAATTACGGTCCTTTGCGTCTGAAAATATTGAAATACTCTCTAATTAAAAATATCCAAGCAACGTCAATAGATAAATTACATAAAAAAAAAAATTGTTTTAATGTAAAACCCAATTTTCTAAAAAAATAAAGATAAAAAACAAAAACATAAAACACTTTGTACAAAATAGGCTACTAATTCAAACGTGTAAAAAGTAAACTACAAATTAAGTGTGGGCGCTTAGAATTTCCAATTTTAAAAATCCTAAAATTTTAGTGTGGGCTCCTAATATTCATAATTATAATTTAAAATTTCAATCGCCCACACTTTACTTTGTAATTTACGTTTGACTTTGTACAAAGTGTGTTATTTTGGTTTTTTAAAGATTGTTTTTTCTTTTTTCTAGAAAAATGGGTTTTAAAAAAATTTGAATTTTTTTCTTTTTATTTTTTAATTATAATCAATTTTTTTTAGAAAAATGTTTTAAAAAATTAATTTTCTACTTTTTCGTTATAAACAATTTTTTTAGAAAAGTGTTTTTAAAAATTAATTTCCTACTTTTTAGTTATAAATCAATTTTTTATCTTTCAATTCGTTGAGCAAATAGGATGGCTTTGTTCCGGCAAATGTCAACGTTGCAACTTGACTGTGTTAGCATCGCTTCCAGCAAAATTTGTTGATCGCCTTTTCAAACGCTGCCAGATTAGCATATCGCTCTCGCCGCTGTTGTGTCGATCACATTCTAAGCGAACTTCAAGGGTTTCCACAGCACGGCATTGCGATTTGTATGGACGATCAGATTATAAACACGCTTCGCGTTCTTCTTGATTTTCATTTGGAATATAGTAACCTACTGCGCATTTCTACTACCCACCTCATATACTGCGCATGTGTACTTCTCACTACCTGCTGCATATGTATACTACACATGCATACCTACTGCGCAACTCTGTCTACTGCGCATGCGTTTTCCCCACCACAAACATGCGTATATAACAATGAATTCTTGTATTGTTATCCGAGACCAACATCTAATCTATACAAAGTTTCAAAATTGTTTATCAACAAGAAGTGTCATAAAATAAAGCTTAAAAGATTTGTTGGCAGACAGACAGGCGTGAAAGCAAACTAAAGAAAAGTGTAAAAAAAATAACTAATATCAAGATTCACGTAACGCATGACCCGTCATACGAGTCATAGTTTTTATTAAAATATGACGATTTTTATAATTCAATGTCATATATAAAACAGTATTTCACGTTAACAATAGTAGGCCTATAATATAATAGCTCCTTACTTAACCTAACCTATCTGTGACGAAAAATACAAGTTAGGTAAGGTTGAAATTATTTCATACGGAACAAACATCCCTTCCCATCGTAATATTCCTATTTCACGGTAAGCTAAAATTATTACTCTAAATTGTTTTACGCATGCGCAGCTGGTAACGTTAATCTGGTAAGTTACAACTTTTATTTCATCACTTTTTTTTTTTTTATTAAAAAGCATTTTAACATTTCAGTGGAGGACACAAACAACATTGCAGGGGGGGGGGGCGCAGTAACCAAGCAGTCATCATAGTCTTGGGTCGGAAAAGAGAGCTCGAAACTAGATAAAGAAAGATGTAAGATACTTAAAGAAAGGTGCTAGTATACTTCGGAATTTCCATATCCGTATTCTTTATAAATAAGCCCCTGGGACGATTTGAAAAGGAAAGTCGGTGACAAATAATAATTAATGATATTATATAACATTTGCATTACGTCACTGATGTAATAGAAAATCCGGGTTGTTTCAAGGCTTAACGATTGTTCTAAGTGAACAATATTGTAATGACTAACCTTGATACAATAAATCAATAAATTGTGTTGCGACATAGAAATGTAGTTTTAGAATGAGCAGGTAAATGTTTTAATCGCACAAAGTATATTGACGATTGTGTAATAGCTAGTTTCCTTATCATCCGAGACTGAATTTAGGCCAAACTAGTTATACATAGGACAACTAGCTACGTCGGAGTTCCGGGAAACGAGCGAGCTGACAACTTAGCCAAGCAAGGCGCTGAATCCACCCAACCTAACAACCCCACAACTCTGAGAGCAGCAAACGTCAAAATCACAACCACAATAAACAGGTTTACCACCAATTACCTGAAGGAGCAAAGTATGGGGAAGACCTGGGAATTTCTCGCTTCCGATGGACCAATAGCAAGACGACTGGAGAGATCCACTGCCGTTGCTCTCTTTAGAACAACGACTGGGCACGACTATCTTCAGGCCCATCTGCACAGAATCGGCCTGGCTCCAAATGTCTGCTGTCCTCTCTGCCAGTCCTCCCGGATGGACGCCCTTCATCTTATGATATGCACCAACCTCACGAACATGCCCGATGACATCGCAACACGCTACTGGGAGGCTCGTCGTCTAATGGCCGAACTGCCAAGGACGGATGGCGTTGGATAAAGTAAAGTAAAGTAAAGTAAAGCAAAGTTATACATATAGTAATTGGTTTGATCTACGATCCGATTTTGCCGGTAACATTTACACGTTTGAAAATAAAAGATTATATTAAAAAGAAACTAGCCCGATTATTAGCTTGATAATAATGGGTTACAGATATTGTTTCATCGGTCATCATTTGTGTATATAAAATTTACGTCATGGCGTTTCGAGAGTATAAAAAACTCCTTTTATCCTAGAACATGAAAAAAGTTAAAAACACCAACAGAGCCTAAGGCCATGTTGAAAACTAAAACTAGTAACCTAAAAGGAACCTAACATTAAGCTGTCAAAGTAACTAGGACTAAATTACAAACGTGATAAGAACTACCACAATTCACAGAAATACAGGATGCAAGCAAGGATCGACAAATAACCGCTTGCTTTCCTTATGCCTTAAACATGTCCTCAGCTTAAAATGTTAGTTGATAAAAATCAAGCTTTTTTTAATGACGACGGTTACCATTCATTTTTGTTTTTGTCAATTATTATACAAATGTAACTCTTTTTTTCCTTACAATTTTGCACATGTGTGGTTTGTTCATTTTCACATTTTACTAAAATTTGAACGAAATTGGTAGAGCCGATTTTGAGAAATTAAGTCCTTTAATAGCTCCATGGCAGATTATTTTTGTTTTTACCGATAACTCACAAACCGCCATTTATTATTAGATTATACCCAATACGTTTTTGTTCCTTAGATGTTACCTTGAGAAAAATATGATCAAAATCGTTAGAGCCGATTGACAGCACAAAAAATTTTTCGAAATAATGAAGCTAGAAAGGTCTCAAGATATAGGTAAAATATGCCCACGTATCAAATTTAACTTTTTTTAAACCGTAGAGTGAAAACAATTGGGCTACCTGAGAACGGTTGTAAACTATAATTTTATCACAGAAAGGTTACATAAACGTGACTCCCATAATTATTTATACTTTTAACACCGTAATTTGAACAATAACAAAGAACTTACTATTATTTAGATCGGTCAAGTGCAGAAAATTAACCCTCGGTTGTATGTTCTACACCAGTGGTCTTCAACCTTATCTTAATAAAGGGCCAAATTTGTATTATGTCAAGACTTGAGGAGCGCATTGGTCTATGATCCTGTGTAGTAATGTATATATATATATATTTTGTCTTTCATTTTGGAAGGGGAAAACACGAATTTTAAAATAAGCTTTTGTTTAATTTTTAAATTATAATGAAAATCAATAATCAATTAATAGTACTTGAAATAGTGAATCAACGAGAAATCTGTCAATTTTTCTTTTTCACTAATCTGACAACATTGGCCTTTATGTTTGATGAAGCAATTCGAAGAGAGTTCTCTAAATGAGTGTAAAAAACACGATTCCTCGATTTTGACTTCACGTTCTACAGTTTGGAAAATAGCTGCTCACAGATGTAAGTACTGCCAAAAAGAGATGCTGTGAACATACCAAGAGATCTGATTGCTGGGAAATTTATCTTTTTCCAACTTACAATGAGTAAAACTCAATTTTTTTTAAATTCTCCAGTAAATCGCTATTATACTGAAACTCATCAAGTTCCATTTGTATGTTTCCAGTATAGTCTTCCACGTTTACACTAATAGTTTCATTTAATTTGAAAGTTTTAAATCTGTTGCTGAAATCAGACCGTAGAACAAAGAGTGCTTCATTGCATTTTTTGTTTGTTTTGAACATCACATTGCGACAATGTCAGAAAGTGCGTGAAGTCGCCCTTTAGTAGTTGATTCTCCTACAAACAAAGTTTTTCTCAAACGCCTCAACTTGATCATAAAGGTTACGTATCACAATATTCTTACCTTTCAGCCGAATATTCAAATCGTTGAATTGTCCGTGAGGTACCCAAAATCAGCCTTCCAATTTGGACCGTTGAACTGGTGAACTGCCTTTCCTTTACTTTCCATGAATGTAAATTTTTTTTCTTCAGAAACAAAAACTTTTTATGAAAATTTCCCCGACTGAAACAGCGAACCTTTGTGTAATATACTACATCACCATACTCTGGATCCATCTCGCTAAGGAAAGTCTGGAATTCCTTATGGTTCAATCCCTATGATCTGATAAAATTCACGATCTTTGAAAGATCACTTTTGCACACAAACTCTCTTGGTGGATAATCTAATGGTACTGCATGAATTGTCCATTTCCGTGCGCGTCTTTTCCGATAATAATTTATTTATATGTATCTCACTCAAAATGTCGACAAGTTGCTCTCCAAATTCTTTATCGCAAGTACGCAGTCTCGGCAATACTACGCCTGAGGCCTTCAGGAAGTCACTTTAAAAAGCAAGGGCTTGGAAATCCCAAACGAACCCTGCAAGCTCTATACCCGTTTATCATTTATCCTATCAAGTCTCTTTTTATCAACTCTTGTTCTTCCGACCCTAAAGATATTAGAGTAGTGAAAGACTAGGGGTCATAACTTTGTGCTCTTTTATTCCTTTTTATATAGCGATGATGACCGAGAAATTATTTTTTTTAAATCTGACAACGTAAAGAATAGAATTGCTTAACCTTGCCCAAAACACCAGATTAACGTCTTTAAAAAAATATCAATAAACTGCCTGCAATTAATCAGACACCGTTTACATATCAAGTAATGTCTCCCAGTGCAAACTGCCTAGTAGTATACTTACTATAGGATAGGCCCTCACTTTGCGGCACTGCTGTATTGACAAAAGTAATGCTAAAAATTAAATGAGCACATCATCGTGTTCCTTATTAAATTCCCTGTATAACTATACATGTTTTATATTTATTAACATTTTGTTAAATGGAAAAATAAGAATGGAAGGTAAAAAATATATATGGTTTTGCAGCCGTTTTTCATAAACACGTGTCTTTGAATTTGCGCAGTGCAAAAACTAAGAGTGATAAAAGATTTTCCTATAGTAGGATAGATTCCTGTCGGTACGTTGTCGTAATCAACTTTATACATATGGTTGATTGCTAAGGTAAATAAATGTTTAGTTTCGTTCGATAGGTCGTACTCTCACAAACATGTCAATATTCCCTATGGTGATTAGGACGGAACAATTAGTTGGTGAACAAAACGAGCAAACCAGGAACTTGTATTCGTTATGATGTGTCAAATTAAGGTCAAACATGTTGAAAACAATTAAAGCTATTGTTTGGTTTCGCTATAAGGTCAATACACAATAGATGTCTGTCTTTCGGCATCATGTTTTTGTCTGACGCTTCCTCAATCACATACTGATGGCATATAATGTATGTTTATCGATACAGTATATTATAATATACGTTGGACATAAACCGCGTTAGGGGATTTTTTTATTGGCAAAAAAATATTACTTGAGCAATGGTGATTCGTCGATTCACAACCCTATGATGTGAGGCTACTATCAAAAGATAAATTATGGACACGAATAAATTACATCTAAATATTGGTAATTTATTATTAATATATAGCAGAGTGTAAACGATGCACGGATGTACCATGGTTGGGGCTACTAAAATAATAAACTAATATTGACTACCAACGTGCTTCATTCTGTACTGTATTTGAGGAGGCACGGACGGAAAACCACATCCTCAATACGTATTAATTACGCATTCTATATTCAATCATTACTCGCGCATTTAGTTTAAGCCGTAGTGATTCCACGAGGACGTCTTTAAGTGTCCTACACAACACGAGCGTTCTTACTAAATAATCATTTTACTCTTTAAATGTTTCAATGCTACTTAATTTATTGAGTGCAGAAATTTTTAGTTTTCCTTTGTAAAAATAATTAATTAATTTTTAAAGTGTAGAATCGCAACTGAACTCGAACTATCAATGAAATAGGACTGTTTCGTTAAAGGATTGTTTTCCAAAACTTTGCAAATGACTGTTTTAGCGGAAATGAGCATACATATAACTTAAATAAATGGTGCACAAACTATTTTTGTCCTGTTATTCCTAAACGGTAATAGTTTTACTTGAGATTTTCACACGGGTTTGAGTCATTAATCTTTCACAAATCACTAAGATTTGAACGAAATCGGAAGAGTCGATTTTGAGTAATTACATAATTTATATTTTTCTTTTTCTTTTAACTCGTGAAACGGAATTTTTGGAGACCAATACGTTTTGTTTGGGCCCTTACAATCTATATTTGAGCAAAATTTGATCAAAATCGTTAGGGTCGAATTTGAGAAAATCTCGATTTTGTGTTTTTTTCTTATGGTAGCTATGCTTCAAAAGTTATCGAAAAAAATAAGAAACCATACGGATAAATGGTTAAAATATACCCAAATTCCAAATTTATTAAAAATCAGTACAAACGTTACCACGACAGTTATCATCTAAAAACCACTTTTTTTTACACAGCGGACTTCAAAGGACAAAATTTGATACTGATTGTTTGACCAATCATAACTTCCTCTATACTAACCAATATTTGACAAAATAAAAATGAATTGAACAACTGTACTGCATTTATTATTGATTCAATTGTGACAACTCGTATGAGTTTATTTCAAGATATAATTTTTATTTGTTTTTTCTATCCTTCTATTCTCGGTTCTACGTTACATTTAGTCTACCTCTCAGAACGTGTCATATGTGTGAGCCCGAACTTGTAAACGTTACTGTGCCAAGCTGATGTTTCACAGATTCATTGAAGGGGCCAGCCCAGCCAGTAGCATAGCTAGATCTTTTAGCACCTAGAGTAAGACGGAAGTTGCAAATTTGTAAAATGTCTTAAGTACCGGTAACCGAGATGTGATTTATTTAAAGATTTTAAATCACGTTATTAGCTGTAAAATATTTATTTTTGGCTTATTTTGAGGTTATGTTTACATTATTTCTCGAAGTAAATAAATGAAATGCCAACTAATAATAGTGTACTTGAAGTTTATTAGATTTTGTGTAAGATAAAATGTTTTGTATTGCCAAGTGTGTAAATTAACTCTCGAAATATTTTTTCAAGTTTTCCCTATATAATGGCCGCCAAAGCACCATCATACAATGTAATACTGTACAAACACATCTTCTAAATATAATGCTCAAAAGTTGGTCTCTTGGGCCCTTGTAGGAAATATTAAATGTAGATCAAAGAGTCTTACACAGGTTTTCTAAATTATATGCATATACAGGTAGTCTTTTTTAACTATGCCACCATTTGTACTTTGGAAACGGTAAGATTTACAGGAAAATTTAAAATAGAGGACTTCACCTTATTTTCTATGCACATAAAAAATAAGAATTTAAAAATTTTAAATTAGGCCGCCATTTTACAATATGGCGACCAACTTTGAAATTTTTTATGCAACACCCTATATTTTTTGCACATATGAATAGTATACAAATATTCAAGACTTTTTTATTCTTGACATTTTTTAAAAAACTTTTTGGTTTTAGAGTTAGAGCCTGCAAATTTTGAAAAATACCATCTTTTGCCTATATTTAAGCACCATGTACAGGTAATTTTAACTATTCTCAAAAGTCTAATCACGTTATTTAAGAAACAATTTAAAGTTAATATTCATGTCACGTCCTAGTTTCCTAATACTGTATACACAAAAACATAAGGAGTAAATATTGTAGTTTATTATTAATTCATTAAATTATACAGGTAATTGTATAGAGCGCCTACTGGCTTACAACAGTTTGTAATTATTACTGGATGTATTAGACCTTGTGAATAAAATACAGAAATAATTTTGCTTTAAATCAAATCTTCTGCTTAATTTGTAGCCCCAACTGTTTAAAATTTGTACCCCCAACTCTTGTAACATTTTAGGTGGGAATCAATAATTCGTAGACCTATCAAACGTTTATTTTTCTGATATTTAAGTGTCTGTAATTCCTAAACGGCTAAAGATTTTAAAAAATATCTAAGAATAAAAGATTCTTAAAATATTGTTTTGCACCTGAAAAAACCATAAAATATAGCGTATTCCATAACAAATTTCAAAGTTGGCCGCCATATTGAAAAATGGCGGCCGAATTTAAAAATTCTTAATTCATATTTTTAATGGGCATACAAAATAAGGTGAAGTTTCCTGTATATCTTACAGTTTCCAAAGTACCACAGTTAAATGAGACATCCTGTATAGTCCCCTTTACCACCATTGCACATTCCTATCATATTTTTTGTGGCGGCTATCGTGCTTACATAGAGACGAAAATGACGACGTACGAACGGCAAGTCCAAAATTACTTTCACGGGCTTCCTGAGCCATGACACGTGAAGATCAGTTAAAACAGAGAACTAGAATTTTGATGATTACCATACTTACCCTATACTCGTATACTGGGTAAGTAAAAGGTGTACATCCATCTAGGGTCCTTAGAGATTCTCATACCTGTACTCATCACGAATAAACCCCTGAGGGCCATATAAAAAAAAGTGCGGCAATAAAATATACAACATTTAAAAATAATTGCTTTTTTCATTTACATAAATCAATTTAAACATCGGCTATCTGTAAACGTAATTATGTCGATCTCATTAACTAAACTGAGCACAATGCAGGTGTACACAAGACATTATAGTTTTGAGTTACATTTACTTGACTTAGGTGTGTATAAAGGAATTAAGGATAAATTGAGACTATATTAAAAAGCTTATTAAATGGTGAATTAATTAAAGATAAAGGTACGGAGTGATTTCAGTTCTGTGAACATTTATGATGTAGTAAAGCCGTAACGTTACATAACAATGTCACGAAGGTAATTGGATTGGTCTATTGTTCAAGCTAAATATAGCTTCCTTGCCACTTCTTATAATTAACTCATCATGGAATGTTTAAACTAGTTGTAGTCAGTGACTTTATTTTCTAATAATAGATCTTATCACTTCTCTTTATTACAAAATTATGTTCTTTATTGTTAACATTTCCTGCTGTCTGTACGGTACGTCATGCTAATGACAATAGGATTAGGCTTGTAATATTTTATTTCCATAATTTTGCTGAAGACAGGAAAGCGTTCTAATTTTATTTGTCTACAGTTGTTGGCAAAGTGGCATTTTGTTCATTTAAATTAGTTTGCAAAACAGCTGATTTATCAACATTTTCACTTTGCCCACTACTTTGCGCACTACTTTGCTCACTCCGAATGGCAACAGAAGAAAACGAAATTTAGGTTACGTTTATTTGATTAGATTTATAATATAGGCTACAGGAAATGTCCCGTATGTAGGTTAGATTAATTCTTACATCTAAAATAACACAAATAAACAACAAAACAACGTTTTAAAGTTGAAAAAGGAAGTAATTATTCATGAAGATGATGGACAGTGTATGTACACGGAGAGTATTTTTCGTTTGCCGAGTTTTGAAGTTGGCAATCCCGTTTCCTCAACAATACAACCTAAGTTATTTGTAATATTCATAAATAACCTCAGTTTTGACGTGAGAACTTCTACTCAGTGGTGATATGTTGTTGTGCACTACTGCTATATTTTGCGTAGTTAGTTTTAAAATATGGACAGTTCAGATGATGAAAACCTGTCAAATACCCCGCCTAAATTAGCGGAAAAAGCTAACAACGTTGTACTAAATCTCCTTCCTGTCAAATTAAGGAAAAAGTACGACCGCCAGTATGAACTGTTTTTGTCATGGCTAAAGGAAAACAATGGTAACAAAATAACAACTGTAGACAAAGTATAATGTGCAATTCGTGAGCAAAGTGCCTTTTTTAAACTCGATAAAATTGACGCACTCGGCAAGCCTCGTGCGTCAACATTTTTCTCTCGTTTAAAAAAGTGCCACTTTGCTCACTAGTTGCACAAATAACTATTTCTCACATAAAGGTAGTATTATTTAGCATAACTGCTAACTTAACATAAGGTATGTTAACTTAACATGAAGTATGTTATTTAGCACAACTTTTCACCGATAAAAAAAAAATTGTTCAGCATTTTATTTTAGAACTCCAGATATAATTGTTTTTAATCAGAAATACTTGCTTCAGTATGTCATGTATAAATTAACTATAACACACTATGACTTTAAAATCTATGTTTTGGGGGAACATTTCATTCAATCGATCTCTGTAATATTTCACGTCTATGGCTAAACACTGCATTTGGAAGGTAGACATCCATTCTGTTAAGATTCTGAGCTGATCTATTTAGAGTGAATGAGAACTGTTTTCAGTTAGGATGGAAGGGATGGAAGGAACATGGGATGCCAAATCGTTTCCAGATACAGTAGTACAGAGTGCTTCAAAAAGGATTTTACCACAGTGTAAATTCATATAAATTTATTTAGTCTTCTTACAGAGGTACTAGTCTTATTTTGTAACAAATTTAATCTAATTTTTACCTTATAGTTAGTACTTATAATTGTACTTATACAATGTGATTTCCATTGGTCATTTCTCATTTGTATCAGACAAGCCATTTGAAGTTGGTTTCCTGCCAAACACGCAGCAGCATGTCCGGCGTAACTTGTTCAACTGGGGCGTAGATTCTTGCTCTGAGCAAAAATGTACGACGAAAGCGGTTATTGAAATCCCGGACCTCGATAAGGTACAGATACCCCAACGTAGTTGTGGTGCGGCACCTACTCTTCTAACCGTCCTTACAACATTGCCTGTAGCCGACCCCTTGGTCGAGGGGGGAAAAATGTAGAATTTGACATTTTGAACCTTGACCACCTACTCCTTATGTGCGTGTAAAGTAGAAGTAAAAGTTTTATCAGCTTTTTTTTTTTAATTCTAATTAATAAAGTTAAACAGTTGGAATTTTAGTTCAAAATCTATGTATTTTTTCGCCTTTCATTTGGTGAAATCTATTTTTTTAAATGAAAATACTTGGTAAAATTGACATTTTATTAAATCATCTGAAAAGGGTACTTTTATCGGAAACGGTAGATTGTTTAATTAGTTTGATTAGTAGATGATATGCTTAATCAATTGTGAAAATCACATAAGTTCTCGCTGACTTACAGCGTGTAGGAATCGCTGGTCGATACTCTAGATAGAGAGTATACAGTGGCCATTCCCGTGACCATGACATTCAGGCCACGCGCGCTAAGGTGTGAATGCTGTAGTGTGCGGCGATGCGCATCTTGTTGGGAGTGTATGCGGCATTCTTAGTTGCCCTTATTAATATGTAAGATTATAGGTTTACCAGACAGCAAGAAACCTGCGCAGAATCGTCATCTCGATAGTGGCTCGCGCACGCATGTAGGGGCGATGGCGGGGAGGGGATTGGAGCGGTGATGGGGATAAATTGTTACTTTTTGCCATAATATAAAGGAATTTAAAACCCTTAATTTAATATATTTTTACGTCTTTTACTTTGTAAAATATTTAAATTTACTAATTATAGTTGTCAGAACATAAACTATACACATTCAGGGTTTTTAGCGCTGTAGTAGGTTTGAAAAAGAAAATATTAAGCCCTACGCAAAGAAGTAGCGGACGGGTATGTCTGGCCTAACTCGGGCTCTCCCTCTCCCACCACAGTTATACCTGCGCGAGACAAAACCGGCGCAAGGTTCTTTTCTAAACGGGGCCCCTATAAAAAGTTTTCCAGTATTTCTATGTACATTATTCCCTTGATGGTTTTCTCTTCTAAAAAGAAAGGGCCGTAAACTTTCCTCTTCTTAAGGCACAACAGACGTTAACTCATGGGCTATCACGAACATGTTCCAAGGATTGTCGTAGATGTTATCACTGTCTCAAATCCGATAATTGTGTGTATTCGCTTTACCACTTACAAGGAAAGTCGACTCATCACTGAAGTTGTTTGCAATGAAATCCAATCGATTTAACATTACCGCACAAAACTCCTTACGAGCAAACCCATCAGCGTCTTTTAGTTCTTGCACCATTGTTAATCTGTATAGTTTGAGATGCAAACGTTTTCTCAACACACTCCAAACAGTCGCACGTGAAACGCCCAGCTCGTTAGAAGCTAGTGTTAACAAAGCTTACTTGCTCTACGACATCGTCAAAAACACGGGGATCCTGAGGATTTCTTATGGTTTACTAAACACCCAGATTCTACAAAACATTTTTACCAGTCATAGGTCTACTGGGAGGATCTTTACCATACTCGGTACGAAAATTCCGTGGCACAATTGTTACAGACTTTGGTTTTTCAAACCAGAATACACCGCGAGCGCGCTCGGGACCAGTAGACAGTCATCTTTGATACAACTGTCGGTAGTGCTTGCGGTGATGTTATTCGGTGGTACTATTCACTACACGAATGAAAACTTGACCTATTTTACTACAAAATGACACCAAAACCAGCTCTGCAAGTATTCTGAATATATTTATAAAGTTGTAAAGTCCTTTTTGAAGCACTTTTTGTTAATGTTGTTTAAAGGGTGTAAATAGAGACCCACTCACAGGGTGTAATATTAATATTAAATGCTTTATGGGTGGCTTACTTCTTGCATTGTGCTTTACTGGGATCATAGTAGTAGTAGTAAATGTACATAAACTCTGGGATAATGAGGGCCTCAACTGAAAAAGATAGGAGGGCTTCGGTGTCTGGTTTCCCAATTGGTTAGAAGCCTAAAGTTTAGACTTTCGTTTATGAAATACAGCTACTGTACACTTTACAAAATAACACTCGCAGGAAGAAATAATAAAAGTTAAATGTTATGAGTAGCTCGCTCATTACCTTGTGATTTGCCTTTCCCTGGAATTACTAAATATACTTCTGTACCCACCAATCTATAATATGCACAATGGAACGCTAACTGCCTTATTTGAAAAACGAACCTTCACACACTCTACGGTGGGTCTCGATGGCTTTGACTTCCAATTTATTGAAAGCGTAAAGAATGCAACTATTGTTTAAATTTCACTCTAATTCATTGTATACAGTTTCAAAGGAAATCTCAGGAAACAAAACAGGTTAACTATTATGTAAAAATTGTTAGTTTTGTAACCTTATGCAATTGAAATATGTTTTAATTTATAAAAATACAAAAACAAATGTAGTGAGATTTTTAAAAATTTTATGATCAGGTAAAACTGTCCTTTAAAAAGTTTAAAAACCCGTACAAATGTAAAATGTCATTTAAAGTTGTTCTTTTACGAATGGTCGTTATGTCTCGGTTACATAATTACATTTAATACTTCGAAGTGTTCATTCCTGGAACCGTGTCGCAAGTGTTTAACATGACGCTATTTTAGAAAGAAAAATAAATTAGAATGTAAACTGTTTTCGTACATATTTCCAGTCTAGTTGTAAAGAACGTTATTCTTATATTTTATAACAATTGGTATACGCTTTTGGCCGCAACTGCGTAACAAAACAAAAAGCCTAAATACCAAAGGAATGGGTTCTTCTCAGGACTGTTGATAAGATCCAATTTGTCAACAGTCACGTTCATCCTACCAGACTGAACTGGTCTACAGCTGCAGACTGTACATGTTGTGTGTACGAGTGCGTGCTTTCCACAAGGTAAAACAACGGGCGTTTCCGCAGTGTCAAACTGAGAAGGAATGTATATTCTGAAGGTCGTCGCTAGTGGTCACTCGACCTTTAAATAATGTAAATGCTTCAATGTCATGGACATGAATAAAATACGCTATTGTGTGGGAGGTCATGTCGTGCTGTCTTTAGTCCGCAGGATCGATTGTGACGAGTGTTCTGAACAGGAGAGTGATAGGGTAACACTACTAATGTAAGACATATTATTAATGGCAACACTGTATCCTTCAAATAGTATTGCACACTGAGGGGCCACCTTTAGAAGATTAACAATGTCATTAGTTAATAAACTTCCTTATTAAAGAGAAGAAACGGTCTTGAGGTAATTATTTCAAACGGTTAATGGTCTAATTTAATAAATTGATTAATCTACACCACGAGGAATAAAAAAGAATGTTGTGAACTATATATATATAGACTACGTAAAAATAACTGTATTTAATTTAATGTATTCTTCCCAAGAACAAATATGGTACATAGGAACCATTAACATTCTTACAATTTTAAAATGATTCTAACAGAGTTTTTACCCAGTTAATTAAAAATGTATTAACTTATTTAGATGAAATGGATATCTTCAAAAATACTAAAATAGCTTATGTATTTAACTTATTTATATAACAAGAAAAATAAAATAAAAATATTATGAAATTATCATAAAACGTGTATGTTTTAATACGATTATAAAAGAAAGGTGTGTGATGGAAGTGGATAAGTGATGAGTAAAAAAATGATATAAAATTGATGATATAAAATTGATGATTCTAAAACACCGTTATTTATATTGCTTATGTTATTATATTCACACTTTCAGGATTGTTATTTTTATTATATTTTGAGAGTTGCATATTTCGTTGTTCAATTGTCATTGGATATAATCTCAATGAATTGGGACTGAAAAGTGAATTCGCAATGTTGAATCAATCCCTGGAGGAATTAATATATTCCAGCCACTAATGGTTTTAAGCTAGGACTTTTATTTAACACTGAATCTTCTTCCTGGATCTAAAAAAAAAAAATGATACTGCCTCTTTGGATGTTTTGAATAAAATGTAACAAAACCTCCCTTTTTTTACTTCTTCATCATTTAGACTATCTTTCCTTCCTGTAATATTTCTTCTTTCTCTTTTTTATTTTTAAACTCGTGACATATAATGTAATTTCTATACTTTCCATGTTGCATAAATTATATTATATGGAGATACAAAATATGAATGATATTTTATATCTACTGTGCTATGGATTTTGATGAAATGGGTTATGTATTTGGTTAGTGATAGTTAATATGTTTAATTGGGCGATTTTCATGTTATGAATGTATGATGATTCATGTATGTTATAAAACTTTGGAATTTTGGTATTGTTACAATACTTTATAGTTCGGTTTATTTTAAAATCCTTTATTGTAAGTAAAAATAAGAATGATTTAAAATCAGATGTTGTTTATGTAATCAAGTAGACATACGTATAACCATTATACCATTATTAATTTATTGAATATTCAGGCCGTATAGAATTTTTGTCTGCAGTAAATTTAATACTGTCATAAACATAAACCTAAATAAATGTATTTTTCTATTACTTTATTTTGAAGTTATGTTTACATCATTGCTTACTGTCAGCTAATAGTTATACTTAAAACTCAAGACAGCCTGATGCCACTATGTTTTTATAAGGTTCAGCTAATATATTTATCATTTTTAGTATTTACTAACAGACATTTCTTTCATGAATTACATACTTATAAATTCACTATTCAGGTTTAAGATTTGAAAGGTGAAAGTTCAAAATTTAAATTATTTGACTTTATTAATATTTGATCATGGGGTTAATTTCGTTAATTGCAGAAACTTTATCTAAACAACTAATGTAATTTTAAGATGTTTTTACTTGGATTACATTGCAAAACTTTGGCATAAAATATTTCAAATAGCACCATTTTGTAACTGTTTTCAAATAACACTAAAAATCAAAAGATAAAACCAGTCAATTAGATAAGAAATTTGTAAAATGATAATTTTTTGTGAAATCTGATCTCTCAAAAAGAAAAAGACATCATTAAAATAAATTTCAGATGTATTAATTCGTGATTTTAGTATAATTTTATTCTTTTAATATTTTATTAGAATCTTAGTTTTCGTTTTAATATTGAAAAATCTATAATTTCAACGACATTTGGGAGCCACTATGTAGCCAGATTGGGAGTCGGTTGCAAGAATAAAATCATCTTAAAATGTAATTTTATATACAATCATAAAAAATAATTCTGTTTTAATTTTAAAACATTTGACTATTTCTTGGGACTATTTAAATAATATTAATTATTTCTTGGAAGTCTATTTTGTGTTTGAAAAATTGGCTTGTGAACAAAAGGTAGTTTAATTTGCCCTTAGGTTTAGCCTTTTGTTTTTCTGTTGTTAAAAGGTCATTAGTTATCAAATAATTAACACCATGTATAATAAATATCTTAATGGAAGGAAATCCAAGAATTTCGGCCTTGATTGTTCTTTCTTTTCATTACTCTGACAAAACGCTTACGTATGACTATAATCGAATTCATATTACTAATATAATGCCCCCCCCTCCTCAACAACTTTATCCCAACACAATACACTGAACAAGTGAAAACTATACATGATCATAGTATGTCTAGTGGACGACTCTCATTTATTAATTAAAACCGGTAATGCTTTTATTAAACTTATGTTATAATTTTGACTAAAATGTGTTTTACAATTCAATTTACTGAAAAAAAATTAATACGTGTTGGATTTTCTTATACTAATACAAACTGTATCACATTCAATCTATACATTTAAAACACTTATTATTTAAACTATTATTAATCTTAATTTATAAAACTCATTGTGTTTGTATCCAAGTCACTCTTTTTTATATAATAAAAGAACAATAATGTCCGTCTATGTGACTTTTTTAATAATAAAGTAGTTACTTACTTTATAATCATATGACGCGTTTCGGAACTCGTTCCATCTTCAGAAAATCGCTCTGCTGAGGTCGTTAAAACATTAAAATAAATTATTACACAACACATATATACATACACGCGCACATTAATACAGAAAATATCAACGCGTGTGCACACCATCGAATACGTTTAATACACTGATCCCTAACCTGCAGTACCGCTTATTGTTTGTGTTTCTTATCTATTCCTCTAGCAAAGTCGTACATCAAGTTGGACTTAAAATTCAATTGGTCATATAACATATGTTCTGGACTTTTTAACTGCGCTTTATATATTTCATATTCCTCTAGCGCGTCCATTTGTTTGCTCTTCTTGCATATGTGAATTGGATGGAAGTTGCTTTCAAAATTAGAATACGAGTGGTTTTCTTCTACAATGTGGCGTGCGTAGTTAGATTTTGCATACGTCACTCTGTTACTTGGAAGATGTTCTTTATATCGTTTTTTAAATTGTCTCCCAGTTTGCCCTATATAGAAACACTCACATTCATCACAATTGATTCTATATACCCCTGACTTTTGTTCCAATGGTGTTGTTTTTACGGCTTAATTATATTCCTAATGTTATTAGAGGGGCGGAACGACATGGTTACATCTATCTTCCTCAGTGTGTTTGTCAAGATGTTAGGTAGGATAACCCCATATTCCGTGGATCTGAAGGTTTTTTTACTTTGTTTTTTCGGTAGTTTTTCTTTGTTCCTAATGTACTTTTAAAGGATTTCATCAATTATGGAACTCCTGTATCCGTTGGCCACGGCTATGTATTTTATGGTGTTCAATTCAATATTAAAATATTCCTTACTGAGTGGTATTGTTATTAATCTGTATACAAAACTATTGTATGCAGCCATTTTTTGTGCAATTGGATGGTGGGATTCCGCATGAATAGTAGAAACAGTGGTTGTGGGTTTTCTAAAAATCTTGAATTGAAGTACGTCTGCTCTTATTACGGTAAGGTCTAGAAAATTTAGCATTCTCTCCGATTCCAATTCAAGGGTGAACTGGATTTGACTGTTGATGCGGTTCATATAGATTTTTTAATTTTCCATCTGTCTAAACGTTCCATTAAATATGATGAAGGTACCATCGACATAACGGGAATAACTTATTATGTTATTATAAAATTTATTATCCTTGGATATTTATTTTCAAATTCGTTTAGAAAGATGTCAGCCAACAAACCTGAGAGTGGCGACCCCATTGCCAGTCCTTCTTTTTGGATATAAAAATTGTTATTAAGCGCAAAATAATTCTGGTTCAATAACACTTCCAATAGTGATATTAGTTCATTAATTATGTGGGGTTCTAATATTTTAGCTTCCACAAGACGTTTATTCAATATGGATATTGTTTCTTTAACTGGAATATTCGTGTAAAGATTAACAATACCAAAAAAACAACACCATTGGAACAAAAGTCAGGGGTATATAGAATCAATTGTGATGAATGCGAGTGTTTCTATATAGGGCAAACTGGGAGACAATTTAAAAAACGATATAAAGAACATCTTCCAAGTAACAGAGTGACGTATGCAAAATCTAACTACGCACGCCACATTATAGAAGAAAACCACTCGTATTCTAATTTTGAAAGCAACTTCCATCCAATTCACATATGCAAGAAGAGCAAACAAATGGACGCGCTAGAGGAATATGAAATATATAAAGCGCAGTTAAAAAGTCCAGAACATATGTTAAATGACCAATTGAATTTTAAGTCCAACTTGATGTACGACTTTGCTAGAGGAATAGATAAGAAACACAAACAATAAGCGGTACTGCAGGTTAGGGATCAGTGTATTATACGTATTCGATGGTGTGCACACGCGTTGATATTTTCTGTGTTAATGTGCGCGTGTATGTATATATGTGTTGCGATATATGTGTTGTGTAATAATTTATTTTAATGTTTTAACGACCTCAGCAGAGCGATTTTCTGAAGATGGAACGAGTTCCGAAACGCGTCATATGATTATAAAGTAAGTAACTACTTTATTATTAAAAAAGTCACATAGACGGACATTATTGTTCTTTTATTATATTAATTTATAAGTTCAAAATCTACGATAAATTTGTTTGGACTTACGAGATTTTTTACAAAAACTAGAACCAAACCAAGTAGACTACATTATTCATTTAATAGTTTATATAAGCCCTTCCTCAAGAATTCTCAACATAATGTAATGCTGTATTCTCTAAAACATGTAATGCTACCTTGAAAATTAGTATTACATAATTTATTATTTATTTAAATAAATAAACAGTGAAAAACATTGCACTAACTTTTTCACATTAGTGCAAAAATAATATTCGTTACAATTGTCGCAAAAAATATCTCTATATTTGTCCTTATATTTTTTTGAAAGGTGATAAGATGGTAATAGAAAGGACCCTATAAATTTCTTAGAAGGGTCCCTTCTATTTTTACTTGTGATTTGGCACTGATTTGAATCAATGTTTACATTTTAAAATAATTAAACCAAATCGGTTGAATCCATGGTCGAATATTCGGGCTTTTAGAGATAAATCTCGAACCGATATTTTTGGGAAGTAGAAATACTTTTTGTTTGGGGTTTAGAGGCTATATTTTAGAAAAAGTTTTATTAAAATCGTTTGATCTGATTTTGGAAAAATCGGAATATTAGGATTTTGAAAAACAAAATGTAGAAATATGACCACATCAAATTTGATTAAAAGCTGGTTCTCATTCATTTGTGCTCTATATCACTGTCAGCCAACAGTTACTCATTCTAAAAAAAATAATAAAAATAAATAAAAAAATCGGACTTTACGGAAATCCAATCTTAATTTCTATCTCTTTAGAAAAAAATAGACAGACGCGATTTACAATTAATTAAACAAGAAAAATAGACAGACGCGATTTACAATTAATTAAACAAGAAAAATAGACAGACGTGATTTACAATTAATTAAACAAGAAAAATTGACAGCCCGATTTACAATTAATTAAACAAGAAAAATAGACAGACGCGATTTACAATTAATTAAACAAGAAAAATAGACAGACGCGATTTACAATTAATTAAACAAGAAAAATTGACAGCCCGATTTACAATTAATTAAAAAAGAAAAATAGACAGACGTGATTTACAATTAATTAAACAAGAAAAATTGACAGCCCGATTTACAATTAATTAAACAAGAAAATTGACAGCCCCATCTACAATTAATTAAATAAGAAAAATTTGACAGCCCGATCTACAATTAATTAAGTAAGATTTTTAAAAAAAACTTGTTTAAACTCCATTTCCTCGTCGCGTCCTGTTGAACTGGACGTAAACAAGGCGAGGTCGTTACAAGTAAGGATTACAACTATAATTCATCGAAACTGACTGCTAACTTTTCCTTATCTTTGAGGAATGTTGATCAATTCCTTTAATTTTGCACAGGAAACTGACTAGGTTCTTCAGTTTTATCAGAAAGCACGTAGTAAATTATCCGATCTTACAACTATCATTCATCGAAACTGACTGCTAACTTTTCCTTATCTTTGAGGAATGTTGATCAATTCTTGGAATTTTGCACAGGAAACTGACCAAGTTCTTCAGTTTTATCAGAAAGCACGTAGTAAATTATCCGATCTCTATCATGACCTTCATCATTCTCTATCATCTCTATAACATTCATGTTTGCTAATTTTAATTTTACTGTCGATTCTTTGAAAAGGTGATGTATCAATAGATCGAAATCTCACTGGATCGACAGATGGTGGGAAATTGCGGAATTACCACATCTGTGGGTGCAAGCCTGAAAGATAGTAACGGGAAATTACTTCAGTCTGGAGTATAATTCCCCGGCACTTGCAGACAACTCACCGTGTACATGCTGGATTCTAATTGGTCCTGGTCAAGTTATTTATTTCAAGTATAAAAATTAACATTTATGGGCCTTAATTTTTTAGTAATTCACAGGTAAATATATTCTCGAAAATATATGAAGATGGGAGGGAGGGAGGGAGGGAGGGAGGGAGGGAGGGAGGGAGGGAGGGAGGGTTAGAGAGAGAGGGAGAGAGGGAGGGTTAGAGAGGGAGGGAGAGAGAGAGAGAGAGAGAGAGAGAGAGAGGGAGGGAGAGAGGGA
Organism: Aphrophora alni; assembly: GCA_963513935.1. Classification (NCBI taxonomy): domain Eukaryota; kingdom Metazoa; phylum Arthropoda; class Insecta; order Hemiptera; family Aphrophoridae; genus Aphrophora; species Aphrophora alni. Next base: position 40,218,205 of record OY740770.1, on the reverse strand, counting down.
GAGAGAGAGAGAGAGGGAGAGAGAGAGAGAGAGATGTGCTGATAAAATTAAGCATATCCTCATTGACAACGCGGAGATAGTAAAACTAGTAGAGAAAGGTCAAACATGCCACTTCGATGAATCGTAACTCTGATAGAAAAATCATCCAACTAGGAGGGCAAGACGGACCAGAAAGGCCTCAGAAACATGGGAAACAACCTACTCCCGTTATTAGGACAACCTGGCAAGATAGATGATCCACTTAGAAGAGGCATCAGTGGGGCAGGAGTGAGGAGATGGTACCGGTCATCACTAGCTAAGGCCAAGTCACCAGAGAAAACAGGGGCCAAAGGATTGGAGTGAAAGAAGCCCCAAGAGAACACAAGTCTAAAGAAGACGACCAAGGAAATCACAACTCAAAAAGAGCTAGACAAAAAACAGAGTGTCGCAATAGAGATTTCTTCATCCTATGCGGACGCCACAAAAATAATCCAAGCGCCAATTCTTTCCCAAAAAATATCCGTAGAAGAATGTGGTGCAATAATACACAAAAGAGTTAAATGTCTGGGAGGGTATCAGTTTATTCTAGAGGAGATGCCTACCTTTGACGCCATTCATATATTGCACTTCCTAAAGGAGTTGGGGCTTGAAGGCCTATTAAAGACATGACTTCCCCGTCTTAGAAGAAGTAGGGTGACCTTGACCACTGTCATTAAAAACTCGATTTTAATCAAATTCGACTTACACTGAGGACGTATTTATGACGACTTACACTGAGGAGGTATAAGCGAGCAAGATTAGACACTATTTTTTCTTTTTTTTCGAAGACGGTGTCAATGGCTCATTTTCACTTTTTAATTGAAAATAAGAAAATTAAATTTTTGATGAAGAAATCATCTGGTTTTGGAAATAGCTTCAGAAGCTGATAGCCGGAAATTACTAATTCAATTCTTAATTGTTTTAAAATTAGAGACTCTTCCATGTGTTTCCATAATAAACTCTATAAACAATCCTCGAGTTGTAATGGAATGAGTGATTTAAAAAAAAATGTCTACCGCGAACTAACCGTATTCAACTATCCAATGAACCATGTCAACAACAATGTAATGAATGTAAAAAAACTGGGTTATGGTGATGTGGTTTGTTTATTATGTATCTCCATAGCAACGAAGTACAACGCTTATAAAATCCATGAGTTAACTTTGTCCCACTCGTTACAAAGTATAGTTGTAAAAAAGTTTCATATTGCAACTGGTTAAATACTAATAGATAATCAATAATAGCCTACCTTAAGCTAGGATTTATTGGCATTCTATTTCACCAACTGCAGTACACTTACCTGAAACAGACAATACGTTTAAAGTAAGTTTACAATGGTGTCGACACGTATAAACAAAAATACACAAAAATGCTCAAATTTTCATATAAATATAGGTAAAACTAAAACTATTTACCGCCATCTATCAAAATGACAACCATAAACACTTTAAAATGGCGAATTTTAATATTTTAAATGGTATCAATTTGCTTACATTTTCCTAAACATTTTAACTATGCAGAAAAAATTTAAAATTGTGTCTCCCATAAAAAAGTTAAACAGTGCAGTGTTAAAGCTAGTAGGTGACTCATCACTGAAAAAGCTGGGTGAGGAAGGGAGCGAGGGGGGGACGGTCCGGGTCCAGACGCCAAGTTACTGTATACAGGTGTATGTGACAAAGTAAAAAGGTCTCGCGAGATACGGCCAAAATATAACAACATTCCAAATTTGTTTACAATTAGTCCGCACGTTTCGAACGTAGGGGACTGCACATGTGCACATACGTTATTCTAAGAAATACTTTTTTGGATTCGGGGGACCTCAAAACGGATATAAATATGCAAAAAACTCGACATCGTTTTATTTTTTTACCTTTTCACATAACTTTTTTAATACTACGTATATGTGAGAAAAGAAAAAAGAAAAGATACGACAATAATATACCTACATATTTAAAACCTTCCTTCACGAGAGACAATTATTATCTCAAAATCCTTTGATGGACATAGATCTCAAAACGGATGAGTCCATTAAAAACTCCAGATCTACCTTTAGATTAATCACAAATCTTTCTCTTTGCAACGCATATGTAAGATAGTAAAATCAAGATCACATACCGCAAGAACTGGATTAATTATTAATACAACTAGGAAACCCCAAAACTTCCAACATTGTAAAGTCACAAAAGAAAAACTAATCTTTAACATAGCTTTTAGAAAACTAAAATTGTACAGTTTTTCAAGAACGAATAAAATGATTTACGAATCATCCGTGATGCGTATGGTAGTTAGGTACAGACAGACGGGCAAACAGGGACGTGCATATGCTTGTTTGGCTTTCATCCTGTTTCATAACTTTAAACTATTATGTAATGATATTAAGAAATTAGGCCTAACGATTCTATTGTTTACAACTTTGACGTCGGACTATGTAGAAACTAAACAATTATGCCTAATATTCCTTTTAACACTTTCAAACAGAGAATATATTCAGCGTTTCTTTGTTTATTTAATTTCCATATAATTATTCACTTTCATGTTTTCTGAAGTTATACCCACTCAAGAATATTTTTCCTGAAATGTTCTATTACAAAATCTCAGTCTGTTTGCCACCAAAGCAGAGCTCAGAATCGTTAAACCGATTTCATTATTTATATCAAACAAATATACGACAGATAAAAAAAAAACTGGAACACAAGATCTCACAAAAATTACGATTATTCAATCAAACGCGTTTCAACGACAAAGTCGCCATCCTCAGTGATACATGAGCTATTTTTTATCTAATATTATCTCACAAGTCAAGCTCAATATTTATTTATAAACTTATATATACTATATATACGACTCAAAAATATTCTTTATCTAAAAAATTATGACGGGGTTTTTGGTAATTGTAAATAAAAGCTGCAGTGTTTATTTTTCTTTAAAATTTATTTAAATAAATTCTCTTAATATTCAATATGAAACATAATCATAAATTATATCCTTCAAATTCCACTAAAATATTTTATTGATATATCTTGGACCAATTTTGAGATATTTTGACCTTCTAACACGGCGTCCGCAATTAATTTTCATTTTTTGACCGACAAGTACTAAATAGACATATTTTGAGAAATTTGTTTATTTGGTTAGGCCTACAGGTTTGTATATTTATTTATTTCATCAAGCCTTGGTTAAACACAATTTGTATGGCAATTGTCACTCAGAAACCAACAGTTTAATTTATAGGCTATAAATAAAATTTATAATAAGAAATAAAAATATATCAATCATGAAATCTAAAACATACATAATAAATACACATTCATATCTGTACAATTATAAAATGCATTTTTTAAAAATTAAAGTTTATTTTATAATGTAATATGATATCAAAAATCTCCTCAACTGAGTAAAATGCATCGACTTTCTGCAACTAATTTATTTTTTTTTAATATTGACTTCTATATACATACTTCAGAGATGTAAAAGGAATACAAAACAAAATTCTCAGTTTTTTAAAAGTATGTCAACAAGAATCACAACTGTTAAAATAGTCGTAATTCTTACTATTTGTTTCTCTATGTCATAATATGGTTAATGTGGAGTTACCCCAAAGAGTAATTCTACAATTTAAGTGCAATAAACAAACCACCCATAAGCAATTAACTTTTACTATTTCTCCCTGTAAGTAGTCATCATTTGTTGTGCATCAAGGCACACTAGGTAGCAGTGTTTTCACTTTGGGGGAAAATTTCCCTCTTGAGGGAAAATCGGACCCTAAAGGGAAAGGTGAAGGGAAAATGGAACACTGAAAAAATACAATTTTTGTTATTGCACTTAATTCTTTATTACCCGTCCACCCTTTAAACTGTAAAATACATTTCTTAATTAAACAAAATAGTCTTAATACTTATATATAAAAAAGTAGTTTCTATGTTTATGTACATTATTCCTGTAAACTAAGTCGAATTTTTTTTTTGATTCTGAGGCTGTAGCATTTGCCTTAACATACTTGAGATGAGGTATTTTAAAATTATGATGGAGCAGATGGGAAGAAGTTTCCTTTCTTAGTTTTAGCAATGACTACATAAATACTATAAGACACGACATGGCCATGTTAAATATTCTACGCTTATTCTTGAGTTGACTAATACCCGCTAGGGTGTGGAGCTGTCGCTCTTTGCTAGAGAATCTGAAGTTGATGTGACTGGCGCTAGGTGGCTCTACGGTCAAACAATGTTTCAGTTGCGCACTGATGCCACATATGGGACCAGAGATGCGAGGGAAGGTCGAGAATCGCTTATCTCAGCTCACGAACTGACAACACTGACTATGCTGTGTCAACAGTTGTACAGTCTCAACCAAGTGGGATGCGTACAGTCAAGCACCTGCTGCTAGCGCTTTCTGATAGCTGTGTGTCAAACTTGTGACGAACAGCACCTGTAAAGCGTAGACTATTTCCCTATTCTATGTCGTGTCTTATAGTATTTATGTAGTCATTGGTTTTAGTCCGTACTTAATGGCAAGTAGAGAAGTGACCGTCTCGCTGTCAAGCCTATTTCTCTTTTCATTTTTTATAGTTTTCATGGCACCTAAACAGCCTCTCTACCACAGCGTTAGAAAAGGGTAACTTAAAAAGTAATCGACTAAAATAGGTAAGGATGTAAATTTTGGTTTGCTGTAAAGTAGGTAGCTTCACTGAAGTTACAAAACTATTTATTGACTGTATTAAAACTTGCAAGGATCGGTGTCTACGGTTTACACTGAGACTATGGACTATTCAGAATAAATAATGAAAGATAGCTTCATTTGACATGTAACCCGTTTTATTTATATTTATACAACACTTCAACAATTTCACGGCTTGAGTTTCTTCCAAAGTATACAATGGAACATCAAGAGCTCAACATCTCAAAGTCGATGTGTTTACCTATCGATTAATCAAACATTTATATGCGTGTTGCAGCTCGGTAAGAAATTCCACTGTTTGCGATTGACGTTCTCTTATCCTTCCAATTAGATTTTTATTAGAGTCACAACTGTAAGACATACATGGAGGAATTTACATGACTTTTTAATGGGTTATGTTAATGCAAAAGATCTAGTGGTATTTTTTTTTTTTTTAAGAATCATTTCAAAAGGATTAGTCATAATTGGAGTAAAAAATGATCTATTTGCTATTTACTTGAAGTTTTGAAGCGAAGCAACGCGATTTATTACCATGAGAAGTTACGGGAGAGCCAGTTATCCACGATACTTGCGACCAGGGTGACCAGACGTTCGGCTTTTGGAGGACATGTCCTCCTTTTTAACGATTGTCCTCCTGTCATTCCTTTCTTGTGATAAAGAATTCTGCAACCGAGGCGTCTTTTCGCTCATCTTCGTGTTTCTGCGCCTGCGCTTCGTACCGTACCCCCACACCTGCACTGCACGGTGCCTCCCTCCAGTCCAGTCCCTCCAAAGTTTTTTTTTTATTTTTAAGGTATAATATTTAAGTAAACAGAGTTAAATTTTCTTTTCATTCGTTATTGTGACAATTCAAATGTTTACTGCAGCAATGTAATTTGTACACTAAATGAGGCTATAAATCAATTAATCAATCAATCAGTAAGAATTTTTAATAAATATGTATTTCTACATAATAAATATGATTTTCTACACAAAAACGTATTTTTAATACGTTTTTATGAATATAATATGAATAAAAGTTTCTTTAAAATATATAAAGTGTATTTAACATTGTCCTCTTTTTTCAGTCCAAGTGTCCCCCTTGTAAAAGTTTTCGTCTGGTCACCCTGCTTGCGACTAAGCGCAGTGGAGATGTGCGGAAGGATGAAATGTTAGAGACCAGTTTTCTTTAGGCTCTTTTCCAACTTTGTTTACTACTCCTGAGGGAGTATTTTATCCGTTAATATTCTTAAGCTTATCACTTTTTTCACAAAAATAAAAATTACATACTATACTTATTTCTTGTACATTTCTTCTTTTTAACTTTCGAACTGATGTTTTTATTTTTTAAATGCAAGATATATTCATCTTATATTAATTTTTTCCTTCTTCTTTTACACAATTTTTTTACATTTCATTTTCGAGAAGGGGCTGGAATCTTTGTTATTTACTCCTTTAAAATTCCTCATAAAACAATATTTTACTCTATCTTTGAAAAATGTGGAGAATATATATAATTTTAAATTTATAAATTAATTTGACTCCTATTATTAGTCCACTTCTAAGTATCAATCTTCAGCGAATATTCATTAGGTTTACTTATATACCACTACACATTTTCTATCGTCATCTTTGTCTTATTTTATAAAAAACTAGCCTTACACTAAATATCGTTTTTGCAACCACAATGTCTAATAAAACCTTCATCTAACCTCCCTCAAGTCTCAAAGAAGTAGTGTAACATTCCAAGACGCTTTCCGCTTCTAAGGAGAGTTTTGATCAGACGTCAACCGCTCAGCGTGCGTTACGTTAGGTTGTTTGATAATATAACTCGTTTTGTGACAAATTTGGATAGGTACCCAAATTCGAAAACATGTTGAAATGGATTACTGTTTTAAAAATTAAGCAGTTCATACTTGCAGTACTATGCGCATTGCTCCATTAATGAGGAGCGATTTTTGAAACCTGACGTTACGCCTAACGTTACGTACTATGTTGGAGTGAATTGACTGTTACTCTTCGCCAACTTATTAATAATCAATTATTTCTATTGTCTATATGAATACTTGCAATTAAGTAATTACTTAATCTACTTGTAAAAAGCTAGCTGGAGGTTAATGGTTCTGAACTTAACTATCAAAAACTTAGTTCCTGACGACAAAAAGTATCTTGAGTCCAACTCAATTAGGTGTACAGTTTAAACAAGACGTGATACAACTTTCAATAATTAAATATCAGTTATCAACAACGATTACAACGGCGCGAATCAGGAACACAGGTCCTTTTCGTTCAAAGATATTTTTAGAAAAAATTGGGAACTATTCCTAATAAGTAGGCTACATAAATAAATTATGCACAAACTCTCTCAGTCAACCGTCTGTACGAAATCCAGAAATTGATTTTCCCCATCACAATACTTTCTCTCTCTATGAAAAGAAACTGCCATTTGCTTCGCTCTTGTCAGATCACATGGATGTCAGAATAGAAGTCTCGAAGAAGAAAAACAGAAATGTATCAAAATAGGTGGTATGATGTTTTACAGTGTTAACGTTTTTAGCAAAATCGCTAAAAAGACTAAAAACTGCTTGTATCTAAAAGTGTTTCTTAACACCATAAACACTAACCTCAACTTCAGGCTGATTAAATGAGTTTTAGTTAGGATTCAGTCTATAAGAACACACTTTAGGGTGAATCATATTAAAGAAATAATAACAAGGATAGCCAGCGCTTGTTTCCCTGAGAGAAGAAAAGTTTCAGGAAAAGGCTTGGTTGCCCAGAATAGAAGTTAAAATGCATCGGAGAAGGCTCAGATGAACGTTACAGGATGGGGTGAGTTAAAGGCCTACCAGACAGAAAGAAACCTGCGCAGAACCGTCATCTCGAGAGTGGCTTGTGCACGCATGTATGGGCGGGGAGGGGATTAGAGCGGTGGAATTTAAAACCTTTAATTTAATGTCTTTTTACGTCTTTTACTTTGTAAAATATTTAAAAATTACTAGTTGTAATTGTTAGGAACATAAACGATACACATTCACAGTTCTTTAGCGCTGTAGTAGGTTTGAAAAAGAAAATATTAAGCCTTACGCAATGAAGCAACGGCCGGGTATGTCTGGCCTAACTCGGGCTCTCCCTCTCCCACCACAGTTCTACCTGCGCGAGACACAACCGGCGCAAGGTTCTTTTCTAAGTGGTACCCCTATAGATAATTGAGGAAAGAGAGAGTTGGTGTTGAAGATAGTCAAAACTTTGGCGAAAGGAAGAAGATGGTTCTTCGAAGCATCTCTACAGCTTAGGGTAAATCTCTCTCCCTCGTAAATTATTGTTTACGTTTACAATTTTTATTTAAAACGTGTTGATAACATGTAATAATGATGTTTTATTTTTAAAAATTTTAAATTATATTGTTAAACAAGTGGACACGTTTTCATTTTATATTATGTATCATTTTATGTTTGATTTGATAATTATATTCTAAGTGTTGTGGATTTTATAACTGTTGATGTTAGTCGAAAGCGAAGACCATGTGGTCCTAATTTCTCATCATAAAAGGTATATTATATTCTCTCTCCTTATTTATAAGTTAGAAACTTTCAAAAAAAATTGTCTATAAAACGTTCATATATATATATATATATATATATATATATATATATTCTGTAACTTTAAGTATTAAACACTGTTATGACCTTTCAACTTGATCTACTCAGTTCAGTTCCCTCAATGTATAGGTTGGCTGACTCAGTTTAGTAACACTTCCCACATTAAACTTTGCCGGCCGCTTACTTATCGAGAATTGAGTGGATTACGCACTTAGTAGCGTTGCCACTTCATTGCCTCCAGCACGCAATGCAACTTGGGTTACAAATACCGCACGTTGTTGCCTTCACTAGAGATTATTTTCAACCCGACTTAACTAATTTTCTATAACCTTCTATTTTAAATTATTCTTCACAACACACCGGGAAGTATTACATTTCCTTCCTTTATCTGATGTCTGAAGGCCAAGTGGACGGGATTATGCAATGGTAGACTAAGCGACATATACGGGCATTTTGAGTTACAAGCGCATTCTGATAGATCAAGAGTGAACCTCTTTGTGCAACAAAATTCATATCTGTGGCTTAATACTAAGACATAAAAAAAATAACAAAATCTAAGCGACATCTGTCCTATCGCACATTTTGTATTTTGCAATCATAGACCACTAGACGAGTAAAATCTCATTAATAGACTAAGAGACATTTAATTTTGCATTGGTAGACCAAAGATGTCACTTGGTCTATGAATGTAAGACATTAGTTGGGTTAGCTGTGTCATGTGGCCTGTTTGTTATTGACATTAAAATTTTGAGGTTTACTGATGAATGTGACAACGGTTTTGATTTTGTGTTGATTTGCATTAGTTTGTTTAAAATGTCTATTAGGCCTTTGCATCAATCTAGAGGCAGATTATTGGCACAATTAGCCTGAAACAGCAACTGAAGAAAGATTGGAGAAACAAGTTAAAAGACAGGACAGTAATCCAGGCGACAACGTGCCTAAGGAGGCATCTTACACAGGTCGACCTAAAAAGGGAAGAAAAAGGAAGTTCGAGGACCAAACGAGGCAAACTAAAAAGAGGAAGGTAAATACTAACCAACAATACATTACTACCAAGGGAAATCTCAAATAAGCTAAAGAATTTAGAGATTATCATTGTAATTGCAGGTTAAAATGTAACCAGGTGGTTTCAGTTGAGGAAAGGAATTCAATATTTACAAACTTTTACAAAGCTGGCTCATACGAGGCAAGATGCATGATAGTCCAAAGTCTGGTAAAGGAAGTGCCTATAAAAAGGAAAAGAGTTAAAGGGTCTGAAAGAAAAACTACAACAAGGGAATACTGTTTATCCAATCAAAAAGTTTGTAAAAACATTTTTATGCAGACGTTAAGGATATCAAGCTGTACAATTGATTTGGCATTGGCTAAGAAAAAAGAATGTAGTGTCGAAGATGGACGAGGCAAAGCTGGTGGGCACAACAGATTGCCTGATTTGAAAACTGAAGAAGTTATAAAACACATATCCAAATTTCCGAGGTATATTTCACACTATTGTTGTACAGAAACAAAAGCTGAATATCTTCATCCAGACACAACTCTTCCCCTGATGTATAAACTATATTGTGAGGAATATGAAAACCATGTGTCCATGTCTTTATATAAACAAATATTTTACACAAAGTTCAACCTCAAACGAAAGCCACTAAAAAAGGACACATGTAACATTTGTGACAACCTTGCTATTCTCAAGAAAAATGGGGATACGGCAGATTCTCGCCTAAATGCCGAAACTAAGCACAAAAGTCATATCAATATGGCGGAAGATGCACGAGCCCTCATGAATGAACAGTTTAAAAAAGCCAAAGAAGACAAATCCAAAGAAACGGAATGTTTATCATTTGATCTAGAAAAGACTCTACCTTTGCCTAGAATACCAACAAATATAGTTTTCTATAAGCGTCAACTCTGGTTTTACAACTTAGGAGTTCATGACTCCCAAAACAGAGGATTTTGTTATACTTGGATAGAGGGAAGCGCTGGTAGAGGAGCCCAGGAAGTGGGTTCATGTCTTAGAAAACATATTCTAAATAATGTGCTGAACGGAACCAAGTATCTGATGCTGTGGTCAGATTCTTGCGGTGGCCAGAACAGAAATATTAAGATTACTTTGCTTATAAAGGCCATTTTGGAGGAACATCCTACCCTGGAAGAAATAACTCATCATTTCTTGGTCCCTGGCTTTTTAAAGAACGATTCCGATTTTTCAGATATTGAGTGTTGTTTAAAAATGCAGCAACGACTCTATGTACCTGAGGACTACATTGAAGTTATCAAATCTTGTAGAAAGAAAAACCCACTGCATGTTGAAATAATGGAAACAGAAGATTTCAAGAGTACAAAGAAGTTAGAGGAAGCAATTACTAATAGAAAAAAAGTATTGAAGGTGAACAAATAAACTGGCTAAAGTTCAAAGTAATTCAGGTGAAAAAGTCTGAGCCATTATCAATATTTGTTAAAACAGAATTAAAAGAAGAAAACTTTGTTCAAATCAATATCGGAAAGAGAACAACTAAAAAAGGTACAAAACAAAACGAAGAAAACAAGAGTGAAAGAAAGAAAGATGTGGAGTACCGAAAAAGTGTTACGCTTAGAAATAGGCAAAGTGAAACTGTGTTTCAGAAATGTGTCAGTAGTGATAAGTTTTTCTCGAGCAAACTTAGTGTTTTATGGCCACAAGGAAAACCAATCAGTAAAGAGAAGCTTCAAGATCTCAAGTCAATGTTTCATTTGATTCCTATAGACTGCTTGAATAATTTCTACAAAGGCCTATCGAGTTCCGTATTGGTTGAAGATGACATTGAAGGATTCTCTGGAACACCAGACTTTGAGTTAGAATATTCCTAAGTTAATTTCCTGAAAAACACGATTAATCACTAATTTTTTATTGTCTTTTGAAAATAAATTGTGTACTTCTAATTTATTTTTTTGTTCTTTTGTACCTTTTATTGCCAACATATTTTAATTCCATTTCCTTACGAAAATTCTATACATGTAGGCTATTTACATAGACTAAAAGATAACATAGACGAAACTTTCATTTATTTATTTGTAGACTAAAGGTCAACTGGCTTGTAGTCTGCTATTGAGATTTTGAAAAACGCAAAAAATATAATTTATCAATTGTAGACTAAGCGACATTTTATTAATTATAAAATAACTAGAAGACTTTGTACTGATTTGTTTGTAGTTTTTAGGTAGCACAGGTTAAGATACATAATTCGGATACAAATAATGTTAGTTATAGTTCTAGGGGACTATTTTACAGTTCTTTTTAAAAAAACTCAAATATCTCAAAACAAGGATTTGGTCTTTTGGTCTACCATTGCACAACTACGTCCAAGTTCAGATCGGCAACTCGAGATGGAATAGTCACTAATTTCAAAGTCGAAAAAAAAACTACTTGTTCCTAAATTTGTTTATAGGGAGGGTGATTTTTATTCCAATAGTAATTAAAGGCAATCTTTTTCCAATTTCAAGAGAGTTCAATACATAAAACTACAAAAAGCTTCGTCTAAAAATAGCTATTAGCTTTGTAATATACAATTTGTAAGATTTTGTAATCACCCTCATGCGAAAGTAGACAAACTGGACTATTAAATGTTTACTGATCCTACCTACAGAAGTATTATATCACCATTTTTCGCTCACTGAATCTTTAATAAACGCGATTTAAAAACAGGCCAGAATTGTGCTAAAATTTAGTAAGTTGGACCAATTCGTTAATCAAACAAATCGTATAGTGAATTTTAATATTGTAGGTTGTGATTGAATTTCCTAAAATTGCTTGTGAGTTTTTACAAAGCACCAAATAGCTCATTGTATAGAGCTTTATAATACGATTCTAATTATGCCCAAACTTATTTCCTACGGTAAAAACAATAATATGTGAATTATTACTTTAAAAACATAACCTCAAAATTGATAATATTTACCAATAAAAGCTCTAGTAACCGGAATTTTAGTTGACCTTTAGTTAAATGTAACACACACCCTAACCTAACTTTTCATTGACAATGACTGAAAACACAGAACTAAATCGACTGCAATTTGAAACGGCCATTTATGTTTTTGATTTAGGACTTAAATGAATCTACCCTCAGTGCTCGCTTTACTTTGTACGAGCTAGGTAATCCAGAGCTAGCTGGATCTACAAACCTTTCTTCGTGTAGTCTTGGATTAGATTCCTTTCTTTCATCTTTCCCATCAGGTCTCTCTTGACCAACTCTTGTTATTTTTCGACCTTGATGCTAGAATATTTCGAAAGCCACATTTTCTATTGAATGCTCTTTTCTTCCTTTTTTTTAGGCGAGGTTTTTCCTTTTAAAGAAAAAAAAAGAATTTATTCAATGCCGTATAAAATCGGATTGAAATAAAGATAGAATAAATCGAGCTGTTTATTTTACCGTAACCTATACTATTAAAACCATGAATCGTGTCCTAGTGAAACAAACCTGTCAACCAAATAAAATGTTACTATCACATTATTTATCCTCTACCGCACAGTATGGACATTGCAATCGCGAGAATTCAACTGAAACCATTTGAAAAAATAAGTCACCTGTGTATTATTTAAATTTTATAATCCTTTACTTTCAATTTGATTATCAAGTCACTGCGGATGACCTCATATCGTTGGAGAGGTTGATTATTTACACATTTTTGTAAAGGTTTTGATTAGGCGTTTGTTATGCAAATCGTTATCGTTATCTTATTTTCAACCTGTTCGTGACTTAACTGAAACTATAAACAAAATTCGCAATGATAAGCTAACTTATGTCAATTTTTCTAATGTTAGGCGTGGATCAGCGTCTTTGACAACTTCAATATTATCAATATGTGAACACTGTTAAGCTGTACAAAATGAACTATTATATATAGGTTAATATTTTTGTCCACATATAAATAAGAATTCCAAGAAAAATTACAAACGACCGCCATTTTTAATTTTATAATTAACTTGAACACTTGTAATATGGCAAATCATAGTTTTAAATTACCGTCAGTGGTCCAAGTTTCGTCGATTTATTTTTTATTTATTCATTTCATCAGTTTCGTTTCTTACACATGAAACATGTGACAGGTCATGGATTACATAATATCCTACATAATAGCAATTACTAATATAAAAATATACATATACTTAAAATATACACAGATATACCTACAATTTTAACAAAACAATACAAATATCTACAAACAATAATCTCTACATCTGCAAACTGAGTTTAGATACTTCTGTAAAGATATTCTTCGTCAGAATAAAAAGCTTTTTCCTAGGAGGTAGCACCTCAGTTAACTCTTGAAAGTCTGGATAGAACTTATGTTTTTCATATTTTCTGGAAGTGTGTTGAACAACTTCATACCAGAATAGTAAATTCCGCGTTCAAATAATTTAAGTCTGTGTACAGGATATTGAAAACGTTCTTGACGGATAGGGTATTATTCGTGGTGGTTCTGATTGATTACAAATATATTCTGATTGCTCTTAAAAAAATTAGAATTTCATAAATATAAATACAATGAAAAGTAAAAATATGTTTTTTGAAAAAAGGTATTCAAGATGGATTATAATTTATATAGAACATTAAGCGTACAATTATTTTTTTGTAAACAGAATATTTTGATTGATTCAACTGAGTTCCCACAGAAAGCCACCTCATATCCTAGTCGAGAACTGACATAGGCAAAATAAACAACTTTTAAGCTAGTCACTGAGCAAATCACTTTGAGAGCAAAGCAACCGACGCCAGTGACTCAGCTAAACCTGAAACGTGACTTTTTTTCAATTTAAATTTGCGTCTAAGATAATGCGCAGAAATTTAACATTATTTATGCTTTTGATTATTTCCTTATCTTTCGCTACATACTCGTATAAAATAAATTTGATAACTTGAATAGACTTTCAGCTTTACTCATAGACTACACTATTTCCAATTACGAATATCAGTGGCACGCACATATTCATATAATACAGGGTCGTCGAAAAAGGTTGTCCCGATTACAAAAAAAAAAAACTAGCTAAGAATTAGAATAACATGAAATGTCTTTCAAGGAAGAATTCAGGAAATATGTAAGTTTTTGTTTTTTAATGTGACATTTCGTCAGCCATGATCTCCAAAGAATATCCACAAGTTAAAGCCCGCCACGCAAGCAGTCAGTGCAATAGGAGACAGTTTAGAACTGGAAAATTTTGTAACAGTTCGTTTTACCACAAGTGGAACAAACTGAACAGGAAAATAACATTATAGTGCGATATTTCAACAAGTCACGTATTACAACCAAAGACTTCGTGGCGCCCTCAATGAAATGACCTCTGAAAAGACCTGTCTTATTGCACTGGCCTTCTTTTTGTGAGGATATTAAAAAAAAAACACGGTTATATTGCAAAAATTCGCGAGTTATTTTAACTTACGAGAATAGATTGTTGCCGCCTGATATGATACAGCCCACGTGGATAGAAATAGACTATTGATTTGATGTATGCAGAGCAATCTATGAAGCATGTATGATTTCCTGCACATTGAGAAAAAGATAATATTATTTTAATTCAACTAGGTACTTTTTGAGTTATAACTTTTTTGAAATCGGGGCAACATTTTCGATGACCCTGTACATTAGAAACAATAGTGATTCTTACTAGTTTTAATATGCACCCTCAAGGGTTCACCTTAATGAGATAATCCCGAGGTAACCCAGCTGGATTTACAACTTTCTTCATTTAGCCTTGGATTAGATCCCTATCTTACATCTTTCTTATCAGATCTCTCTCAACCAACACTTTCTTTCCCGACCCTGACGCTAAGATTATTCGAAAGCCTGGGGGTCTATTTTATGCTTTTTTTCTTCTTTTTTATAAAACTACGATTACTGGCAAATTTTCGCCTTTATACAACAAAGAAAAGAAGAAAATTTTTTAACAGACTCAGTAAATTGTTCTTGTAAACTACCAACACGCAACGGTGGCTCAACAAGAAGTAAATAACCTTCGAACGAAACCCCACTTGCAGGAAGAAACAATAAAAGTTATTAGCTGTAAAGATGGCTTGTACCTTTCAATGTGATTGTGATTTACCACTCATTATAGTAAATATTATGCTGTAACACTCCATGTATATTAATCCTGAAATACTGGTTGCCTGGAAAAAAACAACCTTAACTTCCACCATTGATAGACCTCGGTGATCCATTCGTGGGAAACGTAAACAATCCGATTACTGTTTATATTTTACTTTAATTCATATTGAGATATACGTATAAGTTGTGTGAAAGTTATAATAAATTTTAGAAATTATTAAGGTTTATGAAAGAAATCTTACAAAAGTGTATTTTGAGTCGACTGCTCGTGGTGCTTCAAACTTCAAAGATCGATAAAGTTGAAGTGATCAAGATTTAACCTTAGTTTGTCTCTCTACCTCCAGAACGTTTGTCTTCTTAAGCTGCGCGCCCACTGGGTCGTCACGGACGGTCAGTACGGTCGATACGGGATTTTTCAAAAGTTCAAAACATTGAATTAAATGAGCATGCGCCCACTGCGTCGTTACGGCCGTCAACGGTGTTCCGCACCTTCGGCATGTCCGATAGAAAGTCTGGAGCTACGAACTGTAGGAATCCTAAACGCAACAAGGATGGATTAATTTCTTCTCTATATAATTTTGCTTCCAGCACCAGTAATAGTGTTTCAAACTTGTCGTGAGTTATCCTGAAGTACTCAAAAACTTTAGATCATCTTCCACAAGGTCCGGGAACAAAGTGTGAAATTCACCACAAATCAATCTTTTTCTGTTAATGTTATGAATCCAAAACCTCCTTTTTCTTATTTTAACATTCTCCTCTTCTTCTATCAAAAACGCACTCACTACCGCAATTTCCTCCTCCACATCCATCTTTCAACAGATCCGCTCCCAAACTGACTTGTGTTTTGGCAGAAGGCGGATGGAGGACAGTGCGGAACGCCTGAACGCCCGATCCAGTGTGCGCATCCCCTCTAAAAAATGCCGTGACGACCATACCGACCCAGTGGGCGCGTAGCTTTACCCAGTGACAACCAGACTCAACGCATTTGCTTCTATATTATAGAGGTTGATCCATGAAAACGTTCACCATTTTAATTATACAATTGTTAAACATACAAATTACATAAAACTACACCAAATCTATTTTTAAAAAAACAGGAAATTCAAAACAGTTACTATTGCTGAGTCTTTCGGTTTGTGTTTGGTACGTACTCGGAACATTCCTAACAAGCTAAGAATAGTATCGACCACACGGAAACTGGATTTCACCTCTGTGAAGGTGGAAAAAAAATGACATGCGCTACTCCAAATCGTCTATTACATTCTACACAAAATCGTTACGACGATTAAGTAAAGATATTGAATATGCCAAGAAAATAA
Source organism: Aphrophora alni (assembly GCA_963513935.1). Taxonomy (NCBI): domain Eukaryota; kingdom Metazoa; phylum Arthropoda; class Insecta; order Hemiptera; family Aphrophoridae; genus Aphrophora; species Aphrophora alni. Next base: position 40,201,542 of record OY740770.1, on the reverse strand, counting down.
AATTACGGCTGTACAAAGTTCATGTTATACAACTGAAGGTGATAGATAAACACAAAAGAGTTCGGTACTGCCAAAGGTTCCAGGCTCGTTAGAGGTTGAAGTCGGATATTCTTTCCATCATGGGGTTTACAGAAGACATTTCTTTGAAAATGTGAATTCACGAAACTCTAGGCACTGAATTGTCAAACATCCATGTAATCTATGATCATCCACTGTATTCCGACAAGATGTGTTTGATGCGTCGTATGAATTTTTGGGCCAATGTTCTTTTACGAAAATTATAATATAGTGGAATTATCTTCATGATATTTGTGGAACAACTTGATAACATCTGTCGCAAGGCTACTTCCAGCATGGTGACGTAACTTCCCATTCGGTGCGTCAATGGCTCCCATAACCAGACCGTCAAAGGATTAATAATATTGAAATCAACACACTTCTCAGAACGTTTAAAAGAAAACATGACGCGACGAGTGGAGTTATATTGTAACGCAAGAGGAGGCACTTCCGACATTTACTTTAAATGAGTTATTTTTAAATTTTTTAATGTTTCTCCATAGAATTATTTAGGTTTTATGTAACCTTTCAGCCAATGTTTATAATCCAAGAAATATGGTAAAAGTTTTCCATCAATACCACCAGCTCAAATGTCAGTAAACATTTAAAGGTAAGTTAAAATGATGAATTTTGGATCTGTGTTTTAAACCTTGTAGCTTTAAAAGAATAAAATAACATATAATAGAGACCTCTTGCTCTCGAATATTGAAATAACCTCAGGGTCAGAAGAGAACAAGAGTTAATTAAGAAAGGTCTGATAGGAAAGCTGAAAGCGAGGGATCTAACCCAAGACTAGATGAAGCAAGATGTAAATCCAGCACCCGTACTCACTCAAATTCTCTGATAGAGAAACAAATAAATAACGTATATCACCTTAGCAACCGCAAAAATGACATCTATTGTCAGCTGTTTTGAATGACCTAAAGTTTTTCTGTAGATTTGATGCAGTTTTATGTAATTTGTATGCTTAATAAATGTTTAATATTAAATTTAAATGGTTAAGGTTTTCCTGTATCACCCAGCACTACTCAGTAGACAAATATTCTCGCACACTCCTTCGCAACCCAAAATAGTAAACAACGTAAGGTATTCGTTAACAACTCCTCGAAATTACCAGCTCGGAGACTAATCTGAGAAAAGTACAAATGAATAATGAACACTTTAGAACGTCGAATATTTCAAAATGAGCACAAGCTATTTAAGAAATTTTCATAAATTGTACGTTCATGACAACGCCAAACCGACTTGAAAAGAAAATTACAGTTCACAAAATAATATGGATACGAATACGAACCCGACGGCAATTCAACGGCGATCAATACATTTTGTTTAAATCTTTAAGGTTTACTTAAAAAATGACAAATTATAAAAATCGTAAGAGCTGATGTTGAGATTATCAAAATATTGTGTTTTGGTCTTGTGGCAAGTTATTTTGAGTTATCAAAAAAATATATGAAAAACCTCCACAGATACGTACCAACCTAGGTTGTTCTAAAAAACCCTAAAAAAAGAAATTTACGTAAAAACACAACATAGATAGTTTAACCCATCGTAAACTTTTCCATGCCGTACGTATAATGTGAGAAGGAAAAAAAACATTCAAAGAGATTGAGGTCATCCATTGACATGACATATCAGATATAAACACTATAAACAAAGTTCGGCACGTAGGCCTTTTAATGATAAATTATGCAGCGGCTTACCGACAATGCACGGAAGGTCGTCATTCACCACTATAATTGTTGATAAGGATATCCCATCTAGATATCCAAACATAGATATAACTCTACAATGTCTAAAGTGTTTCAAATAATATATTCAACACTATAAAAATGTAAATAGTATTAGCTGCAACCGGTTAGTGCTGTAGTTTACCTCAACAACTAAATGTCACTCCATTATGGGCTGTCGCCAGTGACGCAAAAATGGTTTTACTTTATACAGTTAGATACTCTATTTCTTCGTTGACTTGTGAGGACCATATATTCTCAAATATGGCAGTTCTTGGTTGTTTTTGCTTTGTAACCTATTATTTTTCATTTGTTTTACAAAGAAATTTGAGTCAAATCCTAAACTGTATAAAATTAAACTTCCTTACTACCATTGGTAGAGTGAATTACGGCTGGAAGTGTAATGAAACGCTGCACCCCCACTCCTCTGAAAATCGACGCGACTAGATCTCCACCACACTTGTCTTGAAAACCAATTTTCGTCAAGTGTAATCGATCCGTTCGTCCTCACATTTCCGAGAACCGTATACTAATTATTAGTTATTATTATTACCTATCTGTATCAGAACACCATATTAAACAATTGTTGATCCTTACGACGAATTGGATCACTAGCCAATGAGGTCTTCCAGTGGTGAAGGTAAAAGATAGTTTTCATTTAACGCCGTCAGCAGTCCAGGGTTCATAAAATAAATATCAATGGCTAACAGCTACTATTTATTAATGTTATCCCAATCAATGGTTTATCACAATGCAAGGAGCAAGTCAACAAAAAACATTTAAGTTCGATTATTCTCTGCGTGGGTGGCAATCCTGTGTACAGTAGATGTGGTATTTTTAATATTACTTCTTGATCTATAAATATTATTGTGCGACACGTAGCGCGCTTGTCAGTACAGTAGCCTCAGACTAGGATTGTGTCTAGTGTAAGGGGCGTGTCCTCCCTTCTACTTGCTTCCCTAGCTTGACTTGACAGTACAACACATTCCAAGAAAAGTAGGTACATAAATTACTACTTAGCTACAATTAATTCATACAGTTACAACTTCGTGACAGACTTTTATAAAAGTTTTGTTCTTATTTACACCGATAAAAGAAACGAAAGTAGGGTACGCGTTTACACAGAAGCATTTATTTTTTTATTGGGGTTGTACCGCTGAAAGTAAACGCAACAAACAAAGTGTGGAGGCCTCTCCACCCCAGACACATTCCTGCCTTGAGGATACTGTAAATTGTGTTTACAAGAAAGATTGATTTAATTTATTGTAATCTACTGTGCACAAATCCATTAGTAAATTTCACTCAAACATTGAACAACTTTATCGCTTTTTCCTTATTATCATTAAAAGGCGTCCTCAATTTACAGAATTATCAACAAAAACTAACAGCCCTATTAAAATGATCACCTCATTAACATTATCATTTGTAAACCTATTATAATTAATAAACTGTTAGTTACAGTAAGTGAAACATTCTAAATTGTACAGCTAAGAACGCATGATCCGCTCACGCCACTATGACGTCATTGCTTGATTTACGATGGAATCGTTGACTGAAGTATAGGAGTCACCAACGCCAGAAGAGGTTGACTGAATGCAACTCTGATAGCAAGAGCGCCCTGCTGTTTTGCGATTTTGAAATGCAATTCTTTAAATGTGTTTTTTTTTTTAAAACACTAATAATTATTTTAATTAAGTTGCAAAGTTATTATTAACATGAAGTTCAACCTTAATTTTAATACAAGAACATTAGGATCATACAATAAATTATCGTTTGTGAATACTTTTCCAGAGACACTTAATGCTAATGAATATCCACGTTTCTGGTAAAAAAAGTTGTTTTTTTTTTAACGGGTTGATAATGTTGCAACACATTTTCATATATTCTACATATTTATTTATTAGGTAAATCAGATAAGGTCATCTTTTAAACATATAAGGAAGATCATCTTCTGAACTTTTAATTAGGCTAATATTCCAGCAAGTTTTATTTAAGCAAAAAATCTTGACAAAAAGTTATAAAATTTCAAATCTATACTATTATATAAAAATCGAATGGTGTGTGTGAGTGTGTGTGTGTGTGTGTGTGTGTGTGTGTGTGTGTGTGTGTGTGTGTGTTACTCAATCACGCAAAAACTACTGGACCCATTGAGCTGAAATTGTACATGGACATTCTTAGGGTCCCTGGTTAACAAATAGTCCTATTTTTATTTAGAAATATCATCTGGGCACCGCCCTATACGTCAACCCTGTACGAAGGACGGGTACTCTGCTAGTTCAATATAATATGTTTCATTTAAATTTGCTAAAATTATAATGATTTAAATGAACCCATTTGTTTTTATAAATAGGCTATATAGGTTAAAATTGGTATATTTTTTAATGTATTTTATTATTTTTAACACCATCTTAGTTTTATGTTTCACCTGATTGAAATTTTAACTATTTAGTGCATTATTTTTAAAACACATATCATTTAAACATACTCAATAATATCTTTAATGTGGTGAATCACCTTTGCCCAAGGGAAAACATAACGCGCCCGTTGTTATTCGCAAAAATTATAGAATGTGACCTTACACGAAAGAGATTTTTCCTCGTACGGAGTTTTTGACATTTTAACCACACAGACAAATCTAATAGACTGGTGGCAGTTCTGAATAGGTAACATGTGAAATTCATTTATCAAGAAAATGTTAACACCTTTGTGTAAAATCTCCTATTTGAACTAATGTTTCCCTGCTAACAAAAACACCTGACGAATCACTCATTTCTGGATGATAAGGTGCAGCGCTACCACCAGTCTTCAACATGTGACGTATCAATAGATCGAAATCTCACTGGATCGACAGATGAAGGATCAGTTCAGGAATTACCATCTCTGCCAATGCAAAGCCTGCAAGCTCGTAGCGGGAAATTAGGTCAGTGTATAACTCCCTGGCACTTACAGCCAACTCGCCGTTCTAAAAACATTACCCAGCGACAGTTTGTAACTAATATTTTATATTGGTCTAAGAATAATGTATTTTCCCAGATGACTACAAAATGTTTAAAGTGAAAGTGAAAATATCAGCAATTCCAGTAAAATATGATACGGAAGTATATTTTTAAACTTGTAAACTCAAAGAAAACAGAATGAAGTAGAAATAATTTGAAACATATATGATTTTCCTTCTCTAGAGGTGAAACAATGGTGTGATTGCTTTGGTAATGGTGTGCGTAGTTGGAGACAAGAAGGAAAATATTTTAATCGTCGGTTTTACTATTTAAAGCTCCGCTGTTTCAAGCAATACTGTTAAAATACCGGCTAGCTCAGTATTTTTTGATAGGTACTGATTCTAGTATTCTTTAGTAAATGTTTTAAAATCTACTGCAGAATGTAAAACGTAACATTTATAAATTTATTAAAACTCCATTAAATGGTTAAAAACAGATAAAAATTATTTATTATAGCCTACAACCTTAGTTAGGCTAACTATGCAATCGCAAGTAAATATTAAAATTACTAACCGGTCAAGAAAGATATTTACGTTATATTTTTTTTAATATTTGGTATAGACGGTACCGATGGTATGTGAAAGCCATTTTTTAAATAACTTTACTTACTCATTGTAAAGTAATGGTTGTAATCATAACAAAAATGATGAATATATTTAGATAAAATAAATTACTCTTGAATAGAACTATTATGTAACTGTATTAAATCAATTTAGAAATTGTTAAATCACTACGTATGGTTTATTTGTTTTAAGCCTTTGCATCTGAATGATTACTTCGATAAGAGAAATATGATATATTTGTTACATATTTTTATTAATATGATCTGACAAGTAACCCTTTAGTATCTTCAATGTAAGTGCACACTAAATACGAGTACACAAGAGATATGACTGATAGAAATATGTGTTTCACCTATTGGGCCACGAGCAGCCAGTTGAATAATTGGAAATCTGACCCATAAATATTTAATATGAACAAAAACAAAATTTGTATCCAAACAGATTTAAAACAAAACTCAATAAAAATCTAGGTTTTGTTTATATCCACTATTTTTTGACAACCTTTGATTACGAGACATTCTGTATCTAATATTTATAAAGGATGGAAACGTATGAACAATGTCCGACTTAGCGGAACATGTCAAGTATGAATAGAATTTTCTAATAAGAAGTTATTTTAACATAATAAATTCACGAAGTTCTTTGTCTCTTTTGAACGAAGTAAAAGCTGTAAAAATTTGAAAGTATTGTCGTAAAATACTCATAAAGCATGTATGACTTCGCTTCCTGCAGATTTCTTGTAAAATAACGGTATTTTTATCTCCACTAATGAAAAGACATCTTATACAGAGCGAGCAACTTAAAACCGGGTCCAGATTAACGTTCACAATAATATAGTCCCGCGATAGCGTTCCTATACTATTCCTGTCAATTGAATGTTGTAGGCTACAGTGCGTTTAGTGTCGTAGTTTTGTTATTTCAAAATGTCTCGTTTTTGAAAGAATGGCTTGCAATTGTCGAAATTTATGTTCGTTCAGAAGCCTCAAGGAATCATGGAAAATATTCGCTGAATAAGTTTTATACGATATTTAAAAATCGGCTAAAAAATGGGGTACTATAGTGTTCTCATTTCTTTATCTCATATATAAAATCCAAATGTATTGCTGCGTGAATGGCTGCACGAGTGGTCTCTCTTCAACGGGCCCGTTTTAAATGGTTCACTTAAAAAGTTCCGATTTGTTACTGAGTAGTAATGACATATGTAATATGATTTGTAAGATTGGTATAAAATATACATTGCTTATTATATAAATTTTGCACTAACTTTCTCACAAAACCAAAGCCTAAGCGAATATAACTTGTCGTGACCGTCTCTCCAAAAAAATCCGGTTATGAATTCATAGGTCAAAATATGAAAATAAAACTGAGAGCACAACCATACAATATACTTATTATTTACTTAAAATCAATGATACAGTTTATAAATTCAAATATCTTCAAGAGATTTCAATCAAATTTTGAAGAAATGAAAATGAATAAGCTGCAAGTAAAATTCAGTAAATATTTTTGCGAAAAACACAACACAATGTGTGTTGTTGTTTATTAATTTACTTTACGTTGTAAAAGTTATTTTCCTTTACAAACGAGTTGGCACATTAGTTTGAACAATTAACTTCACATTTCGGCAAACATTCATTGAAATCGTTTGACTGACGAGAAGTTCAAAAAATGGTAAAAATTGCCTCCATTAGGACAAAATATGTCAACATACAGAATTTAATCAAAAACTAACCACTTGTTAGTTTGGTGGTAGGAGAAAAATCATCAGGCAGTAGTACATTGCACAGAGTACTACAGACCAACATCATTCCAAAAAAACATTTTTGTTTTAACCAAGGTAATTTGAAAATAAGTTATTCAATCAGTTTCTAGCTTTTTGCTTAATTTCATTTTTCAGTCGCATTTATGATTTCATTCAGTTTCTTTCTTCTGTATCAGTAATACTTATATTTTGGAAATTATACTACGAATAGATAAAACCCCGACAATTCTAACAATTACATCCAACAGGCTTGCTTCTGTTTTAAACCTTCACAAAAAAACATATCTTTCAGAGTATAAAACCGAGCCTTCAACATGGCGATCAAGGTTATTCAAGAAGGTGTCTGACACGATGGTGTGCACCATTCACCCTTCACAATTCACCAAAATCTGCTCGAACTTGTAACAAGGACGTACTTCGATGACGGCATTTGAAGGTGAAACCCATCAATAACAAGGTCATGCAGTTATAAGAAACGAACATTCGAAATTCTGGGTAACTGAATTTCTAATGTTTCCTTTGGGAAGAAAATAATTGAATATCCTCTTAACATCTTCTAGTAAAACCAGACGGATATAGTCCGTTACCAAAAATACAACTGTAGGAATAATGAACATATTATTTTGTTTAAAAAAAAATGTGAAACACGGTTTTTAACTCAATAATGTTAAAAAACTATATTCATTCTTTTTTTAATGTTTCGTTGCTATTGTAGCCTACTTCCATTTGAGGTGGTAAAAATATTCGTCATTTTGAAAAGCGACAAGTTATTTAAGTATGTGCTTTTCTCATTATAACTTGCGAGACATAATGTCAATAATAATTTTTGTCATTATTTATAATATTCCATGCACATCTTTAGTTTACAATGTCTTATATAACAGGTACTTGAGATATTTTTAGAATTAAAGTTTTAAGCGTTGTGCCCAAACCTCATTCACGATACACAAGAATACAGAAAACAATTTGCATTAAAAAAATTATACAAGAATTTGAAATTTTTAAATTAGAACAAAAAACATTACGAGATGAAAGGAGAAAATTGTTACTCACTCATCTATGAAGCAAAAGATTGAATTTTGCGGAAATATTTATTTTTAGACTAAATGATACTAATACCGAACTCCCCCTCCCCCCTTTCTTGTCCTGTAAGTAAAAAATTCTGAAAGCTAAGCGAATTGATTCTGATGAAATATGGTGTGTAGGCTTATTCAATTTCATTTTCAAACTCTGAATTTTTTTGAAAACAAAACTTTTTTTCTAAATGGTGAGATCTAAAAAGTCATTAAAAACTTCGTACTAAAATAATGATTCAAATTCGTTATTATTAGTGACATAGTTTAATCATCATTTGCTTACTTGTAAACATTAACACACGTCGTGTCAAGAGTATGGATTAATTTCCGTTATCAAGTGATTAAGAAAACGAGAAATATGATAAACGCTGTTAGGTAACCACACCGCACAGTGGGGTAAAACAGGAGCTTTCCGGTAAAAACTTCTAGAAAATCATAGGCGTTATGTAACAAAGACATGTTTGAATCAAATAAGACTAGTACCAAGACGGTTTGACTACTTTTGAAGGTCAAAAAGGTCAAATAATTAACGAAATTATAACTTTAACCCGATTAGTCATGAGGGGTTTCAGTTTCAAGACGGTTTGACTACTTCTGAAGGTCAAAAATTCAAATAATTAACGAAATTATAACTTTAACCCGATTAGTCAAGAGGGGTGTCAGTTTCAAGGTTTTTTTCAACGCTGAAAGGAATGAGACTAGTCCCTAGACGGTTTAACAACTTCTGAAGGTCAAAAAGGTCAAATAATTAATGAAATTATAACTTTAACCCGATTTGTCATGAGGGGTTTCAGTTTCAAGGTTTTTTCAACGCTGAAAGGAATGAGACTAGTCCCTAGACGGTTTGACTACTTCTGAAGGTCAAAAAGATCAAATAATTAACGAAATTATAACATTAACCCGATTAGTCAAGAGGGGTGTCAGTTTTTCAAGGTTTTTTCTACGCTGAAAGGAATGAGACTAGTCCCTAGACGGTTTGACTACTTCTGAAGGTCAAAAGGTCAAATAATTAACGAAATTATAACTTTAACCCGAGTAGTAATGAGGGGTGTCATTTTCAAGGTTTTTTCAACGCTGAAAGGAATGAAACTAGTCCCTAGACGGTTTGACTACTTCTGAAGGTCAAAAAGATCAAATAATTAATGAAATTATAACATTAACCCGAATAGTCAAGAGGGGTGTCAGTTTCAAGGTTTTTTCAAGCTACGGTCACTAAACATTGCTTCACACAATTATAAATTAGAAATTTTAAATTGTTAACTCACACATTATGTTAACAAAAAGAACTGACGACTTACACTGCCTTTATTTATTTTCCCGGTAAGTGGATAACTTAGTAAATAATTTGTAACCAAGAAACCCACATTGTTTAAGGTCGGTATTATGTATTTCATTCCATTAGTTCGTAACTTTACATTTTCAAATTTTACTCTAACTGCAATTCTTAATGAACCTTTTATAATTTAAAATTTAGCAGAGACCAAAGTCGGCGGAAGGCTGTTACAATACTTATGTGGGAAACATAAGAGATGTAGCTATCGAAAGAAGTAATAACAGACCGGACCATTTTTCTAAACATTATCGTAAATTAAATTTTCATATTTTTCTCCATGTCCCACTTTGCAATAACATTTCAGGAAATCCCAGACACTATTCTAACTAATTAATTCTAACTAACTATAAAAACTCTCTTATAACAATTGTGTCGATAGCCTGTTACATTATTAATCAATGATTTTTTTTTATAATTATACAAATTGAGCCCCACAAAACTGCAAAACACTTACACGCGTTTCTAGATTTTTAGCCATGGAAAAACAAACTTAATTGATCTTCGCCATTCTGTCCAGAATTCTACAACTTGTTGACTCCAAGAATCCTTAATTTGGTTGGTAAAAATAGCACTTGCCGCCTCACCCTACTGTGCGCCGTTGGCATCAACCCCTGGCTGGTTAGTTAGGTTTTCGTTTTAACACGATAACAAGAATTGTATACACACAAATGATGGTGATTTGTCTGATTAAACACATCATCAACAATATGAATATTCCACAATTATCCAATAACTTTAAAATCAGATTTATTTATTAATTGAAATGAATGTTAAATGTTTTAAAAAACTCCTAGCCTACATTAAACCCCTGCAATTATTCAAATTTTGTTTTTTTAATTTTCCATAATCTGCAACCGACAGAGAACATTTTTGTGTGTTTTAAAATAGATTATATCCTAGGAATATGGTTTGAAATTACATTACTAACAACATTTCGTTCAAAAATTAAGTAAGCATGCATTAAATGAAATTATGATTAGATTTTACTTTCAAAAATAAAAAACAGCTGAGACGAAAATGAATAACCATTTTTGTACGACCAAACTATTCAAATAAATTTGGTTATAAAAATTTAATTAAATTATTATAGATAATTAAACTTTTTAATTTTCTCAAATCAGTATTAATGTATATGTAGACTAGTGTATACAAATTATTGTAACGGCATAAATCAACTTTGAGATTATTAAGATTATATTCAATTTATCCCTGATTCCAAAGATGCTGTTTTAAGATCCTACTATACACGTGCATCGACTTTGATAATTTTTTGTTATTTGGGTAAGTTTTGATCGTCCAGGCATTTTTTTAAAATTTTTTTTTTTACTGTAACGATTTTATAAAATGTAGTTTCAATAGACCCAAACAAACAACAATGATCCCCATCACTCCCTAAAATTGTCAATTACGGAGTTAAGTAAAAAAGTGAATATGAGCCATCGACGTCGTCCTAAAATTCGAATATCTCAAAATCAACCCAACCAATTTTGGTGAAATACGAATGTTTATGACACAAACAATTGCGTAAAAGATAATTACAATTGGTGATGAAATTGAAATGAATCTTGTTATTGCTCATTTGAGATTTTTTTTCCAAAATTAGTCACGAAATAATTTTTTCGTGACATTGTTAAAATTTTATCAATATAGTTTGTACCAATTTCGAGATATCTTTCCTTTTAAAATGTCGTACACGATTGGATTTTCTTTATTGTAAAAGTTCTGACATGTAGATTCCGGAGATAGTGATGCAAAATTATTTAATTCATTAGGGTTAGATTTTGTATCCGAGTGTGAGATATATTGAGCTAGATTTGTGAGATAATATTAGATAGAATAAAACTCGAACACAAGATCTCACAAAGAAAGCGCGTTTCAACGACAAAGTCGCCATCCTCAGTGATAAGTTACATGAGCTACATAACTAAAGCATAGTTAGTTATTGTATCACTGAAGATGGCGTCTTTGTTGTTAAAACGCGTTTAAGTAAACGTAATTTTTGTGAGATCTTGTGTTCGAGTTTTATTCTATCAAAGTGCGAGAAAGTTATCTGTGCGCCGTTTATTTAATAACTTTACTATCACAATCTTCCAAACACAAACACGATATCTTCGCTCAGCATTCGTCATACACCAACGTCACAAAATAAAAAATATTTGCAGTTTCCAGCGAGGTCCGCAGATTTCTAAATAATAAAACGCCAGTTCAAGTAGAACCACGAACGCCGAGGACATCTCATTTACCCAATTTTTATCCCACAAGGCTAGTATATATCATGAATTACGTGTCACAATTAAAAACTCATAACATTTACAGAGAAACATGAAAGATTCGTGCAAACCAAGGTTGTCAGATCAGGTTTTTGGAGGTTAATTTAGACTGGTTATTTATTAGACCCTCCACCCAATACAAATTTACAGCGATAACCTTCAAGTTATAGCCTACACCGTGACGTGTATTGCATCATAATCACAAGGCTGTTATTTAAACATTTCAATTAAACGCCCATTCTAAGCCTACTTTAAACAATGGTGTTTCGTATACGTAAATCAATTTCAGTTGTTCGGAATGTAATCCAGTTGTTTGTGAATACTCTTTGGAAACTGTAACCCCTCTTAAAACAATTGAATTCCACAATAATTATTTCGTAATTGAAATTTTAAAATATTAAAATTTGAGGGTAGCTGCCAAATCGAACTTTTATTGACGAAGGTCAAAGATTTGTTTCTTGCCAATTATTCCTGAACTAAAATATTTTTTTACTTGTGATTTTCCACACGGGTTTGGGTAATTAATCTTTACTTTTTACTAAAATTGGTAGAGCTAATACTTGTTCGGGTCCTTAGAGCAAAATCATTAGAGGCATCGTGTTTTTTCTTTTGACTACATTCAACTTTTTAATTGCCGTTTTGAAGAGACGGAAAAAAAAATCCCATGATATTGCTAAAAATGCTTACATACCAAATTTGAATAAAATCAGCCCACTGCACAGACATCATTTGAAAAAAACCATTTTACAAAACTGATATATCCGGGAAAAACACGAAATCCTTTTTTTGAGCCATCATATAACTTCCTCTATACTACTTATATGTGAGAATGGCAAAATATACTGATCTATATACAATAAGAAACACGTACGGTAAACCTTGCTAACAAAAAAAGAAACACTTTTGCTTTCCAAACAATTTTTGAGGACATATTGACGAATATTTTGGTTTTATGAAAGGCTGTTGACGAAAGTTTGTGGAATGTCTATTTTATTAAAACCTATTTCACTGCAAGAATTCATCAGTTGGCAAATAAAACAAATCAAAGCCAAGGCTATAACAGATTAATAACTTCATCACAAACAGTTATTGTAAACAAAACAAACTTAGTATATAAAACAAAATAATAAGCGCAACAATTAATACAAGCAACGGGAATTGTGTTAACAATTAAACACGCGGTTTAATAAATCGTCGTAAAATAATTACAGTAATTGAACATGAATGTCGGTTGTGGTCATTGTCATTTCAATAACATATAATACAACCCCCCCCTCCCCCATTCAGAGAGACATATTTTTGTAATATCTCTGAAACCTGAAAGCCATCAATTTAGCACAACTCTTATAATTCGTATATTCACTCTTGAAGTAGTGTGATATCAAGACTATCAACATAATCCTTACGAAGTAATACCTTTTATTTACAGAAGATTTAAATAATTATATTTATTTTAAAACTTTAAGACGTACAGTTCAGAAAGGTAGGTGGAAATCTAAAATTAAATTTCTGTAGCACCAACCCACTTTATCCAATTATGTTGCATTTACACAAAGTTTAGAATATTCTGCTGAATGTTTCATCTGTATGTCTCAAGTACAGCTGTGTTTATATATAATGCATCTTGGTATGTAATGATGACATCCACAATGATCTAAGGATTGCTTCAATTGCTGACGAAGTTCGGCGATTTGCCAAGAAGCATTAAGTGAGAGAAAATATAAACACCAGAACATTGAGTTGAGATATTAACTTATTGACAACGCCACAGGCACGTGAGCTAACGTCCATGATATAATTTGTTAATCCTTTTCATTAACGTTCCACTTATAAATCGTACGTTTTGAACATTAAGGCTATAAAACAATTACCTTCTGAAATAAATTGAAATTACGAACAGTAGAGATTACTGACCAATTAATACTACAAACAAAAATTCCAGACAGACTGATTCGATGATAAATAAAATACATTAACTTAATAATGGTAGTAATATATAAATACAGAGTGCGGCAAAAAAAACCGATCTATTTTCTGCGGCGCACCGTTCAGCGACAGGACGTCTGAGGGTGGTGGTGGTAGGCTTGTTGGAAAGCCTACACGACGCCATTGTCAGTAGTCATGGAGCAGTGGTCGCCTGAGCAACGCGCGTTTGTTATCGAGGCGTATTTTTAAAAGCGGCGATTCAATCATTGCTACTCAGCGGCAGTTCCGTGCGTTCTTTCAATTAGGTCGACATGGAGAAGTTCCGTCGCGTTACACAATTATGCGGTGGGTTACTAACTTTAGAACAACGGGTTCTGCGTTGAAAAAGAAGCCGACAGGCCGTCCAAGGTCAGCTCGGACGCCAGAGAACATCGATAAAGTTCGTGCTGCTGTGGAAAACAGTCCTCGTAGGCCCGCTCGTAAACAAGCTGCTGCTTTGAACATGTCTGACCGCTCGGTTAGACGAATTTTGCGGTTCGATCTGAATTTTCATCCATACAAATTGGCTATTGTACAGCAATTATAGCCCACTGACCATGCAAAGCGACAAACATTTGCTGAAGAAATGATTGATTTAAATGCCGATGAAGAAATTTTAATGTTTAGTGACGAGGCGCATTTTCATCTGGACGGATTCGTTAACAAACTTTCGCTATTGGTCATTTACAAATCCCGAACAGTTTCATGAACGTCCTCTACATAGCCCCAAGGTCACTGTGTGGTGTGGTGTCACAAAAACTTGTGTGATCGGGCCATATAATAACAGTCTGTAATAACCAATAAAACATATTGTATCACTGTCAATCTTTGAGTTATTCGTAAGTTAAATGAGATCGGTTTTTTGCCGCACCCTGTATTAACTAATTACACTTAACAGCCCATTGACTTGGTAAACCAGATTTGTAATTATAATTCTTTTAAAATATTTTTAAGTATTTTCTATTATTTTCCAACACATACGTAGTGTCAAGTATGTAATAAATTAAGTTTCAAGTTTTTTGCGGATATATTAGTTTAGATGTTCCTTGAGTGAAAAAAAGAACAGTTTTTTTCTGAATGATGTCCGACTATCGTCTACAGCCCAAACGAATTTGTCTATGTTTATCAATTTGGAGAGCGGCGTATCTCAGTTGGTAGAACGTGTGCATATCTCCCTGAAGTTCAGACTAATGGATTACTAGGCTTCGAGCCAGGTAAATGGCTTTGGGTTTTTTCCCGTATGCGACCTACTCCCTCATCTTCATTAACCTAAAGGTGAAAAAATAATATGTGAAGTAAACAAATGGGGTATTTGAGAATAATTTGGCCATATTTTGAGAATACTGTTATTCATTTTTTTCTTTTTTTTTTTTGATAACTCGATTTTCACATGATAACGATTTTTTGAATATCGGTTTCCAACACTGTAGCCTCTAACAAAACCAAACTAAGCGTATTTGGTTGCTATTTTTTAAAAGGTTGGGTCTAGAGTAATTGTTTAAAAAAACCGCCAAATCGTCCACGAAGCTGTTATAAAAAACTTAATTTCTCAAAATCAGTTCAACTAACATCGTTCAAATTTTTGAGATATGTGAAGGTTAAAGAATCAAACCAGTGAGCAAAATCACAAGTACAAGAAAATTGATACGCTTCAGACAAAATTGGCAAAAAATTATCACCCACATTAAGAAATCGATTCAATTAAATACCATGTACATTTAAGACGTGTGTTATGGCATACGCGAAGTTTAGTTATTTTAAATATGTAAATATTTGTTTAAATAGTATTTATACAAAAGTTTATAAAAAGACTATACCATCAATAAATAATTTATCTCTCCATGAAATGTACTACGGAAAACCTCAGTCATAAAGGTAATAAATGACATTATTGGTGTAAGCCTATATGATTATATATGTAAGCCAACAACAAAGATTTTTGTTGAAGAGGATGTGAAAAAGTTGGTGCAATATCTTTGGTACACAGTTTAATTATATTTAATGAAAAAAAATTTATAACCCTATTTGAGACATTACACTGTATGGGTTAACCATATTGAATTTCATAGGTTCTCACGTAAAATTTAAATATTATTGAAATTATTAGTAATATCACAGATACAACATCATAATTTGAGAAAGTCACAGCGAGACTTCCGCCCCATGACCATTCAACTGTAGACTAAAGCAGTCTCTTCTATACATATTATTCTTGCTTGCACAATGTGGCAACATAGTGACAACGTTCAGACGAAATGCCCACTGCCCTGTCAATGAATTGGCATTCACTGTTAAGGAAAAACGGCATATTAATTTTCGTATGTCAGTTGACCTTCTTGATACTGTACTTTCTTGTCTGTGGTTCAACTGATGAATCATAGGTAGTGCTTACTTGTGTCGTTACTCCTAGCGGTGATGCCAACTTTTGGAATGGTATCCCTCTTATTGTACCTTATTATTCTAAAACTGTTTATAAGAGGGTCGGAAGACACAAGCAACTTCTTTTCAGGTTTGAAAATAATTCTTTGACAGCTTTTGTTGTTTCGGGAGAAGAAGAAACTACCTTCTTCGTTATTTCTGCTGCATCCCTCCTACCTTCTGCGTTTAAACTCATCCGAGTTGCAAAACAAAGTTCCTCGTTGTCATGCTCTTGCAAAAGCCCTTTTTTCTCTTTGAGGGCAATCCAGATTCTGGAAATTATTTTCGAGGAAACCCGACATGCGATGGTCCTGCATTTATATCTCTGTTTTATTTTCTGACAAAAACCGGTCAAGAGTTCTATGGAATTTGTTCCACCTTACTTGAAGCTGTGCACAAAAACTAATCACTAACTTATTGAGTGTCAGTGTTCCAGAATCTGCTAAATTTTCTATTAATGGTTTCTGCTATGTATTTCATTAATACGTCCAGTCTTTGAGAATGCTCTTGCGTATCCCGCCATATATTAAACAGGTAATCCGTAGAAAGGCATCTGTAAAAAAGAAATTCAATATAAAGGGGCAAAATGGGCACTTAAATCTTATCAAATATTTTGGATAAATCGTAGAAAAACGCACTAGCACATAGTTTATAACCAATACATCTCAATGAAAAACAATACTGATTAATAAACGTACATTTAATGCTGAAAATGTCGTAATTTTGTTTGATTTTTGTATAGTAATATTATTTGAATTATAGAACACAACCAGTAATCTTACTAGTAAAAAGAAAGGTAGATTACCTTTACTATTAGTAGTCATAGTTCATGTGAAGCTGTTTAAACTACCGTCCAGGACAAATAACAGTGCCTCACCGCCCGCGCTCAAGTCGCAACTAGCACCGAGTCAGTCAGCCAGAATTTAAACAGGGCTGGGACGTGTTCCGCAGTTATTGTAATGATTATAAATTCAAAAGAGTTTGATAAAAGGTTCCTATCTTTCTGTTTACCAGAAAAAAATTAATGTTTTTAAAAATCCTTAATCCTTAACTATAAATATTTTTACTTTTTCTTACGTAATTTTAATGGAATGACCACTGTGCCCCGCACTGGGAACAGAGACAAACCGGTTAATCCATGTACAAAACTTTTTTTATGGTATTAAACGCAACATTTCTTTTGTCATTTTGTGTTTATAAGCTTATAATTCGAGAACAGCTGATCCAATTTGCAGTTTTCTTTCCTATGTAGATAGGATATCTCGTCATGTTTTAGTCTTTGTTTGATTCACATTAATTAATTAGTTCAGAAGATAGGCTATAACAATATTTATTTACACAGGTAAATCGAAAATCGTAATTTTCTACTTATCTTACGAGTTGTCTAAAAAATTTCACCGACATCATATCTTTTCAATGGCGAAGACGATATAGTGACCCCTACATGGTAAAGTAGGCTATATATAGACGATTAATCAGAGCCCTTATACAAACTCTTATCTCTATTAACCTGTCGTAGGTTTGGTGAGGTCAATTGTTCTTACCTTAATATTTAGGGTGATATAATTTCGCAGCCGCAAGGAAGAAATTGTGACGCGAATGTGAAGAGCTGAAATTACTAACAATTCACGTAAGAAGTTTAATAATACTTTGCACTGTATATTATGGTATCGGTGGAAAGGAATGGATTGTGGGAGTATAAGGAGAGTATCTGAGAAAAGTAGTGGCTCATATTTCTATTCTATAAGTGTACGTGTATTGTCATAAACATATAGAACATTCTTTGTGCCTCCCTTAAAAGCAACCGAGTGACCGACAGGGATATTCCAAAGCGTCAGATTCTGTATTGATCCCGATAAGCAACGGATCTACGAGTCATGGTAGACTAGATGTACATCAAACAAACGAATGTAATTAAACGCAGTATTCTTGTGATAGCGTATACAATATCCGTTCTTAAAACGCTCTTGTGTAACATCTCTCCATACTCTTGTTAATTAGGTAAATGAACGGTAAACAACAATGCGTGACGAAGGTCGTCTGGAGCAATAGGCTTCTTTCGATGTGTCAAGGATTAGACCTTGGATTTCTCAAAATGGGTTCCTTTCTCCTCTCTTTCTCTCACTCTCTCAACTGTTTGTTTACCACTATTTGCTCATTAGTGCTCAACTCAAGACAAAAGATTTCTCTCCCACCATTCGACTTTTTAAGGCGAAAAACCTCTTGGTCATCATCGCCTTGAAAACAAAATCGAGACCCCTAGCCCTCAAACTCTCAAATAACGTCAGAGTCGGAAGGGAACAAGAGATGGTCAATAGAGAATTGTTAGGAAAGATGAAAAAGAGAGATCTAACTAAAAATTGAACAAAGAAAGGTGTAGATTCAGCTAAGTTACCTCGGTATTAAAAAAGCACAGCCACATAGACACGGAGTAAGTGACACAAACATAATTTTATATAGTTACAGGACCATTGTAGTCTGTTACTTGACTTGTGATGACTTTATAACAATTTTTGATGACAATGCTAACAATTTTTGAAAATAGTTTTTAGAAAACAAAAAAAAGAATATTGTCAAATGGTTTCATCAAAATGGCAAGATGGTTAAAATATGTAGAATGTTTAAATGTAAGACTTGTTTCTATGTATATTATGATAATCTTGAATAACAACGTTCAGGAATGAATTAGAATAACAATTTTTACCAGTTTGAACGAATGTCAATTTTAATTTATTTTCAACGACGTATTGCCTTGCAGTTACATGACTACCATGGTGTTACGAATAGCATGACAGAAACGATACAATTATCACTGCCTCACAGTCTATCATTCGAACGATCTTTGTCATGACGTTCTTAAACAAATAATTTATTTTCAACGACATGGTGTCTCGAATAGTATAATAGAAACGATACAATATTCACTGCCTCACAGTCTATCATTCGAACGATATTTGTCATGACGTTCTTAAACAAATAATTTATTTTCAACGACATGGTGTCTCGAATAGTATGATAGAAACGATACAATATTCACTGCCTCACAGTCTATCATTCGAACGATCTTTGTCATGACGTTCTTAAACAAATAATTTATTTTCAACGACATGGTGTCTCGAATAGTATGATAGAAACGATACAATATTCACTGCCTCACAGTCTATCATTCGAACGATCTTTGTCATGACGTTCTTAAACAAATAATTTATTTTCAACGACATGGTGTCTCGAATAGTATATTAGAAACGATACAATATTCACTGCCTCACAGTCTATCATTCGAACGATCTTTGTCATGACGTTCTTAAACAAATAATTTATTTTCAACGACATGGTGTCTCGAATAGCATGACAGAAACGATACAATATTCACTGCCTCACAGTCTATCATTCGAACGATCTTTGTCATGACGTTCTTAAACAAATAATTTATTTTCAACGACATGGTGTCTCGAATAGTATAATAGAAACGATACAATATTCACTGCCTCACAGTCTATCATTCGAACGATCTTTGTCATGACGTTCTTAAACAAATAATTTATTTTCAACGACATGGTGTCTCGAATAGTATGATAGAAACGATACAATATTCACTGCCTCACAGTCTATCATTCGAACGATCTTTGTCATGACGTTCTTAAACAAATAATTTATTTTCAACGACATGGTGTCTCGAATAGTATAATAGAAACGATACAATATTCACTGCCTCACAGTCTATCATTCGAACGATCTTTGTCATGACGTTCTTAAACAAATAATTTATTTTCAACGACATGGTGTCTCGAATAGTATGATAGAAACGATACAATATTCACTGCCTCACAGTCTATCATTCGAACGATCTTTGTCATGACGTTCTTAAACAAATAATTTATTTTCAACTACATGGTGTCTCGAATAGTATGATAGAAACAATACAATATTCACTGCCTCACAGTCTATCATTCGAACGATCTTTGTCATGACGTTCTTAAACAAATAATTTATTTTCAACGACATGGTGTCTCGAATAGTATAATAGAAACGATACAATATTCACTGCCTCACAGTCTATCATTCGAACGATCTTTGTCATGACGTTCTTAAACAAATAATTTATTTTCAACGACATGGTGTCTCGAATAGTATGATAGAAACGATACAATATTCACTACCTCACAGTCTATCATTCGAACGATCTTTGTCATGACGTTCTTAAACAAATAATTATTTTCAACGACATGGTGTCTCGAATAGTATGATAGAAACGATACAATATTCACTACCTCACAGTCTATCATTCGAACGATCTTTGTCATGACGTTCTTAAACAAATAATTTATTTTCAACGACATGGTGTCTCGAATAGTATAATAGAAACGATACAATATTCACTGCCTCACAGTCTATCATTCGTACGATCTTTGTCATGACGTTCTTAAACAAATAATTTATTTTCAACGACATGGTGTCTCGAATAGTATGATAGAAACGATACAATATTCACTGCCTCACAGTCTATCATTCGAACGATCTTTGTCATGACGTTCTTAAACAAATAATTTATTTTCAACGACATGGTGTCTCGAATAGTATGATAGAAACGATACAATATTCACTGCCTCACAGTCTATCATTCGTACGATCTTTGTCATGACGTTCTTAAACAAATAATTTATTTTCAACGACATGGTGTCTCGAATAGTATGATAGAAACGATACAATATTCACTGCCTCACAGTCTATCATTCGAACGATTTTTGTCATGACGTTCTTAAACAAATAATTTATTTTCAACGACATGGTGTCTCGAATAGTATGATAGAAACGATACAATATTCACTGCCTCACAGTCTATCATTCGTACGATCTTTGTCATGACGTTCTTAAACAAATAATTTATTTTCAACGACATTGTGTCTCGAATAGTATAATAGAAACGATACAATATTCACTGCCTCACAGTCTATCATTCGAACGATCTTTGTCATGACGTTCTTAAACAAATAATTTATTTTCAACGACATGGTGTCTCGAATAGTATAATAGAAACGATACAATATTCACTGCCTCACAGTCTATCATTCGTACGATCTTTGTCATGACGTTCTTAAACAAATAAGTTATTTTCAACGACATGGTGTCTCGAATAGTATAATAGAAACGATACAATATTCACTGCCTCACAGTCTATCATTCGAACGATCTTTGTCATGACGTTCTTAAACAAATAATTTATTTTCAACGACATGGTGTCTCGAATAGTATGATAGAAACGATACAATATTCACTGCCTCACAGTCTATCATTCGAACGATCTTTGTCATGACGTTCTTAAACAAATAATTTATTTTCAACGACATGGTGTCTCGAATAGTATGATAGAAACGATACAATATTCACTGCCTCACAGTCTATCATTCGTACGATCTTTGTCATGACGTTCTTAAACAAATAATTTATTTTCAACGACATGGTGTCTCGAATAGTATGATAGAAACGATACAATATTCACTGCCTCACAGTCTATCATTCGTACGATCTTTGTCATGACGTTCTTAAACAAATAATTTATTTTCAACGACATGGTGTCTCGAATAGTATGATAGAAACGATACAATATTCACTGCCTCACAGTCTATCATTCGAACGATTTTTGTCATGACGTTCTTAAACAAATAATTTATTTTCAACGACATGGTGTCTCGAATAGTATGATAGAAACGATACAATATTCACTGCCTCACAGTCTATCATTCGTACGATCTTTGTCATGACGTTCTTAAACAAATAATTTATTTTCAACGACATTGTGTCTCGAATAGTATAATAGAAACGATACAATATTCACTGCCTCACAGTCTATCATTCGAACGATCTTTGTCATGACGTTCTTAAACAAATAATTTATTTTCAACGACATGGTGTCTCGAATAGTATAATAGAAACGATACAATATTCACTGCCTCACAGTCTATCATTCGAACGATCTTTGTCATGACGTTCTTAAACAAATAATTTATTTTCAACGACATGGTGTCTCGAATAGTATAATAGAAACGATACAATATTCACTGCCTCACAGTCTATCATTCGAACGATCTTTGTCATGACGTTCTTAAACAAATAATTTATTTTCAACGACATGGTGTCTCGAATAGTATGATAGAAACGATACAATATTCACTGCCTCACAGTCTATCATTCGAACGATCTTTGTCATGACGTTCTTAAACAAATAATTTATTTTCAACGACATGGTGTCTCGAATAGTATAATAGAAACGATACAATATTCACTGCCTCACAGTCTATCATTCGAACGATCTTTGTCATGACGTTCTTAAACAAATAATTTATTTTCAACGACATGGTGTCTCGAATAGTATGATAGAAACGATACAATATTCACTACCTCACAGTCTATCATTCGAACGATCTTTGTCATGACGTTCTTAAACAAATAATTATTTTCAACGACATGGTGTCTCGAATAGTATGATAGAAACGATACAATATTCACTACCTCACAGTCTATCATTCGAAAGATCTTTGTCATGACGTTCTTAAACAAATAATTTATTTTCAACGACATGGTGTCTCGAATAGTATAATAGAAACGATACAATATTCACTGCCTCACAGTCTATCATTCGTACGATCTTTGTCATGACGTTCTTAAACAAATAATTTATTTTCAACGACATGGTGTCTCGAATAGTATGATAGAAACGATACAATATTCACTGCCTCACAGTCTATCATTCGAACGATCTTTGTCATGACGTTCTTAAACAAATAATTTATTTTCAACGACATGGTGTCTCGAATAGTATGATAGAAACGATACAATATTCACTGCCTCACAGTCTATCATTCGTACGATCTTTGTCATGACGTTCTTAAACAAATAATTTATTTTCAACGACATGGTGTCTCGAATAGTATGATAGAAACGATACAATATTCACTGCCTCACAGTATATCATTCGAACGATTTTTGTCATGACGTTCTTAAACAAATAATTTATTTTCAACGACATGGTGTCTCGAATAGTATGATAGAAACGATACAATATTCACTGCCTCACAGTCTATCATTCGTACGATCTTTGTCATGACGTTCTTAAACAAATAATTTATTTTCAACGACATTGTGTCTCGAATAGTATAATAGAAACGATACAATATTCACTGCCTCACAGTCTATCATTCGAACGATCTTTGTCATGACGTTCTTAAACAAATAATTTATTTTCAACGACATGGTGTCTCGAATAGTATAATAGAAACGATACAATATTCACTGCCTCACAGTCTATCATTCGTACGATCTTTGTCATGACGTTCTTAAACAAATAAGTTATTTTCAACGACATGGTGTCTCGAATAGTATAATAGAAACGATACAATATTCACTGCCTCACAGTCTATCATTCGAACGATCTTTGTCATGACGTTCTTAAACAAATAATTTATTTTCAACGACATGGTGTCTCGAATAGTATGATAGAAACGATACAATATTCACTGCCTCACAGTCTATCATTCGAACGATCTTTGTCATGACGTTCTTAAACAAATAATTTATTTTCAACGACATGGTGTCTCGAATAGTATGATAGAAACGATACAATATTCACTGCCTCACAGTCTATCATTCGAACGATCTTTGTCATGACGTTCTTAAACAAATAATTTATTTTCAACGACATGGTGTCTCGAATAGTATAATAGAAACGATACAATATTCACTGCCTCACAGTCTATCATTCGAACGATCTTTGTCATGACGTTCTTAAACAAATAATTTATTTTCAACGACATGGTGTCTCGAATAGTATGATAGAAACGATACAATATTCACTGCCTCACAGTCTATCATTCGAACGATCTTTGTCATGACGTTCTTAAACAAATAATTTATTTTCAACGACATGGTGTCTCGAATAGTATGATAGAAACGATACAATATTCACTGCCTCACAGTCTATCATTCGAACGATCTTTGTCATGACGTTCTTAAACAAATAATTTATTTTCAACGACATGGTGTCTTGAATAGTATGATAGAAACGATACAATATTCACTGCCTCACAGTCTATCATTCGAACGATCTTTGTCATGACGTTCTTAAACAAATAATTTATTTTCAACGACATGGTGTCTCGAATAGTATAATAGAAACGATACAATATTCACTGCCTCACAGTCTATCATTCGAACGATCTTTGTCATGACGTTCTTAAACAAATAATTTATTTTCAACGACATGGTGTCTCGAATAGTATGATAGAAACGATACAATATTCACTGCCTCACAGTCTATCATTCGAACGATCTTTGTCATGACGTTCTTAAACAAATAATTTATTTTCAACGACATGGTGTCTCGAATAGTATGATAGAAACGATACAATATTCACTGCCTCACAGTCTATCATTCGTACGATCTTTGTCATGACGTTCTTAAACAAATAATTTATTTTAACGACATGGTGTCTCGAATAGTATAATAAAAACGATACAATATTCACTGCCTCACAGTCTATCATTCGAACGATCTTTGTCATGACGTTCTTAAACAAATAATTTATTTTCAACGACATGGTGTCTCGAATAGTATGATAGAAACGATACAATATTCACTGCCTCACAGTCTATCATTCGAACGATCTTTGTCATGACGTTCTTAAACAAATAATTTATTTTCAACGACATGTTGTGTCGAATAGTATAATAGAAACGATACAATATTCACTGCCTCACAGTCTATCATTCGAACGATCTTTGTCATGACGTTCTTAAACAAATAATTTATTTTCAACGACATGGTGTCTCGAATAGTATAATAGAAACGATACAATATTCACTGCCTCAGAGTCTATCATTCGAACGATCTTTGTCATGACGTTCTTAAACAAATAATTTATTTTCAACCTTTTTTTTTAAAATCTCGAGATTTGCACATTACAAAATTTGATAGATATCGGTCACCTGTTTGGGCTGAAAAACGAAAAACATACATCATTCCCAAAAAATCTTTATGTGGGTTTAGGGATTTCAAAATGGACATTTCCGCGAAGAAATAAACAGACATTTTCTTTTTTCCAATCACCCAAAAGTCAACATTGTTATAGACTGAATTGAAGCTATTACCAATCTTTCTATATATAGGTCTACTACATACTGTGTATGTGAAAAATAAAAATCTTATCAATTACAAATTGGTTTTATTAAACTGAATTTCAAAACTAGATTCAATTTGTCTCAAATTAATTTGGAAATGAAACAAATTAGATTACCCATCGAAATTGGAACATGTGATCTTTTGGTTTACAGATTGATACCCATACAGTTTATGCTAAAGAATAACTGGTGATCATTCTAAAATTGTAATCAATGTGAAATTTTTATCGTAACGTATTATTAAAATTGTATACTCTTGAATACCTTAATATTTATATAGGCCTATTTTGTTTGAGATGTCAACTATGAAATTTTATTTAGAATTATAATTTAGTATACCGGTATCTCTGTAAAATTAAACAATATTTAATACAAAATCAGTGTTAAACCTCAGCTTAATAATTATCCATTAAGTCATGGTTAACAGTTTTCCAAATAACAGTGTGCCCAAGTTGCAGTTCTGCAATGTACCTATAAAAAACAGGTTGTGGAAGTGATGATGGAGAAACCATCATTAGTTAGGCTGGATTTAAAATGCATGGCAGTAGTTGCTTCACTGACGATGAATTGTTGAGTTCTGCCAAGTTAATGATTACAATGGGAAATGTGTTGAGAAATCTCTTAGATTGACTTGATGAGATGACAATAAAGTAAAATGTACACAATGTAATTTAAAAGGTTACAATACTCTCATCTAATAATGAAAAATCTCCTTTCTTTTAGGCCCACATGTGCGAAAACATAGCTTAGTAGACAAAAATTATTACCATTCAGTAGATTAATGTATGGTATCTAGAGTGTAGGGTGGGTCGAACTCAAAGTTAACAAACTGTGTATCTTCAAAATTATTTGACCTATCATCATGATTTTTACACATAATTAGAACTCAACAATGTGATAGTCATAGTGAAGGCAGATTTCTAATTTTTTATCTAGGTTAAAAATTTTAATCCACCAAAAATTTCATCAAAGTTGTATACTAGTACCATTTGCATGTTACTTGACTTCTGTGAGCCCTTCAAGGTGTCTTATATCTGAGGTAAAAATAGCAGGTCATATGTATATCCAGTCATTTAGAGTACATTGGTTGTGTGTGCTTGCATTGGAGTACATTGACAGAACTGTTTGCAGTGGATGAAAGAAGAATGCTGAAGAAAATACACCAGCATAAACCTAGCTGGAAAAAAGTTTGGAACTGACAGCTAAAAGATAGCATGAGACCACAACAGACCATTCATTTACTGACCTCTACTTTGGTATTAATATAGCAAATCTCCTAGCTGAACAAAATGTGTTATTAAATATATAGACTCAAGTAGATACTAGATGAGTAGGAAATATTTTTAAAAAAACAGCTCCCATTTAGAGCTGTGATGATTCTAACAAATGTACTTGTTAAATTTGACTAAAATGCTGTTTACTAGAAACTCATCTTGGTAGATTTGGACACTTGTTTTCCTTTGGAGGTCACTCATAGTGAGAATTGGTGCGGCAACCCATAGGAACCTAGCTGGATCCTTCACCTTTCTTTATATAGGCCCTAGTCTTGGTTAGATCCATCTCTTTAATTCTTTTATCTGCCTATCAGGTTTCTTTTATCCAACTCTTACTGTCTTCCGACCCTAATGCTATTAGTCTATTAGAGGACTAGGAGTGTTTATTATATTTGTTTTTCTTCCTTTACCGACCCTGACACTATTAGGATATTCAAGGGCAAGAAGGCTTTATTTTTTACTCTTTTCCTCTTATTTTTTCATAAGGTGATGATGACCAAAAAGTTTTTTTAAATTTTAAATAATAAGGGGGGAATTAATGAAATAATTGATAACATGGTGATTTTTTGCTACGAGTGATGCTGTGTTCAAAAGGAGGCTCATCTTAATATTTTTTAAAAATTTCTAGTCTGTATTGAACTTATTAATTTTGTTTAATTTGTTTACTTTTCCTTTTTTATGTATGTTCTTGTTCGTCATTAGGAACATTATTTGATTTTTTTTTTTTAAGTTTTGATTGTTTTGATATATAATTTTAACTTTTTAGGTTGTAGACATATTTATTATTATGATATACCTATATTTATTGAGATTTCATAATTAGACCTATATTGCTTCATGTTGATTTATGTTCAGATTATGGTTTTAATTTAAGTTTATAACTAAATTGTTGAACTATTAGTAGGCTACCATTCCTTCACTCGCGCAGACAATTGTCAATCAACATACACATATTAGTGTGTAGGGTACTTTTGTAATAACTTGGAGGGAAAAAAAAAAAAAAAAAAAAAAAGCATAATAAATCCTCAAAAACATAAGTTCTGATTATGTTCTGATGTTCTTTCCTTAAAATATAAGTCTATTCATTTTAGAAGTTATGCATTTTTCATAAGACTGAGTATTAATAATATTCACCAGCAAATTTCCAAGCTCTGTGTCTATTTTTAGAGGTAAACAGAAAAAATCTGTGAAGTAATTTCTACATGCAATGGAAAAGGATTAATTTATTTTTTTAATTATTTTACTTTTTCAAATAGAGAAATTTATGTGATGAGTAAAAAATGTTTATTTTGTATCAATACCAAGGCCCAAAAATTGTTACATCTGACATTTTGAAGTACTTTGCAGATCAAACGTGAAAAACAATTTCAATCAAATATGATAGTTTGGTCATATATAAAGTTGTTTTTTTTTAATTCTTCATTATATAACTCAAAATTTGGGGGAATATATCATAAAACTAAAACTGACATTTTTCAAAATATAGCTTATAAGGACAAAAACTAAACTTACTGGATGCCACCTCCGCAAAAATAATGATTTGTAAATTCTCAGCTAAAATGTTTAACACAAATCAAAATGCCAAAACATTAGTAAAATAAAATTCAGTTCATGAGTAATTTAAAAATGCACAGAAATGAACATTCAGATAGTGTGCCTTCAATACAGAAATGAAATTGGAGAATAAAACCTTTAGGTTAGCCTTTAATTGTTTATAATAAAATAAAAGCTAACTTTGTCATAACCTTAGGAAAAAACCCTACAGCAAAACATGTTTTTCAACAAAATGTTTTTTAATTTTTAAATATAGGCCTACTAACACAAAATGTAGCCTTGTGATAGATCATGGGAGTGATGTAATGCTAACATTCTAATTTCTATCCTTATGTACTCAGGCCCAGTTATTAAAAAATAACTGTAGAGGATTCACCATGAAACTATTACCAAAATAGGCCTATATTGAAATTTCTAATTTATTATGACTGTTGACTGCCATCTCGGACCACTGAAAGATGCAACAATGCTGCAGATCATGATGTAAACAAAGAAGAAAGGTAAACACATATTATTAACTATTCTTAGAATATTCATTGTGAGAGTTCTTTAAACAGTGAGTACTGGTACGTTGACAAGGTGGCGGATAAGTCACAAAATTGGTGACATCATACATCCTAGGAATATTTATGACTTAGACATATGTTTCATATATTTACACATTAAAAGTAGGTATCAAATATTATAAAACTTATTAATATTTTATTAAAAACCTGTTTCCATTGATACCATTTCCCAGTCACTAATATCGATCATAGCCACAATATTGTCAAAATTTCTGGACCTTACTTGCTGCCTAAATCAACCACCTCATGTCAGCTAGTCAGGCTTTAAAAGATCATTATGTTTAATTAAAAGCTTTAGAGTACTGCTACCTATTTATCAGACATGCATTTCTTAATAGAACTTTCACTCAATTCCTTTATTTTGACACTTGGCTATGAAGGCACTATAATTCTTTCAGCATTAAAAAAAGCCTCCATCCCTTATATCTAATATCGGAAACTCGACCTAGATATCCTTAATAAGTGTTTGAAACAACATTTATTTTAGTTTTTTTGCCAAACTACTTTAGGCCTACAACGTAGCTAACTTTCAAATACTTGCAATTTGGTATAGCCTACAATGGTTTATATTATTAAATTTTATATTTCACTAAAATTTGATCTAAAATGGTAAAATTTGTTTTGAGAAATATTTCTTTAAAATAGCATTGATAAATTAAAAAACTATTTTTTAACCGTAACTCCCATATTGTTAGTTGGAGATGGCGAGCAATGGGTAGGCCTACCTTAGGGAATACATTAAAGCAAAATTGACCCAAAATCACTACCCTAATGTGTTCATCACTCTTTAAATAATGAATGCTATTTTATCTCTCATATTATATACAATTTTATTGATTGTTATATTACCTGAGGCTTGTTATATCAGTTAAGGCTCTATATCTTTAGGTTATTTACATTATTTTAAAAGTTATATTAGCCCATTTCAATAGCCTTATTGTTATCGTGTTCCTATAATTTATTGATTTATTAAATTGTTGTCCTGTTGTTAATATTATTATTTTTGTAAATCCTTAGATCATGGCAGGATAACAATTATTGCCTATGACCAACATATAGCCATTAGGCCTATGTTGTCAACATTTTGTTGTACACTTCGCTGCAAAAGAAATCTTATGTTGTCATTTTGTAAGGTAAGAGCTAAAATAGTAGAACGGAAACTAATTTTTTTTTTCAGGATAACGCAAGCTAAGTTACAGATTTTGGGAACAGAAATGTTTGTACAAAAATATGAACTATAAACATCATTGATTATTAAAAAAAGTTAACACAACTAGAGGTGGGGCCACTCAATAAAATGAATACCGTACCAAAGATAGTGGTATTTCCTAAAGCTCCAGAATTGTTATTTAAAAGCTTAATGATTTTGTTTTAATTATTATGCCTATTACAAAGCTTCATTTTTAATGAATTAAGAATGGTGGAAAGAGAATTCTAATTAATACCCCATATTAGGTTAGGTGTGCCTAACCAGTCCTATTTCATTGGCTCGCTATAAACCAAAAAGATTTATCTATTTGTTTCAGGTCATATCAATGGTTAGTTATTCTATGATATACTAATATAAAGAATTCTCATGAAACAAAATTGCAGTAGTCCTAGTTATCATATTCAATGTCAAGATTCTTTAAATTTAATTACAATACCTAGGCTTAACTGCTAGGGCATGTTATCTGGAATATGGCTTTATATGTAATTTTATAGACAAAGCAACTAAGATAAATAGATTAACAATCTGGTTGTTGGGCAATACCAAATTTGTATGCTTACTATTAACAATATTAAAAACTTTTAGATTGTAGACCTATGCTAATACAAATGGCTATTGACAACTCTTTAGGCCTATGGAAAAAATATAGCCTATTTTTAAAATATACCTAGTTACACTACATTATTTAAAGAATGCCAGGTGACTTACCCAAATGCATACTGGCTCCTGTATCATAAATGATACAATATCCCCAAGAAAAACACCAACAGAAGATAATTTATGAGAAAATCCCTCAATGTAATCACTGGATTCATTCTTAACCGTTTCAAATGTTTCAATATTCAATATAGATGTCGAATTAGTTTTCCATGTCGGATCACTAGTAACATGAATGGCATAATAAACAGAACATGATAATAGTAATACACTTATGGCTGTATAAGCCTGGAGGCTAGGTAAAGGTAATTTTTCCAAAGGAATTACAGGCATTTTTAGTATCGTTGCACAATATTTCACTTTTAAACACTATTCACATTGCACTAAGAATTAACAAATAATAATTACGTTGCGCCTGTTGTCGAACGGATTTATTAAAATACACCGTCTAGTCGGAATGGACACATTAGATTATGTGCTGTCTGCTAAATAAATGTTGGACGTTGGACGTTGGAGTTGTGAGTCGTCCTCCCTGCCTAAAGTGCTGCTGATATCGGATATTGTTCAAACTATTAACGTACCTATATCCGTTTTGAAATTATTAATCCCGGCAAATTGTCTAAATACAGTTTGTAATGATGGTTGCATTTGTTAACCAAATGATAATAAAATCATTTATTTATTAATTTGCTTTACTAAAATCGTTGTTAGAAGGTTATTCAAATAAAAGACAAAAATCTAATAATAATTGAAGAATTACTAATCCAGTTTGTTTCTCGGTATAAATGAAAATATAACTTAAGTACCTAATAGCCCTATTTGTTGGGAAATACAGGCGAGATATTGTAAAATTAATCAACTTGTTTTATCAACCAAAATGTAATTAACGAACAAAATTGTTTGTAAAACTAATAACTTAATTAAAGAATTATATGTCAATGAATAATAGGTTAAAGACAAAACAAGTTATACTGTACATGGATTGTTAACAGGCCGTACCATTTTAACGTCATCCAAATAAATTCCAGACATACAACATGAAGATAATTTTCAAAATTGTTCTTAATTTAAACTGATCCACAACAAAGAATATAAGAATCATATTTATATCTTTTTTATTTAATTTTTTTATCAATAAAATTAGTCCATAACTTACTCCATGCTTCTTGTTATTTTTCAAAATTCTGACAGGTTTTATTATCTCTTTGTTTTCATCAAACATGTTTATATTAGATTATCAGCTGTTTATTTTTATCAGCTGTTTTATTGGGGGTTGGGGGGATTTATAATGTATAAATTCAAGTTATTGTGATTTTCCTTGTTGGAAATGTGACACACAACGCTTTATAACAAACTAGTTAAATAAAAGCTTTAAAAAAAGTGAACAAAAAAATCTTCATCAAAAATGTAATTTGGCAGTTGTCAATAAAAAAGTAAAAATGAATCATGGTCGTCTTTGAAAAGATATTTATATATTTCAATAAATGCCTAAACTTGCTTTGTTTGTGCCATAAACACGTCATCTTTGATTAAAATCGACGGTGGTTAAGGTTCATTTTTTTTTTATTGTCAGTAATACCTGAATCTTAATATTGTTTTACTAGACTTTTAAACAGCTCTTTGGGCAATTATGTACCGATATGTTTGGGCATTTGAAGTTTTGTTTGGGTAATGCACTTGAAGAATAAGTATTTGATAAAAATAGTTAGATCAACTTTTCGCTAAATTTTGTGTCTTAAAACAGAAATATCCTAAATAAATCGATTTTTACCCATACCATATTTTTTTTCCAAACTATGTAGGCCTATATGTGAAATAGTAAAAACGATACTACATTACCCGACCTGGCCTATATGCAAAATATTTATCTAATTCAAAAATTAAGTAACCGAGCAAAATAAGAACTAAGTCACCTAAACAATAGACTATAATTACCGCTAATTTGACATCCCCCTGTTTTTAGACTCAACTATTCAGTTATTTAAAATAATCTTTGTCCATTTGTAACAACACGCTGCACACCACTGGGAAAATGTAACATTTTGTTTATTCATAGTCTACATTATTCTTCTTCTGTGGCGTAACAACAGCCCATTTAGAAAATCAGGGCCTCCAGTAACCCCAACCACCAGTCTCACTTTAGACAGGCTTGGTACCGGTAATCCAGATGAGTCCTATCTTAATCTTTCCTATCAAGTCTCTCTTGAGCAACTTTTGTTATTTTCTGACCCTAACGCTATTTGGTGGCTAGTGTCTTTATTATTTTAGGTTTTATGATTTTTTTTTTCATAAGGTTGTTCTGTCTTTAAACAACTAAAAATAATAATAATAATAATTTAAAACATGAAGTAAATATTATGTATTGCACAGAAAGCAGACAGTGGAGTAGTGGAGTGATGTCGGTTCTTCAACTTATTCTATAGAACGCTGACAGCCAATGTTATGAAATGATCATCGATCCAACTTATCCCAGTGATTTAGCTCTGTGTGTGCGTGCTATGCGTGATTATGTGTGTGCGTGTGTGTGTGTGTGTTTTAGTACACGCCCTATTTAGCCGTAGGTTTCCATAATTTTAATCAAATTTGGTATGTAGGCTCGTTTTTAGGATTTTCGTTATAAAAAAGAAAAGTCTAGTTTTAAATTTCTTTCCTTTTCAAATTCAAATTTTAAAAACCTTCATAATTAAGGAAGAAAATACCGAAAGGTCATGAACTCAGCTATTAGGCCCATTATTCTGTTGTTACTATCATATTCGTATATATCGATATATTTGATATATTACGATAATTTTTCTTATATTACGATGTATTTTGTAGAAGATGATGGATGACCGAGAGGTTTTCAATTGTAATCAGAAAGAGGTAATGAGCCTACCTATGACTACCTTCTTATCTGGAAACGCATAGATTTGCTTTTAGATATGTCTAAAAATAGTAAGTTTCGTTATTTTAAATGTACGCACCTAAATCTATATAATTCTGAAACGTAAGGCGCGTCTCGTTTTACTTCCATTTAAACATACTACTCCTATATAATTCGTATGTAGGCCTAATGATCTATTGAATATTACCTAGTGTTACATGTTAATTCCGAACATGTTTTAACAAAAGATGTCGTTTTCCAACCATAATAATTCCAACTTAAAGCAATAATTATAAATTTGATTTTTCTGATTTGGAGATTACACTGTTCATTACCTGTTTTGGTGGTAACTCTTCTATTTTATATCCTAATAATCAAATCTGGTTCTCTTTGGAACTGCACAATATATCTTATTAATTATGGATTGTAGTAGAAATTAGTTAACTGTATTAGAAATAATAAGATTAAAAGGGAGTGAAGTATAGGCACAAATAATATTATATAAACATAAAACTATATCTTATTTCAAACCAAAATGACTAGCAATAGTGAATAACTGTGCTTTCGGTCTATGCGTAGTGTCAATATAGTCCAAAGGTAGCAGCACAGACCACAATTGATTCTTCCTTGTCTGTATTTGTGGTGTGAGAGTTTATAATTTTTAATGTTATTTTTTTTTATGTTGCTTTATTCAAATAAATAAACTATTTATTTATTTACAAATAAATTATTATTTTTAACATTTCTATATATAACTTTAATAGATTATATTAAAAATTAACACTGTTTTTTAATCTTTTATATAACGTCAAATCACAGAATACGTTTTGGAAACGATAAGTATAAATACAATTATGTCCTATTTAGTCTTCGTACTTGCTTCGGCAGTACATATACTAAAATTGGAACGATACAGAGAAGATTAGCATGGCCCCTGCGCAAGGATGACACGCAAAATCGTGAAGCGTTCCACATTTTTTGATTTTATAAGTTTTGTTATATTTATTTATTTTTTGTAAATTGTAATTATAATTTCATACACATTACTCATATTTTTCTTATAATTTCAGAGAAAAAAAATTCTGTTTTAATTTTTTGGTCTTAAAACACAGTTATAATTTTTTTTCAATTCTAACTAAATAGATTCTGTAGAAAAATGTCTAAAAAATATTACTTAACCTTTTTAAAACTGGGACTGATTTCTTCTTTTTTATGTCTTAGGTGTGGTGATGTAAAAAATCATAATTTATAATAGATTTAAAATCCGCGGTTTAGTGCCGAAAACAGGCTGTTCAAATCATAAATTTATTCAATAACTTCATAAATAAAAGAAAAATAGATTTTCAAGAAAACCAAATATGTAATAATGTCAATTTTAGTATAATTTGTTTTTTATAAATAGAATATGTAAAATTTGTGTTATGTGGGGAGTATGTTGAACTTTGGTAACGTTTACCGGAACAGCTCTCTTGCGGAAGAGAGAAAAATCTCGTGCTTAGATCAGTCTTCGTTTGGGGCTAGTTGCTCTAAGACCTATGAATGGCAGTTCTCCGAGTTTCTGTTCGAACATTAAAAAATGTGTTCAGAAGTTTTAAAATAGTAAAAGACATGGTGTATTAACAATTTCAAAAGTGCTAAGACAATATTGTTTTCAATAAATAAACTTTTAAATGAAAAAGCGTAATAACTTGCAATTTTGAGTTATGTTGTGCAATCGCTGCCACGTGATTTTCGAATTCTCGATAAAGAACTCTTCTATAAGATATATGGAACAATTAAAGTTAGCATAAGACATTAATAATTGGTTGTAATACATGTACAACAAAATAAATCTCGTGAGCGATGAACAAAAGACAATTCGTTGATAGTGGACAAAGCATCTCTAAAATTAGCACGCAGTCACATGGAAAGACACGAATCATCC
Organism: Aphrophora alni; assembly: GCA_963513935.1. NCBI lineage: Eukaryota > Metazoa > Arthropoda > Insecta > Hemiptera > Aphrophoridae > Aphrophora > Aphrophora alni. The sequence continues at coordinate 40,166,150 of OY740770.1, read as the reverse complement.
TTCGAGGAAAAGTGTTTTTTTTATAAAGAACATAACGTGATTTGGTATAACACGTTTAGACTTTCATTATTTAACCATATATATGTACTTTGAACAATTTAGAACTTTTTATATACTTTCAAGATATATATTTGATATCATAAAATTATGTATTTCATTAATAAGATTCAATGTGTTTGTTGTGGAGTCTTTAAGTAAAATAATATGATCAAATAAAGTTATTTGTTTTATTAATAAAACTAATTCTCAATTTCAGTAAAAATTATATATTTTATAATTAAATTATTTGCTATGAGAAGTAAAGTAAAATCTTTTTTCATTATTTTTTGGAGTTGCAACTAAATAACTTAAAGTTATTAATATAATTTGATTAGATTCTTTTTCAAATGATAGTAATATTGATAGGATGTAAGATGTCTTATATAAATTTTTCTTTTTTTATTTCTGTTACATGAATCTAATATGTTTTATGTTTAATAAATTTTTATGTAATATTTCAGAGACAAGTGTTTTCATTTTTGAAACCCAGAATCACTGTGAGTACACTGTAAAAAGAGCTTGCGACCCCAGAGATTTTATAAATGATTAAATTCACTTTTTTCTAAATTGGTATGCTAAAGCAAACCTGGCGCCCTATAGTCGAGCAAATTAATAAATGACTAACATGTTAAAAATAAGAACACCTCTTTTTTGAATTGTTACAAATGTCGCCGCAACTGTGGGCCTTTTTAGTCGAAAATACAGTGATTTTGGTAATGAGAACTCTTAAAATCAAGGTAAGGACTATATCATTAATAATAAGAAAGATTCTCTTAAAAATTTGTGTTGTTTAAGTATATTAGATTCTGTTGTGTTAAGTAAAATAAATTTAAATGGATACAGTAATAATAATCGTTAATAATAGTGAACAGGTTAGGATGATGATTTTGATAACTAAAATTTAAATTTAAAACTAAAGACTAATAATAATAATAATTAAAATGGAGGATACTAATAATAATAATCTAAAGGCTGAAGAGGTTAGGGTAATTGAACCAAATAGGTTAGATGAAGGTAAAAAATCTCAAAGTGAGGCGTTTATGATAGAAATGCTGATAGAAATGAGAAAGGATATAAAAAGGTTTGAACAAAGTAGCTTAGAAACAAAAAAAGAAATTAATCAGAGTAGGTTAGAAACAAAACAAAATAATGTAGTTTTAAACAATAAAATTGATCAAGGTAGTTTAGAATTAAAAGAAATAAGTAACAAATTTGATCAAAACAAGATAGAAATCAATGCTAAACTGGAGGTTTTTAATATTAGACTTGAACAAAATAATGTTAAACTGGATAAAATAGATAATGACCTGAAACAGAGTAAATTAGAACTAAGACAAGATAATTTAAATTTAAAAGAAGCAATGTGTAAAAAATTTGAAGAAATGAGGGTTGAATTAAAACCAAATTATGTGAAATTTGAACAGAATCTTAAAATGGAAATTAATGTAATGGAAACTAATAATAAAGTAGAAATTGAAGTAAGCTATTGTGAGAAAAAAGTAGAATTTGAACGGATTAATAGTGTAGAAGGTGTTTTAGTAGAAAATATTAATAATTTAGATAATAATTTAAATCAAGCAATAGCTGAAATTGAAATTAACAGTTTTAATGAAATAAATAACATGTCAAATGATTTGATAATAATAGAGGATAATTGTGTAAATGACTGTGTTCAAGAAATTGCTAAAAAGATGAATAATGGGTTAGGTAACAAGGTATATCCAGAAACAGCAAATAATGTTGAAATTAATATGTCTAGTGGGGTTGGAATAGGTATAAGTAATTTGAAAAACAAAGTAAAAGTAAATAATCTAATAATAAAGGAATCAGCTGTTTATCTTAAAAAACGAGTTTACCATAGGATTGTAGATTTTGGAAAATATGCGATGTTAGAATTTAGAAATATTTTTAGAATACAAGAACAAGAAATTAAAAGTTTTTGTGAAAAAAGTAACTTTAAATATAATCTTGAAAGTAAAAATGTAGAAATAGTAAAAGAAGGTTTTGTACTAGTGTATAAGAATGGTGGGGTTAGAATTCCTGAACGAACAGATGTTGAAATTAGGTCATTAGATTCTAAGATGTTTGAGGGAAGGAGGGGTGATGGTATGCCTGAGAATGAGAAAGAGAGAAGTATTTTGTCAATACTCCGAGACAATAACAAAGTGGGATCCTTTGTTAAGAAAGGTTCTATTGTAATGAATAGGCAAGACAAACTGTCCATGTGGACAGAGGTATTTAACGCTAGAGATATTTACAAAAATCAAATCATGTATTTTAAAATCTTTCACCAATCTGGGAACCATCGAAAAAAATGTATGATTTATAATTGAGTCATAATAAATTGAAATTTGGAATGAATAAATAAATGTAAGGACATTTTATAAACACACGGACTTGATTTTTAAAAATAATTAATAAAAAAGTAGTTAAGATTTTGTTAATAAGTAAGTTTAAGTTTGAAAATGAATGATTAAGAGTTATGAATATTAATAATTTGTGTGTACTAATGAATTTTGTAAGCTAAGAAAAAAATATAGAAAATAATTATTAGCCAAGCGTAAAATATTAAGAGTTTAGTTTTAGAAAACGTTTAGGTATTTGTAAAGTAAAGACGCTGGATTATAGCAGTGAACAACTTTATATGTTTATTAAGATCTTAATATTTAGAAAACGTGACGAAAACAGATTAGCTAGATGAGAGGATCATTGGAGCTGCAAGATTGTTAGTGAATAACCGAGCGTTGTTTATACTAAGATAAATATTGACTTTACGTGTTAAGATAAAGCAGATTAATTCGAGGCAAAGATCCCGTGTAGTGTTGAAGAAATAATATTCAATTAAGTAGGTGGATTCAATAAAATATTCAATAAAATGTGACGAGAGAGAGTTGAGATTCATTTGCAGATCGTATTGGAACCAAAAGGTCTTCATGTCTTATCAGTAGACAGATAAGGATTGTCTCATATCGAGGGGACTTGTTTATTCCTTAGTCAGGTATAAATTCCTATGCATGACATTGAGACGAAATATAGGGTGTTACCAAAATGCTGTCTAGGAAAATAAAAAACCTTTGACGTATAATTCTAATTTGACTTGTGTTTTCAAATAAAATTTACTTAAATAAAGGATAATTGGCTTTAAATAAAGTAAACAAGAACAAAAGTAGATTACTTAAATAACTTTAATAGAATTAAAAGTAAATTTCTAAGTAAAAAAAACTTAGAATAAATTTTAAAAATAAAATTTTCGTTTTGAATTTGAATAATAACATCTAGAAAGGATTACATAAACAGAAAATCGACGATGCTAGTAATAAACTTGGTAAAAATAAACATTATTTCAACTTCGGATGAAACGATTTTAATGAAATTTTTTATGAATTTTAAAATTTTCTTCGTGTAGATGCATTTAAGGAGTACATGAACATTTTGGGTGGATGGTTGAGCGTTTGTGTAGTCAAAATAGAATGTTTTATTCGTAAGAATAAGGCATTCTGAGACTGCATAAGAGGGTGTGTTGTGAAATAGGGATGTGTTTTGGGTTTTATCTTGAATCAAGTAGGGATATTGCATTCAACCACTGCACATTTCAACGTCACAACATGTTACTCTGTGTAAGAGTCTAAAGAGCAATTAGAAGTATGCACGGTATAAAGTAGACGGTTAGAAGAACCTATGTAGGAGAGGTTAGGAAGAAAAATGCATAAATAAGTGTGACATTATTACATGAAAAAACTTCATGTAATAAATTTTAGACAGATGTTGAAGGCAAATAAATTGTAGGATATATATGCAGACGCGATCAAGCTGCATATACATGGAATAAACCGGACGTGACATTATTAGGGAGTACTTACGTAACTAAATGTATAATTTTTATAAAACTGTAAAAATGTTGATTAGCTGATTAGAATAGGTAATTAGATGTTAAATTGTAAAACGATAAGTTGTATGTTTTGATGTTATAAATATTAAGGATTATTGATTAGATAATATGAGATAAAAAATTGTTAGTTTTAAGTGATTTATGATTTGTGAATATGAAGAATAGTTGTTTAAAGTTTGAGAATCTATGTGAGTTTTGCCAAGACAGATAATAATTAAGTTTTTTAAGTTCTTTGATGTTAAATAATGAATGAGGGAGGTTAAGTTTTTGTTTTTTAAAGGAAGGAGTAATAAATTAAAAATGATAAGAGAGATTTTGATGAGATTTATAAATGAAATAAATAATTAATGATTTTTAATAAATAATGTTTGAATTTAAAACAATAGATGATTGTGAGAAGTTATTTGATAAAGGTGTCTAAAGATTTTGATGAAATACGGTGTTAGCTGGGAAAGCAATGATATTTTTTTTATTTTTTGAAGTTTTTGTATACAAGTAATAGATGATTAAGAAGATTTTAATAAGAAGTAGTTTAAATGAGAGATTTTTGAGTTTTATATGAAGATGATGACTTTACAGAATTGTTGAGTAAAGTGGTATTTAAAATGAAGTTGTTCTGTTAATAAACTTTTATAAAGAAGGTAGTTAGGTTGCATTAATGGTAATTTTTGAGTTTTTAAGAGGTTTTTTGAGTACTGCGATGATATATAAAGAGGAATACGGCGATTTTAATGAAACAAGAGGAGATTTAAGGAATTCTACGAAATACGGCGATTATTATGATTTTTTAAAGGAAGCTACGTTGAAATAAGGAGATTATTTATGAAATAATATAGGTAAATAATAAGGAGTTTTTTATTATGAAGAATTTTGTTTGGGGATTAATGCAACTTTGATTATTAAAAAATGAAAGATAAGATGGAAATAATTTTAAGATAGAATACTGAGAGATGATACAATGGTAAAGAAGTAATTTTGAAATAAATAGATGAGTTTTGTAAGTGAGTTTATATTTTTTGTAATAATGATGTTATATTTTGAATTTTAGTTGAAGAAAAGAGCTTTTTGTAATTGTAAAATCAGTAGTTAACATGTTATCCCAGCGAGACAAAGAGTAATTAAGAATTTGATAGAGAATAAATAGTTATTGGATTTAAACTAAAATAAATAATAAGATTAAAATCTGAATTGAAAAGTTTTAAGGTGAATTAAAGTAATTTTGAATAATAAGTAAATAATTTTGTAATAATGTTAATTAAAAATGAGAGGTCTTAAATTGTAATTGTGTTTAGTTGAAAAATGATTCAGATGAATATCTAGAGTCAAAGGTAGATTTTCAAAGGATGTAGAAATGTCGTCTTGGCAAAGAGGATGAGACGTAGAAAAAGTATATAGACGGCTGTCTGGGAGATAAGCTTTGAGTGACGGGATCCTGTCAACAAAAAAAAAATGTTGATGGAAAGTTTCAGCCAACGAGGTTGGAAAGGAAAATGATGATGGGTTTTATTGGATAAATAGAGATAAGGCTTAGCACTAATTGATTCGTATATTTTAATATTTATGAGTTATGATGACTCAAATAAATTGAGATAGTGAAATAGGATTTTAGCAAATAGATTTTTTAGTTTTTATGTAAAAAGAGAATCTTTCTTAAATTAGGTATACTAGTGATACTTATTTTCTTTATGAGGTCCTTAACTGCTGAAATAAGGAATCTTGAAAATCTATTGAAAAATTTTTCACATTTTGGGTTTTTCTTTCGAATTGAGTTTATATATATAGAAAAGATTTATAGTACAATACTTGTATTGTAATACAAATCTTTTGTGGGGTTTTGTGGTGATGTAAAAAATCATAATTTATAATAGATTTAAAATCCGCGGTTTAGTGCCGAAAACAGGCTGTTCAAATCATAAATTTATTCAATAACTTCATAAATAAAAGAAAAATAGATTTTCAAGAAAACCAAATATGTAATAATGTCAATTTTAGTATAATTTGTTTTTTATAAATAGAATATGTAAAATTTGTGTTATGTGGGGAGTATGTTGAACTTTGGTAACGTTTACCGGAACAGCTCTCTTGCGGAAGAGAGAAAAATCTCGTGCTTAGATCAGTCTTCGTTTGGGGCTAGTTGCTCTAAGACCTATGAATGGCAGTTCTCCGAGTTTCTGTTCGAACATTAAAAAATGTGTTCAGAAGTTTTAAAATAGTAAAAGACATGGTGTATTAACAATTTCAAAAGTGCTAAGACAATATTGTTTTCAATAAATAAACTTTTAAATGAAAAAGCGTAATAACTTGCAATTTTGAGTTATGTTGTGCAATCGCTGCCACGTGATTTTCGAATTCTCGATAAAGAACTCTTCTATAAGATATATGGAACAATTAAAGTTAGCATAAGACATTAATAATTGGTTGTAATACATGTACAACAAAATAAATCTCGTGAGCGATGAACAAAAGACAATTCGTTGATAGTGGACAAAGCATCTCTAAAATTAGCACGCAGTCACATGGAAAGACACGAATCATCCTTCGAGGAAAAGTGTTTTTTTTATAAAGAACATAACGTGATTTGGTATAACACGTTTAGACTTTCATTATTTAACCATATATATGTACTTTGAACAATTTAGAACTTTTTATATACTTTCAAGATATATATTTGATATCATAAAATTATGTATTTCATTAATAAGATTCAATGTGTTTGTTGTGGAGTCTTTAAGTAAAATAATATGATCAAATAAAGTTATTTGTTTTATTAATAAAACTAATTCTCAATTTCAGTAAAAATTATATATTTTATAATTAAATTATTTGCTATGAGAAGTAAAGTAAAATCTTTTTTCATTATTTTTTGGAGTTGCAACTAAATAACTTAAAGTTATTAATATAATTTGATTAGATTCTTTTTCAAATGATAGTAATATTGATAGGATGTAAGATGTCTTATATAAATTTTTCTTTTTTTATTTCTGTTACATGAATCTAATATGTTTTATGTTTAATAAATTTTTATGTAATATTTCAGAGACAAGTGTTTTCATTTTTGAAACCCAGAATCACTGTGAGTACACTGTAAAAAGAGCTTGCGACCCCAGAGATTTTATAAATGATTAAATTCACTTTTTTCTAAATTGGTATGCTAAAGCAAACCTGGCGCCCTATAGTCGAGCAAATTAATAAATGACTAACATGTTAAAAATAAGAACACCTCTTTTTTGAATTGTTACATAGGTAAAAACATATTTCTCCCCCCTCTCCCCATAAGAAACAGGTGAAAATGGTAAGGTTTGTATAAAACCTATTTTCTATCAACCAAAATTTTTACTTCATCAAAAAATTAACCAGTTTCCATGTTTATAAATTTTAATTTAACATTAAATGAATAAAAAAATAAATCTTTTGGATTATAATTTTCATTCTAGCAAATCATATGGTGCACATATTTTGGGGTAGGAGAGATTTAGTACATAGTATATAAATAACCAATCTCAAAATCAGGTGAAAATTTATTCATATTGATAATAATTCATTTAATAGAAATCAACACCTTAATTAATTTTGAGTTTATTTTATATTATTAGACCGTTAATAGCCTATATCATGGAAACAGTAAGTCGTAGAAAATTGATTAAGTGAATGTCATAAAAATCTATTTATTTAACAAAATTATATCCGATTTAACGAAGTCATCGTTAATTTATGGTCAGTATTTCTGGAATGTATGATATTTACATTGTTGTTTTTTAAAGGCAAGAAAAAACATCATGATCATCATCGCCAAAACAAAAACATAGATACTGTACCACCTAGCCTTCGAATACACTAATAGTGTCAGGGTCAGAAATCAACAAGAGATGGTCAAGAGAGATATGATATGAAAGATGTAAGAGAGGGTTATAATACAATACTAGGAGAAGAAAACGTGGGTTCAGTTGGAGCCTCTCAAGGGGAAAGATGTGAAATATAATAATTATTATAACTACATAAAAGTATGCATACTTAAACCTAGCAAAATGTAACATTGGCACATGAGTTATATTACCTTCTCTAATAATATAATATTTAGCAGCATTGTATTTTCACAGTACTTTTATTGTACTAAAAATTAGTACAATTTGGTATCCTATCAAAAATGTGGATATTGTTGATTGTGATACTGAAATAGATTAAATTTATTTATAGATTTTATTATATTCTTCTTTCTACTTATAATGTTATACCTCAATGTTATTCACAAAATGCTGACTCAAATTAATTAATTAAATATATTTCTTGAGCTCAAGTTTTCAGTACGGCGGCATTACAAAATTTGGTTAATAGACTTGTCACGGAAATGATTTGTAAAAAGTGAAAAAGTTACGCAATTTAAAGGGAAGCCAGAGTATTTATCTATGTGTTTTATAATTTTGTTTACCACTGGAAGGTGGAAAATCTTCATAGACAATCTGGGAAGCCTGTAATCCCAATAATGGTGAGATTCTTACTAACTGAAAGCCACCTCTCTTCTTCTTTGTATAACTATCACATAGTTCATACTTCAGGAATGGTATTCTGTACCAAACTAAAAAGCTATCCATGGATTGATTGAGAATTAATGAAAAGAGCCATATGTAATGTATCCGCACAAAGAGTAAGATTAAAGACATGGTTAGAAAAAGAATCCTGTAAGGCATAACCTCGCAATAGATCATGGTCCTATAGAGTGGCTAAAGTTATAAAACTACCAGCTGCATCTACAACAACAAATTTTTATGAAAGTGAATTTGACATCTTCTGCTGTCTTAGTCTATTACAATACTCTACTGAGGGACATGTGTCTTACTACTGTACAGCTTTTGAAACAGAACTGATATGCAGATATGTTGGTAATATTACACTATGGCTCAAATGAAAGTATGAGGTCGGCCATTTATCAAAGGGAGTAATTGTAGTTTTTCTGATTGTCTACAAAACAAAAGACGAAATTTGTGTTGATGTAGAACATGCATATAAAGATATGTAATAATCATTTTATTTGTATTCAGGATTTTGTCTGTTACACAGTTGATTTACTGTGTTACATTTAACTTAAAAAAACAACAACATACTATCCACTTTCAATAGACAAGCTTTAATTGAAGCTTAGTATCCTGGTTCCAGATACTAAGAAGTTACAAAAAAAATTTTGAATTACATATAAAGAAATACACAGCTAATCTTTGCATACACACCATACAGTAAAAATTTACAGTTAAATTGTTGTTTGACAAGCATCACATTTAAGTCTATTCAGTCCAGGTGTGTCATGGTGCTTCAATTAATACGCTTTATTACTTTTGTACCAGCTTATACATTCATATTTTAAAAAAAACTGAGTAGATTCTACTTACCTTATAAATAATAACTTAACTGTTGTATATTTATAACACAGATTAATTTCATTAATTATTTAAAATATTTTAGATTCATTATTACTTAAATAATACCACAGACGGCACAGACCATAAATGATATACTTAACTGATGACATTTTTGATATAATTTCAATGCTAATATAATAAACAAATAAAGAGCATTTTATTTGTCTATCCTAATATTTAAAAAATAACATTTAATAATAAACTAAAATAATGATTTGTTCTCTCTGGAAGATACTTGTATGCCTTGTTAGTTTGTCCTTCGGTATTAGATGACAGGACATATTGCAAATATAAAATATTTTCATTGTATTTATACTTAGGAATTGTGTATAATGTAAAATCAATGGTGTTTTGAATACCATAGTTTGGTGCAAAAATATATTAAAACGTAAATCTATTTTTGAAATCAATTAAATGATGTAATTATGATGTAAAAATGATGTATAGAATTCTATATGGTTTTAATTTTATTTTCATAACATTTTTACAGATGAACGTTATATTTTCAAAGTAGGTTGAATATAAAGACTATAGTTAGTCTTATTTTTTAACATACAGGCATAGTACCTTTAAGAACATATTAACCATTATCTTGGACCAAAATATAAATTCTGAAAATATTTTAAAATGTGTCATTTTATATTGAGATAATCTCACTGTATGCATAAAAAAAAATAGTTTAGAATTTTGTTTTATTACTTTTTATACATCTTTTATCATAAATTATTAATGTATGGATACGTTGCCAGCTGCAGAGAAAAATGCTTTATTTCAGTTATGTATATTAAAGGATACCATGCCAATTGAATGGATCAAGGGATAAGTAAACTTATTTATTATTAGAAAAGTAAAAAATTAAACTAAGTATTACAAGTGAATAGGCAAACAGTTAAATTAATAGCATTTCTTGTGAAAAGGGTAAAAGCAGTTTTACTTGTGTTAGATACAAACATGTGTTGCATTTGATTCATTCTACTTCTATTATTATATTTCGTCTGTCCTGTTTCGCAGTACCCATACATTCCTTTGTTTGTTATTTGAGGAAAGTGTTGCAAGCCATCAAAACAACATTCAACTTCAGTTCTTCTTGGCTTCTTGACTTCAACTTGCCTGGGAGAGCTCGCTGGACCTGTCGAGTTCCTCTTTCCTGTCCTAATTAGAGATTCTGACACACAACGATAAACTATTTTTAGTGACATTGGTTTATTTACACCTAAACTTTGAAGTCTCTTCTGTACATAAGCCATGCATTGGAAATTCACATGTCGAATAATTGTGAAAAAAATAGCCATATTTTATCTGTGGGTGCTGGATCCTGTTCTAAAGAGCAATAAGCATGACTGCTAAATCCACTCCACCCACTAAAGTGTTGTACGGTTTTACTATGTTTGGACATGTAACATCTTGTTTGGACCGAGGACTGCTAGGAGATCTTTTAGATTTCTTGGGATACCTTTTAATAGTTCCAACTGGTTCCACTTCTCAGAATGTACTTGAGAGACAAACACTTTGTTGTCCTCCCATTTGACTACACAGACCTTGAGATTGTTGTCTACTGCCATGTCATAGCCCCCTCTTCCCCTTTTAGCTCACTCCTTGTCCAAAATCAAAGAACATTCTCTCAAGGGTTCGGCTCATACAGTCCCTAAAGAATAAATGGCATACTTTTCTCTCAAAAGATCTAAAAGCTCAAAGGAACAAAAAATGTTATCAAAGTAAACAAACTTGTAAGTAGGTTGTACAATAGATTTACGTCGAGCGACAACTACCTTTCCTCCACAACCAAGGAGTTGTTCAGCTTTTGTAAATGTGTAAGGTCTGAATGTATCATAGATCAAACAGTGAGAAGGTTTATGAACCATTGAATCAATGATCAAGAATGCATAATATTTCAAAGTATATATAGGATATTTGTCAATTAAAAATTCTTAAATTATTAAATGTATTTTGTTCTTTAAAACAACAAAATATGTTATTTGACAGTTATTTGATTCTGTGGCTTAAAAATTAGTTACAATCAATTTTAACACAGACAATATTTTCAGAATTTCCTTTGAACTTTTAATTTTGTGCATTTTTGTTTGTTTTTAAGAATAACGTAAAAGCATGTAAAATCTAATTTGTTATAAAGTATAACAAAAACAAAATATATTAATATTCAGATACTGTATAATTAATTAAATACAGCAATGAGACATTTCATAATTTGGCAACATCATATGCAATGTTACTATTTTAACATGATAAAATTTTTGTATCATTTTATAAGGTTTTTTAATATTTCACAGGATAGGTGGAAAATCTTCAAAAGACAAAGGGAGAAATTCACTCTTCCCAATAGTGTAAGATTCTTACTCACTAAAAACCACCTTCCTTCCTGTTAATACCCGTACTGCGACAAAGAAGGACTAGGACAAGGAAACAGGAAAGGTTTTCCACGTACCAAACTGAGATGCTCTTTCCATGGGCATATCAAGATTGTAAATGTGGAAAAAGCAGAATGTTGTGGTTACAGTTCTTGTAGGAGTCCAGGTTTGGTAGATGTGGCATGCAAGGTGAAGGGTGGGAGTTACCTTACAAATACCTTGTTAGTGAATTTAATGGAGGAGCTACAAGCTACATCTTCTTCTGCTGCCTACTCGATACTGAATTAAGCGTGTAAGATTATATTGCAATTGCATGCATTTGCGTCCTGGTGGCGACAGCTTGGCTCATGCTGCTGCAGTACACCCTTTGGTCTGAAACAGAGCTAAGAATGTAAAGAGGTAAAATTTGGGTATGTAGTAGGCTATGCAAATGGCTTTATGGGCCCAAATGAGAGATCAAGGTTGGTCGTTTGATTAAGTACAGCGGCCGTCTGTATATGTCAAATAATGTTGTCGTATCTACCTAGTGAAGAGATTAGTGTTCATGGGTGTGTGTAGACCTCCTTTTAGAGATTAGCTGATAATTGTTGAATGTGTTGTTTGATGAACGGCACATATAAGTCCTCATGTAAGGTCCTACCTGTGGTGCTTTAGTGATTATTCTCAAAACCTTATTTTGGAATATCTGTAGTCTGGGCATGTGAAAGTCCCCAGACGGGCGCAGCAAAGGTGATGACGCTTTTAAGTACAGATATATAGTTTATGGTGGCTGTTCTCAATTCAGAGAACTTGTTTTATTGAGCAATGGATATAGTTGTGACAGTGTCATGTTTGCTCTTTTAATTGTGTCGGATATGTGGGCGGACCAAGTCAGTTTCCTATCTAGGATGACCCTGAGGTACTTGACCTGACCCTGCCAGTGTATGTCTTCTTTTAAATAAGTGTAAGGTCGTATTAATGCTGTGTGAGTTTCTTTTAGAGAGCAAAAGCGCCTGGCACTTAGACACATAACCTTTACTCTCCAGGCTCTAAGCCATGGCTCCATATTGTTTAGTGAAGTTTGTAACCTACATGGTTACCATGATTGTGCGGATATCGAGGTGTCATCAGCATAATAGCCACATTGGTGTTATCAAGTGTTGGAATGTTATTGATATAGATATTGAACAATACGGGCCCCATGAGAGAACCTTGAGAAATGCTAGCTTGTGTTGTCCTTTGTGTGGATGTTGTTTGGTCTAGATCAACCGTGAAATTGCGGTCTGCTAGGTTAATATCTAATGAAGAGTACAAGCAGGGCCGGATTTAACATTTTGGCGCCCCTAGGCCCAATAATTTTTTCCGCCCCCTAGTCTGGTTAAAGTTACTTCCCCAAAAACCTTTATTAAAAAATTATATCATGCCTATATGTTAATTGCTTAAACACAACTCACAATGCAATTTTTTTAAAATCAATTCAAAAAATATGTTAAGTTATGGCTATTTATTTTTATTTCTAGATATTGAAAAAAAAAAAAAATTCTCTCGGCCGTGCGCCCCCTGGGAATTTGCGCCCATACACTGTGCCAAAACCTACCAAAGGCCTTTTCAATGTCCAGGAAGACTGACCTTGTTGATTGATTATCATTGAAACCCCTGGTAGCATTCAACGACTCTCAGCAGTTGAAGTGTTTTGTTCTGAAACCGAATTGCTCTAGCCTCAGGATGTTGTGTGTGTGTGTGTGTGTGTGTGTGTGTATGTTCATTAATACCTTTGAGCAGGATCTTCTCAAAGGCCTTGCTCATGGTATTCAACAAACTAATAGATCTGTAGGATCTAGGCCTATGCTTATCCTTCCCTAGCTTGGGAAAAATTAATATTTTAGCTTCTTTCCAAGCACCAGGGAAATGATGAGTGCGGAGAATTGCATTACATATGTTTGTAAAGACCTGAGCACTTTCTCTGATAGGTTTTTGAGTGTTGTATTTCCAATAGTGTCTGGACCAGGAGCTTTCCTGGCCTTTAATGCCTTGGGCATTCCAAAAAAGTACAGGTAGTCTATTGTCCAATAGGTGAAATTTGGGTATGTAGTAGGCTATGCATGGCTTTATAGGCCCAAATGAGAGATCAAGGTCAGTCCCCCTTGTAGAGATTAGCTGATAATTGGTGGATGTGTTGTTTGATGAAAGGAACATTTAAGTCTTTATGTAAGGTCCTAACTCTAGTGCACATTGGTGCTTTAGTGATTTTTCTCAAAACCTTATTTTGGAATATTTGTAGCCTGTGCATGTGTGAGTCATGTTTGCTCTTTTAATTGTGTCAGATATTTTGGTATTATTAATTTTACACTAAATATACTAAACTAGTAGGCCTATTATTAATGAAATAAAATACACTATATTTTAATATATGGTCTATAGGGAGGATTCAGAGAAATTTAGAATATTTTCTAATAAGTTAAGGTTAAGGTCAGATTAAAATTAAAATGTAAGATTGATATTGAAAAACTAGTTTTCATTGAGTTAGTAGAAAACACGGTCATCTAAGACAACTTCAGAAGATACACTTCCCACAAGCTGCAAGTTATGAGAAGAGGACAGCTAAATCATATTGATCATAGCAGTCATTCATCATCATTATGTTATCTTGGTAAGTTATGACACCTAAGTTACTGGATGACCAAGTTTCACAATGAAGCTTCTTGCGCTACCAAGCGATAAACGTTCAAACTAGGTGTAGTAGATATTAATAAATCCGCCAGGTGCCGTTATCCTCCTAATGTACTAAAATGTAATTTATAAATTAAATTAAGAAGATTTAAACATAAGTATAATATTTTAATAGAAATGAATAAGATTTTATAATAATTCTAAAGAGAATAGAATTCACGGTTCATGTTTTAAGAAGTTGTTTTATATTTTAAATAATTAAGATTAAACTGGATCTCACTGTAAAGAAACAGACATTTTTCAATTGGTTATTTGTACGAACTTGTTCAAATTGTCATCTAGTAGGTGTCACAACTTACCAAGATAACATATGATGAACGACTGCTATGATCAATATGATTTAGCTCTACGCTTCCCATAACTTGCAACGTGTGGGTAGTGTATGATCTGAAGTTATCTTTGGTGACCCTGTTTTCTACTAAATAAATATAAATAGTGTTTTAATGTCAGTTTTACATTTTACTTTGAGTCTGACATAACTTGCAAAAATTGCCCTAAATATTTCTGAATCCTTCATACTATAAGTGTAAAATCAATAATATGTATAATATCAACTTAAGAAAGCATGATCTAATTAAGGTAAGAATTATATAAATATTATTCGTATATTTTAAAGAAAACAAATTAATTCAAGCAATCTTCTATTTTTATTAAATTGGTACAGTATCATCAAAAGAACATTTTGAACTTTGATCCTACTTCATTTTTTTTTTAAATTACGTAGGAGAGGTGGAAAATCTTCAAAAGACAAAAGGCGATTCTTACTCGCGATTCTATTCTCTCTTGTTAGTACTTTAGTTCCCCCTATCACGTAGGATGAGAATTCAGGAATGTTTTCCATGTTAAGCTGGTAAGCTCTTTCTATGGCAAGAAGATATAGTGAAAAAGAGCAGAATTTCTTAAACGCTAGAGTTTGTGATGAACTAATTAATAAGATAATGGGTCTATAACAAAAGACGTAATTTCTTTAAACGTCTTTACCTATTTCGTTCAAATTTTAGTTAAATCTGAAATATTATTGACGTAACCAGTGTGAAAAATAGCAAGTGAACAAATATTACGGTTCAGGAAAAATAATGAACCTTAACTGCTATCATTTAAAGCTATATTTTAAATAAATACAATTTATGCTGAGGTCGCACTTGTGACTCGAGCAAAAGACGTTTAGAGCCTATTAAGTTATACAACCTACATGATTAGTTTTCACTTTTTGACTGATAACATATTTTTCGCTACGAATATTTTGTATGACATTTATTTAACGAGTTTCGTATTAAATGTATTTTGCACTGTTCAATGAAAATACTTTTATCATATTTCACTTCCTTATTGATTTTATATAAGTTACTAAATGTAATTGGTATAAATTCAATGTTATCAATAATTAAATTTGTAATTATATTTTAATTTGACATCGTGGATACCTTCGAGGGGCACTAGATATTAAATGCTGGAATGGCAATCCCGAGATCCATACAAAGTTGTAGGTTAGATACATCTGTTTCATCTATCTCTTGCTCTCTCCGAACCCTATTAGAATATTCGAGAGTTGAAGAGCTAGAAAGTAATGAGGTATGTAGTAGGCTATGCACATGGCTTTAATGAGAGATCAAGGTTGGACGAGTAAGTAAGGACAGCATATGTCTGTGTTGTGTCATACCTATGGAATAGATTAGTATTGATGTTGGGTATGCGTGGTGATTAGATGATAATATTGATTGTGTTGTTTGATGTACGGTCCTAACTATGGTAGGTTTACAGGCACAATGAAGTTTCTTGCGCCTGTAAATATAGGAATTTATTTGTCTCACCATCTCAATACATTTACAACATACATAGAGAAAAGTAAAAAATATTACATTAAATTTATTCATTTTACCTGATTGCCAAAATTAATCATACATTTTTGACCTTTAAATAAAGTAGGTTCTTGTGTAGAGTGCTTATAATTTTAAAGATTTTCTTCAAACTCTGTTACAAAAGTAGCTTTTAAAAATTATGATTATGATTAAATTCGGTAACCAACGATTTTCCGTTAAAACTTTCAAGAAATCGTGTCTTTTGATGACAGAACACTTCTTAATTCCATTTAATCATCAAAACATTCCCATGAAAAATAATATTGAAAATGGTCGAATCATTTATGGCAAATACAAAACAAACAACTAGTAAAATTAATTAAATAATAAAAATATTATGCCAGTGACCCTGTTTTTAGCACATACATAGGGAAAAGTAAAAATTATTGTAGGTAAAGAAGAATTGTGTTAGTTTTAGTACATTAGCGCAATCTATTGCTTTTCACTTGGTACCACTATCCACGTACGCCAACAACAATTTGGATAAATAAAACTGTCTAAAATATATAGTAATATTAACTATAATTAATGTATGTTTGAAATAATATATATAACAAGATTTAAAAACATTTCAAATATATATGCAAACTTTACTATCATTTGCAATAAAAGGAATATTGAAGATATAATAAACTGTTTAATGTCTATTTAAACGTACTCACATACTATATTTAATAATAAATCAATCAGTCAATAAAATTCTCAATTTTAGTTAATCATGTAGAATATCATTTTGCGAAACCGAAAGTTAATTATAGTATGTTCTCTCTACTTTGTAGAGAGGACCGAAGACTTTCGGTTTACCTTACTCTGTAATTAGTTGTTTATTAATTCCAACGTAAATTGTTTTTCAAATTTAAGCACCCAACTAATGTTTTATAAACATGTAAATTTAAAGTACATGATGTAAGTCGACGTACCATAAAATTCTCTTTAATAGCAGAAATAAAAACACTAAACTATCTGAAAGTTAGCCTAATAATATTATGATGACGAAATGTTTGATTATAATTAATTGTATTAAAATAAAAAAGGCAAGCAATTTACGAAATAATATGATAAAAATGATATATTTAGAAAATGTACAATGTATTACAAATATACTGTATTATAAAATTTCTAGAAACCAAATTATCCAACCTGAAAGATAAAATAATATTAATTAATGTTAATTTTTGGGCCCCTTGTAGAAAATTATGATATTTCCCTGGGAAGTACAAATAACTTAATATACATAGTCCCAAAATCGAAACTGTGTGTTTCATGGTCGTTATCCCAAAATTTATTTATCGAGCAAATTAATAGGCCTACAAGTTTAGCAATAAAATTCAAATATATCCAAATACCAACGAAAATTGTCGAAATCAATGTACCAATCTATATTATACATATAACAATGTCATGGGATATTGGTTTAGGACATAAAACCTGTTGACTTCAGCAGTTGAAACCTTTTAGGTCCTCCTATTTGTATGTCGTTTTTATCTATTCCGTTTTATTAGAAAAATCCCTAGTAATAAATGAATAATTGTAGTATATTACGAACGAATAACTACAAATATTGTCTATTAAAATTATTTTGATAAGTATCATTAAAATAATTATAGTAATTTAAGAAAACTTACTATACTTAGTAAGTTAGGAGTAATAGTTGGATATTTACCTCATTGCCAAAATTACTCATACATTTTTTTACCTTAAATTTAATAGATTTTCTTCAAACTTGGTTATGATTTCGATTAAATTCGGTAACCAACGATTTTCCGTTAAAACTTTCAAGAAATCGTGTCTTTTGATGACAGAACACTTCTTAATTCTTTAATTCTATTTAATCATCAAAACATTCCCATGAAAAATAATATTGAAAATGGTCGAATCATTTAAGGCAAATACAAAACAAACAACTAGTAAAATTAATAAAATAATAAAAATATTATGCCAGTGACCCTGTTTTTAGCACATACATAGAGAAAAGTAAAAATTATTGTAGGTAAAGAAGAATTGTGTCAGTTTTAGTAGTACATTAGCACAATCTATTGCTTTTCACTTGGTACCACTATCCACGTACGCCAACAATAACTTGGATAAATAAAACTGTCTAAAATATATAGTAATATTAACTATAATTAATGTATGTTTGAAATAATATATATAACAAGATTTATAAACATTTCTAATATATATGCAAACTTTACTATCATTTGCAATAAATGGAATATTGAAGATATAATAAACTGTTTAATGTCTATTTAAACGTACTCACATACTAAATTTAATAATAAATCAATCAGTCGATAAAATTCTCAATTTTAGTTAATCATGTAGAATATCATTTTGCGAAACCGAAAGTTAATTATAATAATATGTTCTCTCTACTTTGTAGAGAGGACCGAAGACTTTCGGTTAACCTTACTCTGTAATTAGTTGTTTATTAATTCCAACGTAAATTGTTTTTCAAATTTAAGCACCCAACTAATGTTTTATAAACATGTAAGTTTAAAGTACATGATGTAAGTCGACGTACCATAAAATTCTCTTTAATAGCAGAAATAAAAACACAAAACTATCTGAAAATTAGCCTAATAATATTATGATGACGAAATGTTTGATTATAAATTGTATTAAAAAAATAAAAGTCAAGCAATTTACGAAATAATATGATAAAAATGATATATTTAGAAAATGTACAACGTATTACAAATTTACTGTATTATAAAATTTCTTAAGACAATACATTATCAAAACTCAGTTGTATGTAAAGGATATTCATTTAGAAACCAAATAATCCAACCTTTAAGATAAAATAATATTAATTAATGTTAATTTTTGGGCCCCTTGTAGAAAATTATGATATTTCCTTGGGAAGTACAAATAACTTAATATACATAGTCCCAAAATCGAAACTGTGTGTTTCATGGTCGTTATCCCAAAATTTATTTATCGAGCAAATTAATAGGCCTACACGTTTAGCGATAAAATTCAATCAAATATATCCAAATACCAACGAAAATTGTCGAAATCATTGTACCAATCTATATTATACATATAACAATGTCATGGGATATTGGTTTAGGACATAAAACCTGTTGACTTCAGCAGTTGAAACCTTTTAGGTCCTCCTATTTGTATGTCGTTTTTATCTATTCCGTTTTATTAGAAAAATCCCTAGTAATAAATGAATAATTGTAGTATATTACGAACGAATAACTACAAATATTGTCTATTAAAATTATTTTGATAAGTATCATTAAAATAATTATAGTAATTTAAGAAAACTTACTATACTTAGTAAGTTAGGAGTAATAGTTGGATATTTACCTCATTGCCAAAATTACTCATACATTTTTTTACTTTAAATTTAATAGATTTTCTTCAAACTTGGTTATGATTTCGATTAAATTCGGTAACCAACGATTTTCCGTTAAAACTTTCAAGAAATCGTGTCTTTTGATGACAGAACACTTCTTAATTCTTTAATTCTATTTAATCATCAAAACATTCCCATGAAAAATAATATTGAAAATGGTCGAATCATTTAAGGCAAATACAAAACAAACAACTAGTAAAATTAATAAAATAATAAAAATATGCCAGTGACCCTGTTTTTAGCACATACATAGAGAAAAGTAAAAATAATTGTAGGTAAAGAAGAATTGTGTCAGTTTTAGTACATTAGCGCATTCTATTGCTTTTCACTTGGTACCACTATCCACGTACGCCAACAATAACTTGGATAAATAAAACTGTCTAAAATATATAGTAATATTAACTATAATTAATGTATGTTTGAAATAATATATATAACAAGATTTATAAACATTTCTAATATATATGCAAACTTTACTATCATTTGCAATAAATGGAATATTGAAGATATAATAAACTGTTTAATGTCTATTTAAACGTACTCACATACTATATTTAATAATAAATCAATCAGTCGATAAAATTCTCAATTTTAGTTAATCATGTAGAATATCATTTTGCGAAACCGAAAGTTAATTATAATATGTTCTCTCTACTTTGTAGAGAGGACCGAAGACTTTCAGTTTACCTTACTCTGTAATTAGTTGTTTATTAATTCCAACGTAAATTGTTTTTCAAATTTAAGCACCCAACTAATGTTTTATAAACATGTAAATTTAAAGTACATGATGTAAGTCGACGTACCATAAAATTCTCTTTAATAGCAGAAATAAAAACACAAAACTATCTGAAAATTAGCCTAATAATATTATGATGACGAAATGTTTGATTATAAATTGTATTAAAAAAAAAAAAGTCAAGCAATTTACGAAATAATATGATAAAAATGATATATTTAGAAAATGTACAACGTATTACAAATTTTCTGTATTATAAAATTTCTTAAGACAATACATTATCAACACTCAGTTGTATGTAAAGGATATTCATTTAGAAACCAAATAATCCAACCTTTAAGATAAAATAATATTAATTAATGTTAATTTTTGGGCCCCTTGTAGAAAATTATGATATTTCCTTGGGAAGTACAAATAACTTAATATACATAGTCCCAAAATCGAAACTGTGTGTTTCATGGTCGTTATCCCAAAATTTATTTATCGAGCAAATTAATAGGCCTACACGTTTAGCAATAAAATTCAAATATATCCAAATACCAACGAAAATTGTCGAAATCAATGTACCAATCTATATTATACATATAACAATGTCATGGGATATTGGTTTAGGACATAAAACCTGTTGACTTCAGCAGTTGAAACCTTTTAGGTCCTCCTATTTGTATGTCGTTTTTATCTATTCCGTTTTATTAGAAAAATCCCTAGTAATAAATGAATAATTGTAGTATATTACGAACGAATAACTACAAATGTTGTCTATTAAAATTATTTTGATAAGTATCATTAAAATAATTATAGTAATTTAAGAAAACTTACTATACTTAGTAAGTTAGGAGTAATAGTTGGATATTTACCTCATTGCCAAAATTACTCATACATTTTTTTACCTTAAATTTAATAGATTTTCTTCAAACTTGGTTATGATTTCGATTAAATTCGGTAACCAACGATTTTCCGTTAAAACTTTCAAGAAATCGTGTCTTTTGATGACAGAACACTTCTTCATTCTTTAATTCTATTTAATCATCAAAACATTCCCATGAAAAATAATATTGAAAATGGTCGAATCATTTAAGGCAAATACAAAACAAACAACTAGTAAAATTCATTAAATAATAAAAATATTATGCCAGTGACCCTTATTTTAGCAAAAATATAGGAATTTATTGGTCTCATCATCTCAATACATTCCTTTTGCTACATACATAGAGAAAAGTAAAAATTATTGTAGGTAAAGAAGAATTGTGTCAGTTTTAGTATGGACTTTTCCTTTAGAGCTTGGCCAGTGCAGACGTGTTTGTATTGTGTTCCATAATTTCAACTTGTAGTGCTGTGAATGTGTTCTGTGCTTTGTGATTTGACCTTTCACTTGTGTTGGCATGCGGAGCCTACAGTTAGGGGTACTTATTGTTCTCTTCCCCCTTTATTACTCTCCCTCCTTTGTTTAGTGTAGAGTGACAGGACACTTTCACTTTTGTTAGAAAACTTTTCTAGTTTTCATAAATACACTTAGATATTCTTCTAGAGAGTAAGTACAAAAAATCATGTAAATTATATTGACTAATTGTTTATTAACTTTTTATACAAAAAGCTATATATTGTGTTAGTGACAGGACACTAAATTTAAATATTGTGTAATTTATGTTTGTTTCTTATTCTTGCTTAATTATTAGATATTAGCATTTAATTAAAAAATAGTATAATGGACAATCTAGTGAAGGGAGAAAAGGGACCTTTGCAGGGCCAGCCTAAGGTGGGCATTCTTCAATGTCCACCCAGTCCTGATGCTTTAAAAGGTCACTGCTCCTCACTAGAGGAATCTAACCGCCCAAACGACAGCTCGATGTCGGGTAGCGAAACTGACACCGACCACTATGAGATTGACACAACGGATCCGTCTGCCTCTACCAACGAACGGCCTTTTAAGGTCGTTCGAAGGAAGAGGAAGAAGGAGTCAATTTCAGACTCAGACAGGTCCAGTAAGGCGACTAAGCGTGCAACGGACTCTGGAACCTTTAAGGCTCCACAGCCTTTTGCAAATGCGATAGCGCCTAATCAGGATGCTCCCACTGGACGTACTGGGGCATCTGTCAAGATTCCTCCCATTACGATATACCCAGACAACACCAGGCTGGCGGAAATCAACCGTCAATTTAAAGCTAAGTACGACCCATATTTCTATATGGCGGTAAAGGTGAAGGATGGAGTGCGACTCCAAACCTCGACCTACAAGGATTATATAAACCTACAGAGGTTCTTGGACGAACACAAAGTCCCTCACCATATATATCGTCTGTCGAATGAACGGACGTACAAGGTTGTCCTTCGTGGAATTGATGAGGAGACATACCCATCTGAGGTGAAAGCCGATCTGGAGAGCCGGGGTATTGAGGTGCTTAAGGTATCTCAAATGCGTGGGCACTACAACAGGAAGCCCCTCCCAATGTTTCTGGTAGAGCTGCCTTCTGATAAGATTGCCAGCTCTGTCTTAGAACTGAAGGAGGTACTCTGTATGAAGGTACGCGCAGAGGCCTATAAGCACCCCAATACACCTACCCAGTGTTTTAGGTGCCAAAGGTTTGGCCATACGACAAGCTGTTGTAAGGCAAAGCCCAGGTGCGTAAAATGTGGGCAGGAGCATGACTCAAAAGAATGTGAAGCTTCGAGGGAGAACTTCAAGTGCGTCCTTTGTGGGAAGTCGCACACCGCGAGCTATCGTGGATGCGATGCCCATAAACAGGCAGCACGAGACATCAATGCCAGGAAGGAAAAGGCGAATGTTGACTCCGCCAAGCCAACTCCACGCACCAGGCCCTCTTCCACCCCCCGACATACAAGGCCAAATGTTTCGTATGCGCAAGCATCGATTCAGAAGGCTGCTTCAACACCACAGGCACCAGCGACAGTTCCAATGGAGACCACGGTACCCGCTGTGTCGACAGTCCCCATAGCCCCGAAGGAGAGGGCTCAGGTTTCTCTAAAGGAAAAGGTAATTCCTGTTCTTAAAGAGCAGCCAAAGCCTGCACCTAGGGAGCGGAGGACCCGGCGCACCAGGTCCCGTACCACTCCATGTGCTGAAAAGCAAGCTGAGGTGTCACAACCACAGACACCCACATCCAAAACCACTCTAGCCCAGAACAACACAACACAGCCCAATTCAGGCACATCCGACTCCAACACGGATTCATTCCAAAACTCCATTGAATCCGTCCTAAGATTGTTAAACCCAGCTTTCACCTGGGACGCATTTCTTCCTGCTTTCCTACAACTCCTATTATCCCTAATGACTACCCCCAACACTACCTTTTCGTCCTTCCTGACCTCCCTCCTCAACACCATTAAATCCGTAAATAATAATGGACAATAGACTACCTGTACTTTTTTGGAACGCTCAAGGCATTAAAAACAAAAAATTAGAATTTCTTCGCTATATGCAAAGAAATAACTATAAAATAGCTTTAATTTCAGAAACACATTTAAAGCCACACAATAAATTTACTCTTTCAAATTTTAAAATATACCGCACCGACAGAACAAACAGAGCCGGAGGTGGTACGGCTGTAATAATACATAAGCATATAAAACATGTTGAAATTTTGTTGCCCACACTAACACGCATTGAAGCTACTGCTATCAAGCTTGAGCTCAATGGCAGCCACACTACACTCATTTCAGCGTACAATCCCCCGGGTAATATAGACACCCGTGATATAGATAAACTCCTGTTAACTTCTAACAAAGTTGTCATCGCCGGGGACTTAAATTCAAAACATACACGCTGGGGCTGCAGACATACAAACTCAAGTGGGGGAATCCTTTACCGCTACATCGAATCAAACAATGTTATTCTACTGGCTCCCACTGAACCAACACACCTTAGCACTCACAACACAGAAGACATCCTCGACTTGGCTATTGCTAAGGGCTTGACGGTATCACCGCAGCTGCACGTAGATAGGGATTTGAATTCAGATCACTATCCTGTCGTAATGGCGGTGGCTGGCAATCCTATTAGCAAGGAGCCAAGAGAGGTGCTGAACTACCGACTTGCTGACTGGGAGATGTTCCGTCAGCAAGTGGATGGCTCATTACCTAACTCTGATGAGGTTCTGTCTCCTCAGGACATTGACAATGCTGTTTACAAACTAACAGCAGCCATACAGGACGCGACGAAAGCCGCAGTCCCGATTAAATGCCAGCCTCGGCATCACACGTTCATACCACGACACATACTTGCGCTCATCAAGCGTCGCAATAGGCTAAGAAGGGCATTACAGCAGGGAGTAAATAGATGTACACCACGTACACAACTAAACCGTCTCAAGAGACGAATTAAGATAGAACTAACTCAATTTCGAGCTGAAGGCTTCCAAGCCGAATTGGTCAGTCTAGATGTCAGTGAGAAACCCGTATGGCCACTTGTAAAACACTTTACACGTTCACCTATGTGCTATCCCCCACTAATAGGCCCTCATGGACAGGTGGGGGACCCGGATGATAAGGTAAATCTATTTGCTGACACCCTGAAACAAGCGTTTCAACCAAATACTCAGCCCTCTGACCCAGTTTTCACTGACACTGTTGAAAACAACACTTTACAATTCGCCTACTCTCCTCACCAACACTCTATACACAAAACAACCCTCACAGAAATTAAGTGGGCGATTTCACACACAAAGGCCAGGAAAGCTCCTGGGCCAGACACTATTGGAAATACAACACTCAAAAACTTATCGGAGAAAGCGCTCAGGTTCTTTACAAACATATGTAATGCAATTCTCCGCACTCAACATTTCCCTGCTGCTTGGAAAGAAGCTAAAATATTAGTTTTTCCCAAGCTGGGGAAGGACAAGCATAGGCCCGAATCCTACAGACCCATTAGTTTGCTGAATACAATGAGCAAGGTCTTTGAGAAGATCCTGCTCAAACGTATCAACAAACATATACACACACACAACATCTTGAGGCCGGAGCAATTCGGTTTCAGAACCAAACACTCCACAACACTTCAACTGCTAAGAGTTGTTGAATACGCTACCAGGGGTTTCAATGGTAATCAGTCGACCGGGTCAGTCTTCCTGGATATTGAAAAGGCCTTTGATAGGGTTTGGCACAGTGGTCTCATAGACAAACTTAGGCAATACAACTTCCCAGACGGGCTGATACACCTCATTAGGTCTTACCTAGCAGACCGCAAGTTCAGGGTTGATGTAGACCAAACAACATCCACACAGAGGACAATACAAGCTGGCGTGCCTCAAGGTTCGCTCATCGGGCCCGTATTGTTCAATATCTACATCAACGACATTCCAACACTTGATAACACCAATGTGGCTATATATGCTGACGACACCGCGATATCCGCACAGTCATGGCAACCATGTATGATCTACAGTAGGTTACAAACTTCACTAAACAATATAGAGCCATGGCTTAGAGCCTGGAGAGTAAAGGTAAATGTGTCCAAGTGCCAGGCGCTTTTGCTCTCTAAAAGAAACTCACACACCATTAATACTCCTTTACGCTTATTCAATGAAGACATACACTGGCATGGCCAGGTCAAGTACCTCGGGGTCATCCTAGATAGGAAACTGACTTGGTCTGCCCACATATCCGACACAATTAAAAGAGCAAACATGACACTGTCACAACTATATCCATTGCTCAATAAAACAAGTTCTCTTGAATTGAGAACAGCCACCATAATCTATTTATCTATACTTAGAAGCGTCATTACCTATGCAGCGCCCGTCTGGGGACACACACATGCGCAGGCTACAGATATTCCAAAACAAGGTTTTGAGAATAATCACTAAAGCACCAATGTGCACCAGAGTTAGGACCTTACATAAAGACTTAAATGTGCCGTTCATCAAACAACACATTCAACAATTATCAGCTAATCTCTACAAGGGGGCACATGCACACCCAACATCAACACTAATCTCTTCACTAGGTACATACGACACAACATTTGACAAACACAGACGGCCGCTGTCCTTATTCGCACGACCGACCTTGATCTCTCGTTTGGGCCTATAAAGCCATGCATAGCCTACTTCATACCTAAATTTCACCTCTTTGCTTTCTAGCTCTGTTTCAGATCAAAGGGTGCACCGCAGCGGCATGAGCCAAGCTGTCGCCACCAGGATGCAGTTGCATGCAGTCTAATCTTGCACGCTTATTTCAGTAATCGAGTAGGCAGCAGAAGAAGATGTAGCTTGTATGTATCTCCTCCAATAAATTCACTAACAAGGTATTTGTAAGGTAACTCCCATCCTTCACCTTGCACGCCACATCTACCAAACCTGGGCTCCTGCATGATCTGTCGCGAGGTTTTACCTGACTGGACTCTGTCAAGTCAGGTCTTTACCTCGCCCTTCGCGCGGATACATAAAGTTCTGCTTTCTTCCACATTTACAATCTCGATACGCCCATGGAAAGAGCTTCTCAGCTTGGTACATGGAAAACCTTTCCTGTTTCCTTGTCCCACGCGATAGGGGTACTAACAGGAAGGAAGGTGGTTTTTAGTGAGTAAGAATCTCACACTATTGGGAAGAGCGGATTTCTCCCTTTGTCTTTTGAAGATTTTCCACCTATCCTGCGAAATTAAAAAAAAAAAAAAAAAAAAGTTTTAGTACATTAGCGCAATCTATTGCTTTTCACTTGGTACCACTATCCACGTACGCCAACAATAACTTGGATAAATAAAACTGTCTAAAATATATAGTAATATTAACTATAATTAATGTATGTTTGAAATAATATATATAACAAGATTTATAAACATTTCTAATATATATGCAAACTTTACTATCATTTGCAATAAAAGGAATATTGAAGATATAATAAACTGTTTAATGTCTATTTAAACGTACTCACATACTATATTTAATAATAAATCAATCAGTCAATAAAATTCTCAATTTTAGCTAATCATGTAGAATATCATTTTGCGAAACCTAAAGTTAATTATAATATGTTAAAGTTAATTATAATAAGGACCGAAGACTTTCGGTTTACCTTACTCTGTAATTAGTTGTTTATTAATTCCAACGTAAATTGTTTTTCAAATTTAAGCACCCAACTAATGTTTTATAAACATGTAAATTTAAAGTACATGATGTAAGTCGACGTACCATAAAATTCTCTTTAATAGCAGAAATAAAAACACTAAACTATCTGAAAATTAGCCTAATAATATTATGATGAAGAAATGTTTGATTATAAATTGTATTAAAAAAAAAAAAATCAAGCAATTTACGAAATAATATGATAAAAATGATATATTTAGAATATGTACAATGTATTACAAATATACTGTATTATAAAATTTCTAGAAACCAAATTATCCAACCTGAAAGATAAAATAATATTAATTAATGTTAATTTTTGGGCCCCTTGTAGAAAATTATGATATTTCCTTGGGAAGTACAAATAACTTAATATACATAGTCCCAAAAACGAAACTGTGTGTTTCATGGTCGTTATCCCAAAATTTATTTATCGAGCAAATTAATAGGCCTACACGTTTAGCAATAAAATTCAAATATATCCAAATACCAACGAAAATTGTCGAAATCAATGTACCAATCTATATTATACATATAACAATGTCATGGGATATTGGTTTAGGACATAAAACCTGTTGACTTCAGCAGTTGAAACCTTTTAGGTCCTCCTATTTGTATGTCGTTTTTATCTATTCCGTTTTATTAGAAAAATCCCTAGTAATAAATGAATAATTGTAGTATATTACGAACGAATAACTACAAATGTTGTCTATTAAAATTATTTTGATAAGTATCATTAAAATAATTATAGTAATTTAAGAAAACTTACTATACTTAGTAAGTTAGGAGTAATAGTTGGATATTTACCTCATTGCCAAAATTACTCATACATTTTTTTACCTTAAATTTAATAGATTTTCTTCAAACTTGGTTATGATTTCGATTAAATTCGGTAACCAACGATTTTCCGTTAAAACTTTCAAGAAATCGTGTCTTTTGATGACAGAACACTTCTTCATTCTTTAATTCTATTTAATCATCAAAACATTCCCATGAAAAATAATATTGAAAATGGTCGAATCATTTAAGGCAAATACAAAACAAACAACTAGTAAAATTCATTAAATAATAAAAATATTATGCCAGTGACCCTTATTTTAGCAAAAATATAGGAATTTATTGGTCTCATCATCTCAATACATTCCTTTTGCTACATACATAGAGAAAAGTAAAAATTATTGTAGGTAAAGAAGAATTGTGTCAGTTTTAGTATGGACTTTTCCTTTAGAGCTTGGCCAGTGCAGACGTGTTTGTATTGTGTTCCATAATTTCAACTTGTAGTGCTGTGAATGTGTTCTGTGCTTTGTGATTTGACCTTTCACTTGTGTTGGCATGCGGAGCCTACAGTTAGGGGTACTTATTGTTCTCTTCCCCCTTTATTACTCTCCCTCCTTTGTTTAGTGTAGAGTGACAGGACACTTTCACTTTTGTTAGAAAACTTTTCTAGTTTTCATAAATACACTTAGATATTCTTCTAGAGAGTAAGTACAAAAAATCATGTAAATTATATTGACTAATTGTTTATTAACTTTTTATACAAAAAGCTATATATTGTGTTAGTGACAGGACACTAAATTTAAATATTGTGTAATTTATGTTTGTTTCTTATTCTTGCTTAATTATTAGATATTAGCATTTAATTAACAAATAGTATAATGGACAATCTAGTGAAGGGAGAAAAGGGACCTTTGCAGGGCCAGCCTAAGGTGGGCATTCTTCAATGTCCACCCAGTCCTGATGCTTTAAAAGGTCACTGCTCCTCACTAGAGGAATCTAACCGCCCAAACGACAGCTCGATGTCGGGTAGCGAAACTGACACCGACCACTATGAGATTGACACAACGGATCCGTCTGCCTCTACCAACGAACGGCCTTTTAAGGTCGTTCGAAGGAAGAGGAAGAAGGAGTCAATTTCAGACTCAGACAGGTCCAGTAAGGCGACTAAGCGTGCAACGGACTCTGGAACCTTTAAGGCTCCACAGCCTTTTGCAAATGCCATAGCGCCTAATCAGGACGCTCCCACTGGACGTACTGGGGCATCTGTCAAGATTCCTCCCATTACAATATACCCAGACAACACCAGGCTGGCGGAAATCAACCGTCAATTTAAAGCCAAGTACGACCCATATTTCTATATGGCGGTAAAGGTGAAGGATGGAGTGCGACTCCAAACCTCGACCTACAAGGATTATATAAACCTACAGAGGTTCTTGGACGAACACAAAGTCCCTCACCATATATATCGTCTGTCGAATGAACGGACGTACAAGGTTGTCCTTCGTGGAATTGATGAGGAGACATACCCATCTGAGGTGAAAGCCGATCTGGAGAGCCGGGGTATTGAGGTACTTAAGGTATCTCAAATGCGTGGGCACTACAACAGGAAGCCCCTCCCAATGTTTCTGGTAGAGCTGCCTTCTGATAAGATTGCCAGCTCTGTTTTAGAACTGAAGGAGGTACTCTGTATGAAGGTACGCGCAGAGGCCTATAAGCACCCCAATGCACCTACCCAGTGTTTTAGGTGCCAAAGGTTTGGCCATACGACAAGCTGTTGTAAGGCAAAGCCCAGGTGCGTAAAATGTGGGCAGGAGCATGACTCAAAAGAATGTGAAGCTTCGAGGGAGAACTTCAAGTGCGTCCTTTGTGGGAAGTCGCACACCGCGAGCTATCGTGGATGCGATGCCCATAAACAGGCAGCACGAGACATCAATGCCAGGAAGGAAAAGGCGAATGTTGACTCCGCCAAGCCAACTCCACGCACCAGGCCCTCTTCCACCCCCCGACATACAAGGCCAAATGTTTCGTATGCGCAAGCATCGATTCAGAAGGCTGCTTCAACACCACAGGCACCAGCGACAGTTCCAATGGAGACCACGGTACCCGCTGTGTCGACAGTCCCCATAGCCCCGAAGGAGAGGGCTCAGGTTTCTCTAAAGGAAAAGGCAATTCCTGTTCTTAAAGAGCAGCCAAAGCCTGCACCTAGGGAGCGGAGGACCCGGCGCACCAGGTCCCGTACCACTCCATGTGCTGAAAAGCAAGCTGAGGTGTCACAACCACAGACACCCACATCCAAAACCACTTTAGCCCAGAACAACACAACACAGCCCAATTCAGGCACATCCGACTCCAACACGGATTCATTCCAAAACTCCATTGAATCCGTCCTAAGATTGTTAAACCCAGCTTTCACCTGGGACGCATTTCTTCCTGCTTTCCTACAACTCCTATTATCCCTAATGACTACCCCCAACACTACCTTTTCGTCCTTCCTGACCTCCCTCCTCAACACCATTAAATCCGTAAATAATAATGGACAATAGACTACCTGTACTTTTTTGGAACGCTCAAGGCATTAAAAACAAAAAATTAGAATTTCTTCGCTATATGCAAAGAAATAACTATAAAATAGCTTTAATTTCAGAAACACATTTAAAGCCACACAATAAATTTACTCTTTCAAATTTTAAAATATACCGCACCGACAGAACAAACAGAGCCGGAGGTGGTACGGCTGTAATAATACATAAGCATATAAAACATGTTGAAATTTTGTTGCCCACACTAACACGCATTGAAGCTACTGCTATCAAGCTTGAGCTCAATGGCAGCCACACTACACTCATTTCAGCGTACAATCCCCCGGGTAATATAGACACCCGTGATATAGATAAACTCCTGTTAACTTCTAACAAAGTTGTCATCGCCGGGGACTTAAATTCAAAACATACACGCTGGGGCTGCAGACATACAAACTCAAGTGGGGGAATCCTTTACCGCTACATCGAATCAAACAATGCCATTCTACTGGCTCCCACTGAACCAACACACCTTAGCACTCACAACACAGAAGACATCCTTGACTTGGCTATTGCTAAGGGCTTGACGGTATCACCGCAGCTGCACGTAGATAGGGATTTGAATTCAGATCACTATCCTGTCGTAATGGCGGTGGCTGGCAATCCTATTAGCAAGGAGCCAAGAGAGGTGCTGAACTACCGACTTGCTGACTGGGAGATGTTCCGTCAGCAAGTGGATGGCTCATTACCTAACTCTGATGAGGTTCTGTCTCCTCAGGACATTGACAATGCTGTTTACAAACTAACAGCAGCCATACAGGACGCGACGAAAGCCGCAGTCCCGATTAAATGCCAGCCTCGGCATCACACGTTCATACCACGACACATACTTGCGCTCATCAAGCGTCGCAATAGGCTAAGAAGGGCATTACAGCAGGGAGTAAATAGATGTACACCACGTACACAACTAAACCGTCTCAAGAGACGAATTAAGATAGAACTAACTCAATTTCGAGCTGAAGGCTTCCAAGCCGAATTGGTCAGTCTAGATGTCAGTGAGAAACCCGTATGGCCACTTGTAAAACACTTTACACGTTCACCTATGTGCTATCCCCCACTAATAGGCCCTCATGGACAGGTGGGGGACCCGGATGATAAGGTAAATCTATTTGCTGACACCCTGGAACAAGCGTTTCAACCAAATACTCAGCCCTCTGACCCAGTTTTCACTGACACTGTTGAAAACAACACTTTACAATTTGCCTACTCTCCTCACCAACACTCTATACACAAAACAACCCTCACAGAAATTAAGTGGGCTATTTCACACACAAAGGCCAGGAAAGCTCCTGGGCCAGACACTATTGGAAATACAACACTCAAAAACTTATCGGAGAAAGCGCTCAGGTTCTTTACAAACATATGTAATGCAATTCTCCGCACTCAACATTTCCCTGCTGCTTGGAAAGAAGCTAAAATATTAGTTTTTCCCAAGCTGGGGAAGGACAAGCATAGGCCCGAATCCTACAGACCCATTAGTTTGCTGAATACAATGAGCAAGGTCTTTGAGAAGATCCTGCTCAAACGTATCAACAAACATATACACACACACAACATCTTGAGGCCGGAGCAATTCGGTTTCAGAACCAAACACTCCACAACACTTCAACTGCTGAGAGTTGTTGAATACGCTACCAGGGGTTTCAATGGTAATCAGTCGACCGGGTCAGTCTTCCTGGATATTGAAAAGGCCTTTGATAGGGTTTGGCACAGTGGTCTAATAGACAAACTTAGGCAATACAACTTCCCAGACGGGCTGATACACCTCATTAGGTCTTACCTAGCAGACCGCAAGTTCAGGGTTGATGTAGACCAAACAACATCCACACAGAGGACAATACAAGCTGGCGTGCCTCAAGGTTCGCTCATCGGGCCCGTATTGTTCAATATCTACATCAACGACATTCCAACACTTGATAACACCAATGTGGCTATATATGCTGACGACACCGCGATATCCGCACAGTCATGGCAACCATGTATGATCTACAGTAGGCTACAAACTTCACTAAACAATATAGAGCCATGGCTTAGAGCCTGGAGAGTAAAGGTAAATGTGTCCAAGTGCCAGGCGCTTTTGCTCTCTAAAAGAAACTCACACACCATTAATACTCCTTTACGCTTATTCAATGAAGATATACACTGGCATGGCCAGGTCAAGTACCTCGGGGTCATCCTAGATAGGAAACTGACTTGGTCTGCCCACATATCCGACACAATTAAAAGAGCAAACATGACACTGTCACAACTATATCCATTGCTCAATAAAACAAGTTCTCTTGAATTGAGAACAGCCACCATAATCTATTTATCTATACTTAGAAGCGTCATTACCTATGCAGCGCCCGTCTGGGGACACACTGGGGACACACACATGCGCAGGCTACAGATATTCCAAAACAAGGTTTTGAGAATAATCACTAAAGCACCAATGTGCACCAGAGTTAGGACCTTACATAAAGACTTAAATGTGCCGTTCATCAAACAACACATTCAACAATTATCAGCTAATCTCTACAAGGGGGCACATGCACACCCAACATCAACACTAATCTCTTCACTAGGTACATACGACACAACATTTGACAAACACAGACGGCCGCTGTCCTTATTCGCACGACCGACCTTGATCTCTCGTTTGGGCCTATAAAGCCATGCATAGCCTACTTCATACCTAAATTTCACCTCTTTGCTTTCTAGCTCTGTTTCAGATCAAAGGGTGCACCGCAGCGGCATGAGCCAAGCTGTCACCACCAGGATGCAGTTGCATGCAGTCTAATCTTGCACGCTTATTTCAGTAATCGAGTAGGCAGCAGAAGAAGATGTAGCTTGTATGTATCTCCTCCAATAAATTCACTAACAAGGTATTTGTAAGGTAACTCCCATCCTTCACCTTGCACGCCACATCTACCAAACCTGGGCTCCTGCATGATCTGTCGCGAGGTTTTACTTGACTGGACTCTGTCAAGTCAGGTCTTTACCTCGTCCTTCGCGCGGATACATAAAGTTCTGCTTTCTTCCACATTTACAATCTCGATACGCCCATGGAAAGAGCTTCTCAGCTTGGTACATGGAAAACCTTTCCTGTTTCCTTGTCCCACGCGATAGGGGTACTAACAGGAAGGAAGGTGGTTTTTAGTGAGTAAGAATCTCACACTATTGGGAAGAGCGGATTTCTCCCTTTGTCTTTTGAAGATTTTCCACCTATCCTGCGAAATTAAAAAAAAAAAAATAAAATAAAATAACTTGGATAAATAAAACTGTCTAAAATATATAGTAATATTAACTATAATTAATGTATGTTTGAAATAATATATATAACAAGATTTAAAAACATTTCAAATATATATGCAAACTTTACTATCATTTGCAAAAATGGAATATTGAAGATATAATAAACTGTTTAATGTCTATTTAAACGTACTCACATACTATATTTAATAATAAATCAATCAGTCAATAAAATTCTCAATTTTAGTTAATCATGTAGAATATCATTTTGCGAAACCGAAAGTTAATTATAATATGTTCTCTCTATTTTGTAGAGAGGACCGAAGACTTTCGGTTTACCTTACTCTGTAATTAGTTGTTTATTAATTCCAACGTAAATTGTTTTTCAAATTTAAGCACCCAACTAATGTTTTATAAACATGTAAATTTAAAGTACATGATGTAAGTCGAACCATAAAATTCTCTTTAATAGCAGAAATAAAAACACTAAACTATCTGAAAATTAGCCTAATAATATTATGATGACGAAATGTTTGATTATAAATTGTATTAAAAAAAAAAATCAAGCAATTTACGAAATAATATGATAAAAATGATATATTTAGAAAATGTACAATGTATTACAAATATACTGTATTATAAAATTTCTAGAAACCAAATTATCCAACCTGAAAGATAAAATAATATTAATTAATGTTAATTTTTGGGCCCCTTGTAGAAAATTATGATATTTCCCTGGGAAGTACAAATAACTTAATATACATAGTCCCAAAATCGAAACTGTGTGTTTCATGGTCGTTATCCCAAAATTTATTTATCGAGCAAATTAATAGGCCTACACGTTTAGCGATAAAATTCAATCAAATATATCCAAATACCAACGAAAATTGTCGAAATCATTGTACCAATCTATATTATACATATAACAATGTCATGGGATATTGGTTTAGGACATAAAACCTGTTGACTTCAGCAGTTGAAACCTTTTAGGTCCTCCTATTTGTATGTCGTTTTTATCTATTCCGTTTTATTAGAAAAATCCCTAGTAATAAATGAATAATTGTAGTATATTACGAACGAATAACTACAAATATTGTCTATTAAAATTATTTTGATAAGTATCATTAAAATAATTATTATAGTAATTTAAGAAAACTTACTATACTTAGTAAGTTAGGAGTAATAGTTGGATATTTACCTCATTGCCAAAATTACTCATACATTTTTTTACCTTAAATTTAATAGATTTTCTTCAAACTTGGTTATGATTTCTATTAAATTCGGTAACCAACGATTTTCCGTTAAAACTTTCAAGAAATCGTGTCTTTTGATGACAGAACACTTCTTAATTCTTTAATTCTATTTAATCATCAAAACATTCCCATGAAAAATAATATTGAAAATGGTCGAATCATTTGGCAAATACAAAACAAACAACTAGTAAAATTAATAAAATAATAAAAATATTATGCCAGTGACCCTGTTTTTAGCACATACATAGAGAAAAGTAAAAATTATTGTAGGTAAAGAAGAATTGTGTCAGTTTTAGTACATTAGCGCAATCTATTGCTTTTCACTTGGTACCACTATCCACGTACGCCAACAATAACTTGGACTGTTTATTAATTTTTATACAAAAAGCTATTTATTGTGTTAGTGACAGGACACTAAATTTAAATATTGTGTAATTTATGTTTGTTTCTTATTCTTGCTTAATTATTAGATATTAGCATTTAATTAACAAATAGTATAATGGACAATCTAGTGAAGGGAGAAAAGGGACCTTTGCAGGGCCAGCCTAAGGTGGGCATTCTTCAATGTCCACCCAGTCCTGATGCTTTAAAAGGTCACTGCTCCTCACTAGAGGAATCTAAA
This sequence comes from Aphrophora alni, assembly GCA_963513935.1. Taxonomy (NCBI): domain Eukaryota; kingdom Metazoa; phylum Arthropoda; class Insecta; order Hemiptera; family Aphrophoridae; genus Aphrophora; species Aphrophora alni. The sequence continues at coordinate 40,130,236 of OY740770.1, read as the reverse complement.
TGCCCAAACGACAGCTCGATGTCGGGTAGCGAAACTGACACCGACCACTATGAGATTGACACAACGGATCCGTCTGCCTCTACCAACGAACGGCCTTTTAAGGTCGTTCGAAGGAAGAGGAAGAAGGAGTCAATTTCAGACTCAGACAGGTCCAGTAAGGCGACTAAGCGTGCAACGGACTCTGGAACCTTTAAGGCTCCACAGCCTTTTGCAAATGCCATAGCGCCTAATCAGGACGCTCCCACTGGACGTACTGGGGCATCTGTCAAGATTCCTCCCATTACAATATACCCAGACAACACCAGGCTGGCGGAAATCAACCGTCAATTTAAAGCCAAGTACGACCCATATTTCTATATGGCGGTAAAGGTGAAGGATGGAGTGCGACTCCAAACCTCGACCTACAAGGATTATATAAACCTACAGAGGTTCTTGGACGAACACAAAGTCCCTCACCATATATATCGTCTGTCGAATGAACGGACGTACAAGGTTGTCCTTCGTGGAATTGATGAGGAGACATACCCATCTGAGGTGAAAGCCGATCTGGAGAGCCGGGGTATTGAGGTACTTAAGGTATCTCAAATGCGTGGGCACTACAACAGGAAGCCCCTCCCAATGTTTCTGGTAGAGCTGCCTTCTGATAAGATTGCCAGCTCTGTTTTAGAACTGAAGGAGGTACTCTGTATGAAGGTACGCGCAGAGGCCTATAAGCACCCCAATGCACCTACCCAGTGTTTTAGGTGCCAAAGGTTTGGCCATACGACAAGCTGTTGTAAGGCAAAGCCCAGGTGCGTAAAATGTGGGCAGGAGCATGACTCAAAAGAATGTGAAGCTTCGAGGGAGAACTTCAAGTGCGTCCTTTGTGGGAAGTCGCACACCGCGAGCTATCGTGGATGCGATGCCCATAAACAGGCAGCACGAGACATCAATGCCAGGAAGGAAAAGGCGAATGTTGACTCCGCCAAGCCAACTCCACGCACCAGGCCCTCTTCCACCCCCCGACATACAAGGCCAAATGTTTCGTATGCGCAAGCATCGATTCAGAAGGCTGCTTCAACACCACAGGCACCAGCGACAGTTCCAATGGAGACCACGGTACCCGCTGTGTCGACAGTCCCCATAGCCCCGAAGGAGAGGGCTCAGGTTTCTCTAAAGGAAAAGGCAATTCCTGTTCTTAAAGAGCAGCCAAAGCCTGCACCTAGGGAGCGGAGGACCCGGCGCACCAGGTCCCGTACCACTCCATGTGCTGAAAAGCAAGCTGAGGTGTCACAACCACAGACACCCACATCCAAAACCACTTTAGCCCAGAACAACACAACACAGCCCAATTCAGGCACATCCGACTCCAACACGGATTCATTCCAAAACTCCATTGAATCCGTCCTAAGATTGTTAAACCCAGCTTTCACCTGGGACGCATTTCTTCCTGCTTTCCTACAACTCCTATTATCCCTAATGACTACCCCCAACACTACCTTTTCGTCCTTCCTGACCTCCCTCCTCAACACCATTAAATCCGTAAATAATAATGGACAATAGACTACCTGTACTTTTTTGGAACGCTCAAGGCATTAAAAACAAAAAATTAGAATTTCTTCGCTATATGCAAAGAAATAACTATAAAATAGCTTTAATTTCAGAAACACATTTAAAGCCACACAATAAATTTACTCTTTCAAATTTTAAAATATACCGCACCGACAGAACAAACAGAGCCGGAGGTGGTACGGCTGTAATAATACATAAGCATATAAAACATGTTGAAATTTTGTTGCCCACACTAACACGCATTGAAGCTACTGCTATCAAGCTTGAGCTCAATGGCAGCCACACTACACTCATTTCAGCGTACAATCCCCCGGGTAATATAGACACCCGTGATATAGATAAACTCCTGTTAACTTCTAACAAAGTTGTCATCGCCGGGGACTTAAATTCAAAACATACACGCTGGGGCTGCAGACATACAAACTCAAGTGGGGGAATCCTTTACCGCTACATCGAATCAAACAATGCCATTCTACTGGCTCCCACTGAACCAACACACCTTAGCACTCACAACACAGAAGACATCCTTGACTTGGCTATTGCTAAGGGCTTGACGGTATCACCGCAGCTGCACGTAGATAGGGATTTGAATTCAGATCACTATCCTGTCGTAATGGCGGTGGCTGGCAATCCTATTAGCAAGGAGCCAAGAGAGGTGCTGAACTACCGACTTGCTGACTGGGAGATGTTCCGTCAGCAAGTGGATGGCTCATTACCTAACTCTGATGAGGTTCTGTCTCCTCAGGACATTGACAATGCTGTTTACAAACTAACAGCAGCCATACAGGACGCGACGAAAGCCGCAGTCCCGATTAAATGCCAGCCTCGGCATCACACGTTCATACCACGACACATACTTGCGCTCATCAAGCGTCGCAATAGGCTAAGAAGGGCATTACAGCAGGGAGTAAATAGATGTACACCACGTACACAACTAAACCGTCTCAAGAGACGAATTAAGATAGAACTAACTCAATTTCGAGCTGAAGGCTTCCAAGCCGAATTGGTCAGTCTAGATGTCAGTGAGAAACCCGTATGGCCACTTGTAAAACACTTTACACGTTCACCTATGTGCTATCCCCCACTAATAGGCCCTCATGGACAGGTGGGGGACCCGGATGATAAGGTAAATCTATTTGCTGACACCCTGGAACAAGCGTTTCAACCAAATACTCAGCCCTCTGACCCAGTTTTCACTGACACTGTTGAAAACAACACTTTACAATTTGCCTACTCTCCTCACCAACACTCTATACACAAAACAACCCTCACAGAAATTAAGTGGGCTATTTCACACACAAAGGCCAGGAAAGCTCCTGGGCCAGACACTATTGGAAATACAACACTCAAAAACTTATCGGAGAAAGCGCTCAGGTTCTTTACAAACATATGTAATGCAATTCTCCGCACTCAACATTTCCCTGCTGCTTGGAAAGAAGCTAAAATATTAGTTTTTCCCAAGCTGGGGAAGGACAAGCATAGGCCCGAATCCTACAGACCCATTAGTTTGCTGAATACAATGAGCAAGGTCTTTGAGAAGATCCTGCTCAAACGTATCAACAAACATATACACACACACAACATCTTGAGGCCGGAGCAATTCGGTTTCAGAACCAAACACTCCACAACACTTCAACTGCTGAGAGTTGTTGAATACGCTACCAGGGGTTTCAATGGTAATCAGTCGACCGGGTCAGTCTTCCTGGATATTGAAAAGGCCTTTGATAGGGTTTGGCACAGTGGTCTAATAGACAAACTTAGGCAATACAACTTCCCAGACGGGCTGATACACCTCATTAGGTCTTACCTAGCAGACCGCAAGTTCAGGGTTGATGTAGACCAAACAACATCCACACAGAGGACAATACAAGCTGGCGTGCCTCAAGGTTCGCTCATCGGGCCCGTATTGTTCAATATCTACATCAACGACATTCCAACACTTGATAACACCAATGTGGCTATATATGCTGACGACACCGCGATATCCGCACAGTCATGGCAACCATGTATGATCTACAGTAGGCTACAAACTTCACTAAACAATATAGAGCCATGGCTTAGAGCCTGGAGAGTAAAGGTAAATGTGTCCAAGTGCCAGGCGCTTTTGCTCTCTAAAAGAAACTCACACACCATTAATACTCCTTTACGCTTATTCAATGAAGATATACACTGGCATGGCCAGGTCAAGTACCTCGGGGTCATCCTAGATAGGAAACTGACTTGGTCTGCCCACATATCCGACACAATTAAAAGAGCAAACATGACACTGTCACAACTATATCCATTGCTCAATAAAACAAGTTCTCTTGAATTGAGAACAGCCACCATAATCTATTTATCTATACTTAGAAGCGTCATTACCTATGCAGCGCCCGTCTGGGGACACACTGGGGACACACACATGCGCAGGCTACAGATATTCCAAAACAAGGTTTTGAGAATAATCACTAAAGCACCAATGTGCACCAGAGTTAGGACCTTACATAAAGACTTAAATGTGCCGTTCATCAAACAACACATTCAACAATTATCAGCTAATCTCTACAAGGGGGCACATGCACACCCAACATCAACACTAATCTCTTCACTAGGTACATACGACACAACATTTGACAAACACAGACGGCCGCTGTCCTTATTCGCACGACCGACCTTGATCTCTCGTTTGGGCCTATAAAGCCATGCATAGCCTACTTCATACCTAAATTTCACCTCTTTGCTTTCTAGCTCTGTTTCAGATCAAAGGGTGCACCGCAGCGGCATGAGCCAAGCTGTCACCACCAGGATGCAGTTGCATGCAGTCTAATCTTGCACGCTTATTTCAGTAATCGAGTAGGCAGCAGAAGAAGATGTAGCTTGTATGTATCTCCTCCAATAAATTCACTAACAAGGTATTTGTAAGGTAACTCCCATCCTTCACCTTGCACGCCACATCTACCAAACCTGGGCTCCTGCATGATCTGTCGCGAGGTTTTACTTGACTGGACTCTGTCAAGTCAGGTCTTTACCTCGTCCTTCGCGCGGATACATAAAGTTCTGCTTTCTTCCACATTTACAATCTCGATACGCCCATGGAAAGAGCTTCTCAGCTTGGTACATGGAAAACCTTTCCTGTTTCCTTGTCCCACGCGATAGGGGTACTAACAGGAAGGAAGGTGGTTTTTAGTGAGTAAGAATCTCACACTATTGGGAAGAGCGGATTTCTCCCTTTGTCTTTTGAAGATTTTCCACCTATCCTGCGAAATTAAAAAAAAAAAAATAAAATAAAATAACTTGGATAAATAAAACTGTCTAAAATATATAGTAATATTAACTATAATTAATGTATGTTTGAAATAATATATATAACAAGATTTAAAAACATTTCAAATATATATGCAAACTTTACTATCATTTGCAAAAATGGAATATTGAAGATATAATAAACTGTTTAATGTCTATTTAAACGTACTCACATACTATATTTAATAATAAATCAATCAGTCAATAAAATTCTCAATTTTAGTTAATCATGTAGAATATCATTTTGCGAAACCGAAAGTTAATTATAATATGTTCTCTCTATTTTGTAGAGAGGACCGAAGACTTTCGGTTTACCTTACTCTGTAATTAGTTGTTTATTAATTCCAACGTAAATTGTTTTTCAAATTTAAGCACCCAACTAATGTTTTATAAACATGTAAATTTAAAGTACATGATGTAAGTCGACGTACCATAAAATTCTCTTTAATAGCAGAAATAAAAACACTAAACTATCTGAAAATTAGCCTAATAATATTATGATGACGAAATGTTTGATTATAAATTGTATTAAAAAAAAAAATCAAGCAATTTACGAAATAATATGATAAAAATGATATATTTAGAAAATGTACAATGTATTACAAATATACTGTATTATAAAATTTCTAGAAACCAAATTATCCAACCTGAAAGATAAAATAATATTAATTAATGTTAATTTTTGGGCCCCTTGTAGAAAATTATGATATTTCCCTGGGAAGTACAAATAACTTAATATACATAGTCCCAAAATCGAAACTGTGTGTTTCATGGTCGTTATCCCAAAATTTATTTATCGAGCAAATTAATAGGCCTACACGTTTAGCGATAAAATTCAATCAAATATATCCAAATACCAACGAAAATTGTCGAAATCATTGTACCAATCTATATTATACATATAACAATGTCATGGGATATTGGTTTAGGACATAAAACCTGTTGACTTCAGCAGTTGAAACCTTTTAGGTCCTCCTATTTGTATGTCGTTTTTATCTATTCCGTTTTATTAGAAAAATCCCTAGTAATAAATGAATAATTGTAGTATATTACGAACGAATAACTACAAATATTGTCTATTAAAATTATTTTGATAAGTATCATTAAAATAATTATAGTAATTTAAGAAAACTTACTATACTTAGTAAGTTAGGAGTAATAGTTGGATATTTACCTCATTGCCAAAATTACTCATACATTTTTTTACCTTAAATTTAATAGATTTTCTTCAAACTTGGTTATGATTTCGATTAAATTCGGTAACCAACGATTTTCCGTTGAAACTTTCAAGAAATCGTGTCTTTTGATGACAGAACACTTCTTAATTCTTTAATTCTATTTAATCATCAAAACATTCCCATGAAAAATAATATTGAAAATGGTCTAATCATTTAAGGCAAATACAAAACAAACAACTAGTAAAATTCATTAAATAATAAAAATATTATGCCAGTGACCCTGTTTTTAGCAAAAATATAGGAATTTATTGGTCTCACCATCTCAATACATTCCTTTTGCTACACATACATAGAGAAAAGTAAAAATTATTGTAGGTAAAGTAGAATTGTGTCAGTTTTAGTACATTAGCGCAATCTATTGCTTTTCACTTGGTACCACTATCCACGTACGCCAACAATAACTTGGATAAATAAAACTGTCTAAAATATATAGTAATATTAACTATAATTAATGTATGTTTGAAATAATATATATAACAAGATTTATAAACATTTCTAATATATATGCAAACTTTACTATCATTTGCAATAAAAGGAATATTGAAGATATAATAAACTGTTTAATGTCTATTTAAACGTACTCACATACTATATTTAATAATAAATCAATCAGTCAATAAAATTCTCAATTTTAGCTAATCATGTAGAATATCATTTTGCGAAACCTAAAGTTAATTATAATATGTTCTCTCTACTTTGTAGAGAGGACCGAAGACTTTCGGTTTACCTTACTCTGTAATTAGTTGTTTATTAATTCCAACGTAAATTGTTTTTCAAATTTAAGCACCCAACTAATGTTTTATAAACATGTAAATTTAAAAGTACATGATGTAAGTCGACGTACCATAAAATTCTCTTTAATAGCAGAAATAAAAACACTAAACTATCTGAAAATTAGCCTAATAATATCATGATGACGAAATGTTTGATTATAAATTGTATTTAAAAAAAAAAAGTCAAGCAATTTACGAAATAATATGATAAAAATGATATATTTAGAAAATGTACAATGTATTACAAATTTACTGTATTATAAAATTTCTTTGTAAGACAATACATAATCAAAACTCAGTTGTATGTAAAGGATGTTCATCTAGAAACCTAATTATCCAACCTGAAAGATAAAATAATATTAATTAATGTTAATTTTTAGAGCCCCTTGTTGAAAATTATGATATTTCCCTGGGAAGTACAAATAACTTAATATACATAGTCCCAAAATCAAAACTGTGTGTTTCATGGTCTTTATCCCATAATTTATTTATCGAGCAAATTAATAGGCCTACACGTTTAGCGATAAAATTCAAATATATCCAAATACCAACGAAAATTGTCGAAATCAATGTGCCAATCTATATTATACATATAACAATGTCATGGGATATTTTTAAATTTAATAGATTTTCTTCAAACTTGGTTATGATTTCGATTAAATTCGGTAACCAACGATTTTCCGTTAAAACTTTCAAGAAATCGTGTCTTTTGATGACAGAACACTTCTTAATTCTTTAATTCCATTTAATCATCAAAACATTCCCATGAAAAATAATATTGAAAATGGTCGAATCATTTATGGCAAATACAAAACAAACAACTAGTAAAATTAATTAAATAATAAAAATATTATGCCAGTGACCCTGTTTTTAGCACATACATAGAGAAAAGTAAAAATTATTGTAGGTAGAAGAATTGTGTTAGTTTTAGTACATTAGCACAATCTATTGCTTTTTACTTGGTACCACTATCCACGTACGCCAACAACAATTTGGATAAATAAAACTGTCTAAAATATATAGTAATATTAACTATAATTAATGTATGTTTGAAATAATATATATACTAAGATTTAAAAACATTTCAAATATATATGCAAACTTACTATCATTTGCAATAAAAGGAATATTGAAGATATAATAAACTGTTTAATGTCTATTTAAACGTACTCACATACTAAATTTAATAATAAATCAATCAGTCAATAAAATTCTCATTTTTAGTTAATCATGTAGAATATCATTTTGCGAAACCGAAAGTTAATTATAAGATGTTCTCTCTACTTTGTAGAGAGGACCGAAGACTTTCGGTTTACCTTACTCTGTAATTAGTTGTTTATTAATTCCAACGTAAATCTTTTGTCATTTTTAAGCGCCTAACTGTTGTTTTATAAACATGTAAATTTGAAGTACAATGACTGTTGATAGTAGAATAAAGTTAAACATCGGAAAAGTAAAGTATGTAGGCAAAAAACTGTGTTATGATAAGTCGACGTACCATAAAATTCTCTTAAATAGCAGAAATAAATAACACTAAGCTATCTGAAAATTAGCCTAATATATTATATTGACGAAATGTTTGGATACAAATTGTATTAAAAAAAAAATCACACAATTTACGAAATAATATGATAAAAATGATATATTTAGAAAATGTACAATGTATTACAAATTTACTGTATTATAAAATTTCCTAAGACAATACATAATGAAAACTCAGTTGTATGTAAAGGATATTCATTTAGAAACCAAATTATCCAACCTGAAATATAAAATAATATTAATTGATGTTAATTTTTAGGGCCTCTTGTAGAAAATTATGACATTTCCCTGGGAAGTACAAATAACTTAATATACATAGTCCCAAAATCGAAATTGTGATTTTCATAGACGTTATCCCAAAATTTATTTATCGAACAAATTAATAGGCCTACAAGTTTAGCGATAAAATTTAAATATATCCAAATACCAACGAAAATTGTCGAAATCAATGTGCCAATCTATATTATACATATAACAATGTCATGGGATATTAGTTTAGGACATAAAACCTGTTGACTTCAGCAGTTGAAACCTTTTAGGTCCTCCTATTTGTATGTCGTTTTTATCTATTCCGTTTTATTAGAAACATCCCTAGTAATAAATGAATAATTGAAGTATATTACGAACGAATAACTACAAATATTGTCTATTAAAATTATTTTGATAAGTATCATTAAAATTATAGTAATTTAAGAAAACTTACTATACTTAGTAAGTTAGGAGTAATAGTGTCTTTTGATGACAGAACACTTCTTAATTCTTTAATTCTATTTAATCATCAAAACATTCCCATGAAAAATAATATTGAAAATGGTCGAATCATTTAAGGCAAATACAAAACAAACAACTAGTAAAATTAATTAAATAATAAAAATATTATGGCAGTGACCCTGTTTTTAGCAAAAATATAGGAATTTATTGGTCTCACCATCTCAATACATTCCCTTTACTACATACATAGAGAAAAGTAAAAATTAATGTAGATAAAGAAGAATTTTATCAGTTTTAGTACATTAGATCTATTGCTTTTCACTTGGTACCACTATCCACGTATGCGGACAACAACTTGGAAAAATAAAACTGTCTAAAATATATAGCAATACTAATTATAATAAATATATGTTTGATCCTAAAACCCAAAAAGTCTGTTTTTTTCCCACAAAATTTCAGACACATATCTCTCCTTCCCAGTCTCTAGAAAGTTTTCGAAAGACTGGTTAATACACAACTCACAAAAATACTTCAACATATGCTTCGCCCTGAGCAGTTCTACTTTCATAGCGAGCAATCCACAACACTACAGCTTATTAACGTAATCAACAACCTAGCAGACGGCTTCAACAAACATGTCCATACCATCGCTGTATTCCTGGATATCAGCACAGCATTTGACAAGGTATGGCATGAAGGACTCTTGTACAAACTAGCGCATAGCCCTCTTCCTCCATGCTATGTTCACTTCATACAATCATACCTCGACAAAAGATGGTTCCAAGTCTCTGTCGAAGGTAAACTATTCCATGCCTCGAACTATTGAGGCTGGTGTTTCACTAGGATCAGTCCTTGTACCCTTACTGTACCTTCTGTACACTAATGACATCCCAGTACTCAACACTGTGAAACTGCGAATCTTTGCCGACGACTCCATGTTCTATTATCAATCATTAAACCTCTACACTTAAACTGCTAGATACACTAGAACCGTGGTTCAGAAAGTGGAGAATCGCAGTCAACATGGACAAAACTGTAGCCATTCCCTTCACAGAAAAACGTACCACACCAAAAACAAAACTCTTCCTAAACAAGTCCCCCATAGCATGGAAAAAACAGGTCAGTTACGCTTGACAGAAGATTAAACTTTAACAAACATGTCAAGCAAATAATAGGCAGGGCAAGATACACTCACTCCAAGATTTTCCCAATTATCAGTGGCAGAAGCCCACAACCAATCAATACTAGACTGACCATGTACAAAATGTACATTCGACCCATAACTGCTTACGCAGCACCAGCTTGGTATTCTGTAATAACCTCCTCAGGAAAGAAACGGCTGGATTCTTTCCAAAACTCAGTGCTCAGAAGCATAACCAACTCCCCATGGTATGTAAGAAATGGTATCATCTACCATGGTATGGAAGTCCCCACATTCAAGGAGTTCGTCCTCAAGCTGACGAGAACTCTTACATGGAGAGCAGAAAGTTCCAACCATGCACATCTGTCATCAATCGTGACAGATCACTCTCCCCCACAAGAAAGAAGAAAACGACCCCTGAGTCTGGTGGTTGATCCCCCATAACATTACAAAATATTATATTCACACCAACAAAAACAAAAAAAAACCCAAGCTAAACAAATACAAACCTTAAAATTCCCTTAATTTTAAAGACAGTATGAGAAATGAAGTCCTATCTACGTTTCCCCTTTTTTCCAAAATTAAAATCAAAAATCATTGGAAGAGCTACAAGCTACATCTTCTTCTGCTGCCTACTCAATACTGAATTAAGCGTGTAAGATTAGACTGCATGCAACTGCGTCCTGGTGGCGACAGCTTGGCTCATGCCGCTACAGTGCACCCTATGGTCTGAAACAGAGCTAAGAAAGTAAAGAGGTAAAATTTGGGTATGTAGTAGACTATGCACATGGCTTTATGGGCCCAATTGAGAGATCAAGGCTGGTCGTTTGAATAAGGACAGCAGCCGTCTGTATATGTCAAATGTTGTCATATCTAGCTAGTGAAGAGATTAGTGTTGATGGGTGTTCTTAGGCCTCCTTTTAGAGATTAGCTGATAATCGTTGAATGTGTTGTTTGATGAACAGCACATATAAGTCTTCATGTAAGGTCCTACCTCTGGTGCTTTAATGATTATTCTCAAAACCTTATTTTGGAATATCTGTAGGCCTCCTTTTAGAGATTAGCTGATAATCGTTGAATGTGTTGTTTGATGAACGGCACATATAAGTCTTTATATAAGGTCCTACCTCTGGTCCTTTAGTGATTATTCTCAAAACCTTATTTTGGAATATCTGTAGTCTGGGCATGTGTGAGTTTGCAGACGGGCGCAGCATTGGTGATGACGCTTTTAAGTACAGATAAATAGATTATGGTGGCTGTTCTCAATTCAAGAGAACTTGTTTTATTGAGCAATGGATATAGTTGTGACAGTGTCATGTTTGCTCTTTTAATTGTGTCGGATATGTGGGCGGACAAAGTCAGTTTACTAATTAGGATGACCCTGAGGTACTTGACCTGACCCTGCAAGTGTATGTCTTCATTGAATTAGCATAAAGGCGTATTATTGGTGTGTGTGTTTCTTTTAGAGAGTATAAGCGCCTGGCACTTGGATACATTTACCTTTACTCTCCAGGCTCTAAGCCATGGCTCTATATTGTTTAGTGATGATTGTAACCTATGATCATACATGGTTGCAATGACTTTGTGGATATCGCTGATTCGTCAGCATATAAAGCCACATTGGTGTTATCAAGTGTTGGAAAGTCATTGATGTAGATATTGAATAATACAGGCCCGATGAGAGAACCTTGAGAAATGCTAGCTTGTGTTTCATTTGTGTGGATGTTGTTTGGTCTAGATCAACCGTGAACTTGCAGTCTGCTAGGTAATATCTAATGAAGTGTACCAGCCCACCTGGGAAGTTGTATTGCCTAAGTTTGTCTATGAGTCCACTGTGCCAAAAACCTACCAAAGTCCTTTTAAATGTCCAGGAAGACTGACATTGTTGATGGATTATCATTGAAAACCCTGGTAGCGTATTCAACGACTCTCAGCAGTTGAAGTGTTTGGTTCTGAAACCGAATTGCTCTAGCCTCAGGATGTTGTGAGTGTGTGTATTTGTTCATTGATACATTTGAGCAGGATCTTCTCAAAGTCCTTGCTCATGGTATTCAACAAACTAATAGGTTTGTAGGATTTAGGCCTATGCTTGTCCTTCCCTAGCTTGGGAAAAATTAATATTTTAGCTTCTTTCCAAGCACCAGGGAAATGATGAGTGCGGAGAATTGCATTACATATGTTTGTAAAGACCTGAGCACTTTCTCTGATAAGTTTTTGAGTGTTGTATTTCCAATAGTGTCTGGACCAGGAGCTTCCCTGGCCTTTATATTTGACTTACAAACTAGCCCAAAAATGTAACACTATATTCAAAAATACAACAGATTTTAAGTCAAAATATAGTATTAAAAATTCTTTAAGTTTAGTTAACAAAATTAGTAATGTGATTGTACCTTTAAATTCTAAGATTGTCCCCTTTGATGTCAAGAACCTTTTTACAAGTATACCTATTGGAGAATGTAAAGACATCATTCATGAAATGCTTCAAAACACCAATGAGAAAGGTTTTATTGATCAATTAAAATGTTCCATATACACTTGCATGGATCATAATTATTTTAAATTTAACAATCAATTTTATAAACAAGCAGAGGGATTGGCAATGGGTTCTCCTTTGTCACCCCTCCTTGCCGAAATTTTCATGGCTAAATTTGAAGAAAAATTATTTATGTCTAATAATCCCTTCTTAAACAAAATCGTATACTGGTATCGCTACATGGATGATGTCCTATGTCTTTTTAATGGTACTACGAGACAGTTAAAAAATTTCTTTAAATTCATTAATTCTGTTCATAAACGTATTCAATTCACTATGGAAATTGGGGAAGAAAATAACATCAATTTTCTTGATCTAAATATCAACATAGAAAATAATGTTCACTATTTCAATATTTTTAGAAAACCTACATATTCAGATGATGTTATTCCAGCATATTCTAACCACCCCATTAAAACCATAAGCATGCCTCCTTCCATAGCATGATTCATAGACTTATAAGCATTCCCTTATCTCCTACAAATTTCCAGAATGAATTTAATACTATCAAACAAATTGCAGTCAATAACATGTACAGTACCAAATTAGTTGATAATATTTTAAATAAAAAATTAAAACGTAAAATATGTGATTCTCTATATAATTCTAAGTACAATGAAAATGAAAACATCAAATATTGTAAGGTTAATTTCATTGGAAACACTAGTTATAAAGTTGGAAATTTAATATCTAATAGATATCATTATAAACCTGCGTTTTATTGCTCTAGAAATATAGGAAAATTAATTATTAACAATAAGGATAAGAGAGATAGTTTAGAAAATAGTGGTGTGTATAAAATTTCTTGTAATGATTGCAATTGTGAATACATTGGTCAATCCAGAAGGTCAGTTAAGAATAGAGTTAAAGAACATGTACACAGTTGGAAGTATGGCAAATCTAATTCAAATTTTGCAAATCATTTATTAGACACAGGACATAATTTTGATCCTAAGTTAAACGTTAAAATTCTGCTTATGGAACAAAAAAGTAGGAAACTCAATAACCTGGAATGTTTAGAAATCAATAGATCAATTTTAAAAAACCATACTTCCAACTTAAATGAACAAATACATCTTAACTCATCACCACTATTGAGACCTATTATGTAACCTTTGTTTTCTAAAATACCCCCACTCCCATCCCACAGGTTAGATCATTGACCTTTCTTTTGTCATTTCTCAACTCCTTTACTCTTCTAACCTTTCCTTTTGTCTCACATTTTTAGTTTAGACTTGTTTTGTTTTCAATTTAGTTGATTGAAAATGCCTAACGGCGAAACATATGTCGCAATTAAAGCTGTTTTGTGGAATTAAATAATCATCTCATTATTTCCATTATCATGGAATTCCATCATGTACCGACTGTTGTAACATTAAATTAAATTATATTTTAGTGTGACATCGTGGATACCTTCGAGGGGCACTAGATATTAAATACTGGAATGGCAATCCCGATATCCATACTGGATCAACTTATTTATCTTCACATAGTTGTAAGTTAGATCCCTCTGTTTCATTTATCTCTTGTCCTCTCCCGACCCTATTGAAGTATTCAAGAGTTGAAGAGCTAGAAAGTAATGAGGTGAAATTTGGGTATGTAGTAGGCTATGCACATGGCTTTAATGGGCCCAAATGAGAGATCTAGGTTGGTCGAGTGAGTAAGGACAGCATACATCTGTGTTATGTCGTACCTATTCAATAGATTAGTGTTGATGTTGGGTGTGCGTGGGCCCCCTCGTAGTGATTAGATGATAATATTGATTGTGTTGTTTGATGAACGACACATTTAAGTCTTTATGTACGATCCTAACTATGGTAGGTTTACAGGCACAATGAAGCTTCTTGCGCCTGTAAATATAGGAATTTATTTGTCTCACCATCTCAATACATTCCATTTACAACATACATAGAGAAAAGTAAAAATTATTACATTAAATTTATTGTTTTTACCTCATTGCCAAAATTACTCATACATTTTTTGACCTTTAAATAAAGTAGGTTCTTGTGTAGAGTGCTTATAATTTTAAAGATTTTCTTCAAACTTGGTTACAAATGTAGCTTTTAAAAATGATAATGATTTCAATTAAATTCGGTAACCAACGATTTTTCGTTAAAACTTTCAAGAAATCGTGTCTTTTGATGACAGAAAACTTCTTAATTCTTTAATTCCATTTAATCATCAAAACATTCCCATGAAAAATAATATTGAAATTGGTTGAATCCTTTAAGGCAAATACAAAACAAACAACAAGTAAAATTCATTAAATAATATTATGCCAGTGACCCGGTTTTTTGGTAAAACTATAGGAATTTATTTGTCTCACCATCTTAATACATTCCATTTACTACATTTTTTTTCTTTAAATTCCTAGGAGGTGGAAAATCTTCAAAAGACAAAGGGAGATATCCGATCTTCCCAATAGTGTGAGGTTCTTACTCACTAAAAACCACCTTCCTTCCTGTTAGTATCCCTATCACGTAGGACAAGGATTCAGAAATGGTTTTCCATGTACCAAGCTTGTAGCTCTTTCCATGGACGTGTCGAGAAGATATGGTGAAAGAAAGCAGAACATTGTGTAACCGCGCAAAGAGTGTAATTTATGTGGGCTGACCAAGTCAGTTTCCTATCCAGGGTGACCCCTAGGTACTAGACTTGATCCACCTAGTGTATGTTTTGGTTGAATAGAAGTAGTGGTGTGTTGTGTGTGATTGTGCGTCGTTTGGAAAGCAATAGTGCCTTGCACTTTGACACATTCACTTTCACTCTCCAGGTTGAGCCATGGCTCAAGGGTGTTTAGTGCTTTTTGTAACTTACTGTGTATTATATGGGGTTGCCATGACTGTGCTAATATCGCGGTGTCATCTGCATAAATGGCCACATTGGTGTTTTCGGGTGTTGGAATGTCATTGATGTAGATGTTGAACAGCACAGGCCCAATTAGGGACCCTTGTGGGACGCCGGCCAGTATTGTTCTCTGTGTAGATGTTGTTTGGTCTACATCAACCCTAAATTTACGGTCGGACAGGTATGATCTAATGAGATGGATTATCCCGTCTGGGAAATTTTAGTGTCTTAGTTTGTGGATGAGACCATCATGCCACACTCTATCGAAGGCCTTTTCTATGTCCAAGAAGACTGAACCAGTTGAGCGGTTCATGTTGAAGCTCTCGGTTACATGTTCAACCACCCTCAGCAGTTGTAGTGCGTGAAATGTTTAGTTCTGAAGCCAAATTGCTCCGGCCTCAGGATGTTGTGTGTATGTATGCGCTCATTGATATGCTTAAGCAAGACTTTCTTGAAGACTTTGCTCATAGTGTTCAACAAACTTATAGGTCTGTATGAGTCTGGCATGTGTTTATCCTTCCCTGGCTCGGGGAAAACTAATATCATAGCATCCTTCCAAGCTGCAGGGAAATGTTGCGTGCAGAAAATGGCATTGTATATGTAAGTGAGGTATCTAAGCGCCTTTTTGGATAAGTTTTTTAGTGTTGTATTCCCAATGGTGTCCTGTCCAGGAGCTTTCCTGGTCTTTGTGAGTGAAATCACCCACTGTATTTCTGTAAGCAAAGTTTTATGTATGGGTTGTTGATGTGGAGAGTGGGCGAATAGGAGTGTGTTTGTTTCCACTAAGTCAGTGAAAACAGGATCTGAGGGGTGAGAGTTTGGTTGAAACGCAAGCTCGAGGGTGTCAGCAAAGAGTATTCACCTTGTCATCTGGGTCACCAACTTGTCCATTAGGTCCAACTAAGGGTGGATAGCACAAAGGTTCTCATGTAAAGTATTTAGCCAAGTGCCAAACTGGTGTATCAGTAATGTTCAGCTTTGGCAATTCCACCTGGAAGCCGTCAGCTCTAAAATTTAGTATCTCCTGTCTATTTCGTCTCTAGAGACAATTTATTGTGGTATGTGGAACACATCTGTTTACGCCTTGTTGGAGTGCCCTTCTTAACCTATTGTGACACTTAATCAGCTGAAGTATGTGTTTTGGAATGTAAGAGTAATTCCGGGGCTGACATTTGATTGGTATTGCAGCCTCCGTCGCAGTTTGTATTGCCGTTGTCAGTATAGAGACGGCAGTTTTTACATCATGTGGCGTTAGAACATCCAAGACTTCGGGTAGGAGACTATCTAAGTGCTGGCGGAAATAATCCCAATTAGCGAGTCTGTAGTTCAATACCTGTCTAGGTTCCTTCGTCGTGGGGTTTTCTGCAACAGCCATAATGACGGGATAGTATTCTGAGTTCAGATCCCTATCTACGTGCAAATGTGGTGCCACAGTTAGTCCCTTAACGAGGGCCAAGTCCAGAATGTTCTCTGTAGCAATTAATGTTGTTATGCAGCCGTTGAGCTCAAGCTTGATAGCTGTTGCTTCAACTCGTGTAAGTGTGGGCAGCAATTATTCTATATGTTTTATGGTCTTATGTATTATTATTGCCGTACCACCGTGGCACCTATCTTGTCTGTCAGTGCGGTAGACTTTGAAATCTTGAATAGTGAATTTATCATGTGGCTTTAAATGAGTTTCTGTGAGTAAAGCTATTTTGTAGTTATTCCTTTGCATATAGCGAAGGAGTTCTATCTTTTTATGTTTAATGCCATTGGCATTCCAAAACAAAACTGGCAAATTACTGTCCATTATTGACTGATTTGACGTATTGGAGGAAGGAGGTCAGGAAAGAGCTGAAGGTGGTGGGTGGGGAGGTCAGGAGGGAGATCATGAAGGATCCAAGGTTTCCTGTGAATGAGTCCCAGGTAAGGTTACGGTTCAAGAGGCGGAGGAAGGGTTCAAATGTGGATTGTATCCAATCCGTGTTGTTGGGTGTGCCTGTCTTAGCCATGTTTGATGAGGGGAGTGCCTCTTCTGTCTGTGGTGATGGTGGTGTTGGATTTGGTGGTGAAGCAGCTTCAGCAGTGGGCGTGGACTTGGATGGCGTTGGACCCTGGGCCTGATATTCGCCTGCTCCCTCGGTGAAGGACAGTCCTTAGCCTTGGGTACCAGGGTTTCAATTGCCGCAGGGGCCTTCGCTACCTCCGCCACAATGGTTGTAGGTAGTGGTGTGTGTGTTGTGTTTATATGTGTCTTTTGTTTTGACGCTTGCGCATAAGACACATTTGGACGTGTAGGTCTGAAAGGCAGTCGGGGTTGTGTATTGGTCTTCGTGTTTTGTTGAGGTATTCCATCACCACTAGCTCTAGACCTTTTTGCCTGGAGCGAGCATGCTGCCCTTTTGTGGGCTTCGCATCCACGATAACTTGCAGTATGCGATTTCCCACAAAGGACACACTTGAAGTCCTCGCGAATTGTCGTGCATTCCTTAGAGAAGTGTTCCTCTCCACACATCACACACCGTAACTTGGCCTTACAACAGCTAGTTGTGTGGCCAAATCTCTGGAATCTGAAGCATTGAGTGGGGATTTTTGGAGCCCTGTAGGGTTCAATGCGTACTCTCATATAGAGAACTTCTCTTATTTCCATCATATCACTAGCATCCTTTTGGGATGTTAGTTCAACTAGGAACATCGGGAGAGGTTTCTTACTAAAGTGCCTACGCATTTGTGATACCTTCAGCACTCCGAACTCTCTGCTTTTTAGGTCGTCTTCGACTTCGGTGGGGAGCGTCTGCCCATCCATGCCTCGGATCAAGACCTTGTATGTACGTTCGCTATCAAGGCGGTAGATATGGTGTGGGATGTTTTGCTTCTCCAGAAATCTTTGTAGGTTGACGTAGTCACCATACGTGGATGTCTGGAGACGCACTCCATCCTTAACTTTCACCGCCAAGTAGTGGTACGGTTTGTACTTGCTGTTAAAGCTTTTGTTTTTGTCGTATAATCTTGTTTTGTCTGGGTAAATGGTGATGGCAGGGATTTTACCCGCTGCCCCTTTCGTCTTCGCTAACGCAGGACCAGTGCTACTCCCATCAGCTTGAACCGATGGGCTCAACACACGCCCCATGTCAGTTTTGGGTTTTAGAATGGATCAACGACTACCTGGTAGAGAGACTTTAATGCCATCCCGGGCTGAGTTACCCTCAGTACAGGATAACTTTCTCATCCTCTCCACCATCCTCGCTTCACCTCTTTCTCCGAGTCGGTTGACACTTACCTCTTCCGCCGATATACCTTCCGATACTTGATAAAGTCATCAGCGGTTGAGGTGTCAGTTAAGGCATTCATTATGTCTTCCTCACTCTCGAGAGTCAGGTGGGATCCAAGCTGGCCCTGGGAGAAACCTTCCTCTGCGGGAACAAACAGCTGATCCTGTACAGGGTCATTAACTAGTTGGTCCCGAAAAGGTTCATGCAGATCTATACTATTTTCCATTTAGGAAAACAGTATAGGCCTACTATTTTACAGTGTGGAGGGGGATGTGGATTATAAAAATTATAAAATTATGGATTATAAAATCAATAACTACACAAAATTCTCTATTCTGGAATATATACGAGAATACGCTCGCTTACGGCGTTTGGCTAATCTTGCCAACTTATCTGCTTCAGATTCCAGTTGTAGCCCAAATTGCCTTGTTTGCTTCTTGTTCTCTAATCGGTGCTTCCGTTGAGTAGCCGTCTCTTTAACCATTGTAACGATTGTCAGAAATGTAATATTCACATATACGCTTAGCACACTACTGAATGCAGTTCTGACGGCAAAAACCCAGCGCACTATTTTGCTGGAAAATGCAATTACACTTTAAACTGTGGGGCAAAACGCGACACGCTCATACAGGTAAATGTACACACTTGAAACACAAGTTCTGCTGTAACAGCAACTCGAGAGAGCAGAAATGACAGTGCTGATACTATATACTACACTGCAGAATATGCAAAGCAGACGCTGCTCTCATCAAACATTGTTTAAACAATCTTGCAGACAAGGAAAAGAGTGAATATTGCATTGTTATCCATCCTCAACTCATGTTTAAAATTTCAAGTCTATATCTCATTGTTTGTTTAAACAAATGTAGAGACAAGAATCCAACTGAATATTGTATTGTCATCCAATTCTGATCTATGATCAAAATTTTAGGTCTCCAGCTTATTTGTAAGTTAGTTTAAACTTGATTGCAAAATTCCACCCGGACGGACAGATATGACGGAAACCGAACTAATAAAAACGTGGTAAAAAACACAAATTTATAATTTTTTTTTTTAAATCAGCTCAAACCAGTTTAATAAAATTTTGCTCAAGTATAGCCTCTAAAGACTTTTTAAAACAGTTTCGGTGTCATCTCTAAAACTCCAATTTGTGAGATATTGGTAAAAACAAAAAATCAGCCATTGGTTAAAAGACAGAATTTCTCACAATCGACTTTACCAAATGTTCACCAATGTGAAATGTTACAAATTTCATAGAAATAGAAAAATAAATAAGTGTAATTTTTCAACGAAATGGAACACCACCATATTGCAGTCTCAATGTAAGAGAAGCTCTTAAATGACAGATTCCTTGACTGTTGGATTGAAGCGAATGGTCCTGTTTTTAGGTCATGTGAATGATGCCTTGGTCTGATCCCTAAACTCTTTTCTTCAAGGTTTATGTTAAGAACATTATAAATACTAAAAAAATCTAGGATATACACCATTTAAGAGAGAGGATTACTGCACCATAGTGATGGTTACTCCTGGTATGATCAACCCTACCTGTCTAGATGTTTGCTGCACAATGGGTGGTACTCTTATTAAAACTTACAAGGTACAGTTATCCAAAAATCTTAATTATTTTCTGTATCTTTTAGTATAAAAATAAAACATTTGCCTGAACCATAAGCTTAGTTATTTTACCTCAAAATCACAGACTAATATTTCGATGATATTGTATTGTGTTTGACTTAAAAAAGTAGAGGAATTGTAATGGTAAAGTAATTTATCACTATCTTTTACACCATGAATGTATTGAATGTAATTGTTTAGAAATAGGTAAGGTAAATGAAAAAAAATATTTGGGACTAACTCTTGATGACCAATTGAACTGGAAAAATCAAGTAAATATTTTGAAACAAAAACTATATTTAGTGTTAAGGTAATTTTACTATTTGCTATTTTTTGTAGAATCACACTTTTAGAAGGACTTTATTTTGCTTCGTTACAATCAAGAATAAAATATGAACTTGATTTGTAGGGTGAAACATACTCTAGTACAGTAGACTTCTTCCTTATTGGTTGAATACCTTGGGACTGGACCCCTGTCCGAACCATCTAAATATGTTCTAAATGTAAATGTAAATGGTCTAAATATGTTGAATAATTGCAGTTTTCATGGAAAAATTAGTAAAATGCTGTTGAAGCTGTATTATTACACATGTTTACTGTACAAGAATAAAATTAGACTATAAGTGTTTACGTTTGATACTTGGTTTCTGACGTCTTCTTGATAATGGCATTACAGGAAAGAAAATCACACAACTTATTGTTATAAACACTTTCACATCTTTAATTTACACACCATATATAAAAAACACAGCTTACTAAATTACACCAAAATAATAAAAATCCAAACGGTTATTACCTTCAACAGAGAAACACTTAAAAGAAAACACTGTCATTTTTTTTCTGCTTTTTTGTTCAATAGATTTTTTGTGTGAAAAGTCCCGCCATTTCATTATGAACATGACATCGGCGACCAAAGCTTCTTTTTGTTGCTCAATGTAGGTGGCTGCCAGTTGAAGAGTTGCTTTTCCCTCTGCATGGCTCATTTTGTCCTCTGAACTTTCCTCAGCATCATTTTTGTCATCATCTTGTTTTCCATTTTCTCGTCAAAATGACACATTGAGCAATTTCGTCGTCGTTCAAAATTTCATTTTCCAGTCCCTTCTCAGCATTTATCCATTCAACATCATCTTCAAACAGGTTTTCACAAGAAGGTAGTTGTTATAGATCATTTAGCAGCACTGTGTTATCATCAGGGACGGTGTCGGGAAGTTAGGGTTTGTAGGAGGGTCTTCTTTACTGGATACAATGTCTAGAATGATTAGCCACACTTTCTTCCAGGATTCCTGAATTAGTTGTTGATGGTGGAATTTTAGGGCTTTCACAAGATCAGGGTTGTCATCTTTCAGTTAAGAATGGAAGCTTTTGACGTACTTCCTCTTAAAGCATTCTATTACACCCTCATCCATTGGTTGCTGAAGACTAGTGACATTGGGTGGCAGAAACAAAACTTTTATGTCACTCTCACCTTCACATTGAAGATCTCCCTCATGGGTTGGTGCATTGTCGAGAAGGAGAAGGCTTTGGCAGGCAATTTCAAGCCAGACAAGTGTTTTTTACATTCAGAATAAACTCACAAATGTACCATTCTCTAAACAAGTGTGAGTTCATCCACACCAATTTTTGAGACCAGTAGTACACAGGAAGAGTAGCCATGTTCATATTCTTGAATGTCCTTGGCTTTGCCGATTTTTCAATGATAAAAAATGGGATCTTATGTGTCCTTGACTTATTTGAGCACAAATCTATGGTAACTCTCTCTTTACTCTCTTTGAAGCCTGGATCAGAAGTTTCTTGTGCTGTGGCAAAGGTTTTCTTGGGCAACATTTTAAAGTTTATCCCATTCTCATCAATGTTATAGACTTGTTCTAGACTAAGGTCCTCGTCAGCAATGATTTGTAGAAATTTTTCTGAAAACTTCTTTGCTACTGTGAGATTTGCTGAAAATGTTTCCCCACACCCCACAAACTCCAAGGAAATGAACTCCATGTCCTATTTTCCAGCGTGAGAGCTATCCATCACTGTCCACCTTCTTGATGTTTAGAATGCAGGATGAACGCTTTTCTTTCAAGATTGGTTCACTTATCTTCTCTTTCAAGGTACCTCTTCTCCGTTCTTGTGTGAACCACAACCACAGAGCACCGTCCACCAATTCATTTTTGGGTTTTTTGAGAGTGCAATGAGTTTTTAGTGCTTTATCACCTTCAAACTGTGTACAGAAATCTTCTATGACTTTTCTGTTTTTGAGCCAAACATGAACTGTGCTTGTACCCACATTAAGATTATTAGCAACACTCACCACAGATTTACCTTTGTCTAACCGTTCTAGCACATTTAACCTTTGTTCTATAGACACGAAATTACATTTTGGTTTAACACTCATCATAAAGAAACTATACAAAACACTACTAAATAAAATTATATCCGTACTCATACAACCAAAAATATATACTATTCAGTAGTACAGTACTGAAGGGGAAAAGTTTTACACAATAACGTCAAATGCATGGCCGTACAGTAGCAAAAACTAGGACAGAAAACTAAAAGAACTTGATCTACAGTGCTAGATAAGCAGGTTATGACTTGTTTGTTTGGCTCTCATTACATAACAAAGTGATGTAATGAGTCTATAAGTTACTATTACATAACATTTCGATCAGCTGATTATTTTTCGAATGTTCAGAACTGTAAACTTCATTATTAAAAGACCGACTGATCAACATTTGTTGATGTGTAGACCTATATTTTTCTTATGGTAGATTGAATTTTGTTTTAATAAAAATGAGTGAGAATGTTTGCCATCGTAAATAGAAGATGAAGCTTTAAAGTGATGTATAAGTTAGTATCAAAATGAGTACTGGAAACATTACTAAGGAAAAGGTACTTATTGTCTACTTCAGCAACAATTGTTAAACAACAGATAGTTTATGGTCTTTAGATAAGTTATCATCTAAAGACAATAAACCATTTACCCAAAGACCATAATCCATCTAGTCTGTGGTTTTATTATTCCATGATGTAAGATCAAGGATATCCATACAAAAACATCATTCATATTAATAAATATTCAATTTTTGCTCAAAAGAAAATCAGAAGGTTACAAACCAAAAAAATCCAAAATTTTGAAAGGACTGATCTTACTAAATTCCTAAAAAAAGCCAATAATGATAAATTTTTGCATATAAAAATAACTTTTGTTATGCAAGTGCTTATAGGAAGCATTAAATGACTGATTTGACCATTAATAAGGTAAAAGACAAGGGAGAGTATTTTCATTTCTATGTACCAAGTAGAAAAACTAAAGTATTGAGGGACTTTGTTGTAACAACAGGCGATATGGAAGGTATAAATTCTGTTAATTTAATCAGAAAATATAAAAAAGGACTAAGAATTTAAATTATAAATGATTTTTTTTTATTCAATTCAAAAATGGCTTCTGTACTAGACAGCCAGAAGGGATAAACACATTGACAATAAAAACATTGCCATGCACCTAAACCTTAAAAGTCCTGACTTTTACATTGAGTACTGCTTGAACGGATCCTCAACATCAATATTAGCAGACAAAACGGTTGATATTTTGACTATAATCATAAAGGTTGGACATTGAACATAGTAACTTGAAGGATACACTGAGTCCTCAGTGGAAAATATGTGAAACTTTGCCATTCAAATTTTAAAATAATACAAAGGCAAAGATACTCCTCTGGAAAACATAGTAGAGCTTACAACTACTTCTGGAAATGCAGCCGAATTGGTGGAAATTAGTTTTCAGCCCTCAAGTACAAGTCAACCTAGTAAAAAAATGAAAATGTTAGTGAAACCACCTCTTCAACAAGCTATTAAGCAAAGCAGAACTAAGTTTTACATCAGGAAAATATTATGATAAACAATTATTCAAGTAGTAGTTCATTTTATGTATATATATATTTTAAAATATTTCCAGGACTACAACTAAGTACAGACTTATCTAGTAGTTATAACTTAAATAAGAGATCACAGTGTTTCAGAAGTTCATTCCATTGAATGTCTCTAATATTATCATCTATATCATCTTAAACAACACTACACCAAGTCAAGGGGTTTAGTTCTACACAGTCTTCGTACTGTATTCCTATGCGCTATCACCTGCTGCACACTAGCATTAGTATGGTTTTGGAGTCTTTTTTTGTGTTTCTCTACCACAGCTTTGATTTCTTCAACAATCGTAATCACTGTGAATATATTCATTGCGTACGTACCAAGGGGCATTTACTATTATTCGAAGTATTTTATTTTGAAACAATTGAATTTTGTTTATATTACTTTTCTTAGCACATCCCCACATCTGCAGTCCATAGCTCCACACTGGCTTAAGTACTTGCTTATATAACAGTACTTTATTGCTCATGCTTAATCCTGCTATATATATATATATATATATATATATATATATATATATATATATATATATTTAGTTTGTTAAAGGTTCATAAAATAATTATAGACACATAGTTTAATTATTAAAATAAATACAAATTATTTGCATAATGAAATTAAAAAAAAAATTTTACTAACACATTTAATTATTACAAAGGCCCTTCTGCAAATCCCCCACTTCAAACCACTCAAAATACACAGAAGGGTTTTAATGTTTATGGAATACTCTGAATATGACATTAGTTAAAATAATATATATATAACATGTTTGTAATTTTTTTTTACAGCACTTGGCCAATTAAGCAACTCAGCTTTCCTTTATTGCTGTAAAGAAGTCAATTATAAAACTTGTTTGTAAATATTTATTATATAGGCTACTCCTATTTAATAAAAGTGATGGCTATGCATAAGTTGTATTATTTTTCTAATGTCATGTTAGCTCAAAATTAAAACATATTATAAATTCAGTTACCTGGAGCATTTTCAAAATTAAACCTACTATTTAAAAATTATTATTAATTGCTTGAATCTATCTGTCTTTCTTGTAAGAAAATTTGCTTCTTTTTTTATTTTTTTTATTTTTTTAAATTTTTTTAAATCATATGTGCACTGTAATTACAACAGACATTTTCTTTATTTATACATCTCTTTAATACTTCTCATTCAAATATAATATATCCATATACCCAGTAACAACCCTCTTGTGGGAACTATTAATATCTGAGTTCTTGTCATCTGACATGTAGTCACCATTCTTGCCTTTGTGTGATGTATGGTCAGCTAAGGTACCACAAGATTAGGAAACTATATAACACTATTTCAGACAGAAGTGGGTGGTATACTGTACTGGCAAGAGGATATGACAATGAAAATTATCATAGCTAGGTTAGATACCCAGGTAATGCTAGATAAAAGCCATAAGTTCACACGAATACAATTCTTTGTTAGTCTGAGAATGTCACAAAACCATGGTTAAAGCCTTCAAACATCAATCAGATAGAAATCAATTGGGTTGGGCAAAAAAGGGGCCCAGTAATTGGACCATAACATTCTTTTATGTGTTGACAAGCAAAGTGGGCTAGTCAGAAGCCCTTAGTCACTCATACAACCATATAACCTACATACTGACTGATTAACCATTTAAACAGTCTCTTTAAAATACAATAAATCATTAAATGCTTTCTTAGGACATATCTAAAACCTTGGGCTGACTACAGATAAATTTTAAAATGTAGGGGAAAACAAAAATTGTGTTTATTAAATGAGCAAAGTAAGTATATTCAAGAACACAGCCAAGTCATCAACATTAAGTGTAGACTAAATACCTAAAAGGATAAAATAAGCACTAAGCTACAGTTTCAAATGTATTTATTAATAAATACATTTGAAACTGTAGCTTAGTGCTTATTTTATCCTTATTATGGAGTTTCAACAAGTAGTTACTGCTATTACAGTTAAATTAAATACCTAAATAATAAACCAATAAATAGCTATTTTCAAACCTCCACAACAGTAACTCCAATGGTTTTCAATGCACTTTTTTTATTTATTGATAATATACTGTTTTACAATAATGAACAAAATACCAATAAATTTAATGAGAAGTCAAAAAACATAATGTTAAAATATTGAATTTTTCTATTCTTCTTATTTTTGTCCACCACGCCTGCTGCTTGAGCAACAAGCTGAATTTGGGTGAATTTTATCACATGTGTCTAATTTTATGAATTGTACAAGCTAATGTTAAATGTTTTATAAAATATTTCGTTTTCATTTTATTTTAGTTTTAAAATATACTGCCATATAAACAACATTATTGGTTCATAGTAACCATGAATTGATTTTCTGTTTATTAGGAATAGAACACCTGTTTTTATAATGTACATATTGATAAATACTAAACTATATTTTGCACTGAATGAGTATAACAAATTTACCTTAGTTATTGATAGGCAGTTTTATTTCATATAATCAAACCAATAGTTTATTAATTCTAGGAAAAGAGTTATAACTTTACAGCTGAACCAAGCAGTAACATAAAAACAATACAACTGAAATGAACATCTGGACTTTAAACAATTGATTAAACCATCTACTGTCATAAATGGAATTTTGTCAGCTTTGAGAGTTAAGTAAAAAGTATGACAAATATTATAACTTGTGTGTTTGCATTGATAAATGCTGTGTGTTTCATTGATTAATACGGGAGAAAATTAAATCTATGAAAGACAATAAAATGACTAGATGAAGAAAGGTGTAGATCCAGCTAGAAACTTTGGAATTGCCACATCTTTACTGACTATAAAATCTATACTGGAGTGTATCTGTTAAAAAAAATGCAGTGAGAAATAGTTGGTAGCCCTTTGGTAGAGAATTTAGGTGTGTCTGGATGTGCATGACAAACATCAACACTCTTGGCCAATCATCATGATTGTGAGTCATTGTTTAGTGAAGTTGTGTGCCTGAATAGTAGTGGCACTTACAAATAATAGTGCTTAATAAAAGTTATGGATACTGTCATATATAAAATGTTGAGTAAAATTGTAGAATCCAACAAAATGTTTTCAAATGCTTACTGGAAAATATTGCATGTCTCGTTGCATGTGAGCTCGAGTGGCACAAAAGTTTCAGTGAACTTTCAGAATCTGGAAGATGATGAATACTCTTGACACCCTTCCAATTCAAGAATCGAAGAAAATGAAGAAACAATTAGCCAGATTGTTTGAGAAGAAACCTGACTCGGTGTCTGAATGATAGCTGAACCTGTGAACATTGACAAAGACACTGCATGTAACATTTTGAGTGAGGAACATAGATAAAGTGTGTGCTACTACAGTTTGTAGTGTTCTTGTACCAGAGAAAAAAGAACACTTAAGTAAGCTCCTGAAGAGACACCACAAGAAAATTTGAGCTGACATGGTACTTGAAACTCCAACCATTTTAAAACAAAATGTTACTTGTGATGAAATCTATGATCCTGATATGATAGCCAATTTACTGAAAAACAATGTCATCATCTAAAATGAAAAAATTTCAAAAGTTGAGAGAGTGAGAACAAAAGACCATAACTGTGAAAAAAAAGTTTCATTCTTCATGAGGACAATATCCCAGCTCATACAAAATTTTCTGTGAATGGAACATCAAACATATTTGTGAGATTTGACGTCATGTGATTTTTTATGTTTCCTTCAAGTATGTGCTTAAAGGAATATGTTTTGAGTTAGTTAATGGAGTAAAGAAGAAAGCAACTGATATGTTAAAACGGTTGACACAACCGAACTGCTTCATGCCTTAAACCAATGGAAAACAAAATTGCATCAGTTCATAAAAGCAGATGGGGAATATATTGAAGAGATAAGCATTTGAATTGTGATTTGTGTATGTTAAAAATAGGAGTTATTGTATCAGTCTCGTTACTTCATAGACACTCCTTGTATAAGGAAATAAATTCAATTTATTGAAATTTTACAAATAAAGGTGGTTAGTATTTTATGAAAACAAATATTCAACTCAACTGAATTTTTTTTTAAAAAGGCATTCAATATTTGAATAGTTTTCACAGCAATTCTATACCTTCAGTTATATATATATATATATATATATAATATATATTATTGGTTTTATATATGCCAATGTAATTAAAAAATACTTTCATTATTCATAAGAAAGAAGTGAGAGTTGTAATGAAATCAGTTAAGTTTCTATAAATCAAAACTACTTATTATTTTTTTGTTTTTGTTTTTCCTTCAACATAGTAATTTAATCTACAAATTGAACATTATTAAATTTTGTGGGGTTTCTTAAGAACTGTCCTAGAATTGATTTTTAGGTTAATCTATGTTATAGATTTAATTCAAATAAATGTACTAATGTTGTTATTTTCTTAAGTCGAACATACTGTGATATTCTCATTTTATGTGATAAGGGAGAATAACAATTTCTCTATTAGTTATGTTTGATGGTTATAACAAATGCATACCCAATATTACTTAAATGTCCTTTCTTACTAAAATGTATATGAATGGAATCTGATTACGAAGTAAAATTTGCTCCACTTTCTCCTTCTTAAATACAATTCTTTTTAGTGAATTTCTAAAATAGAGTTCAAGCTATCACAAACTCCCTTATGGAAACACCAACACCTGAGACTGTAAAATGTTCATCATTACTACCAATAGGAGTAATTTACCAACATTTATCATTCATTTACTAGAGTTTATATAGAGTAAATGCTCTAGAAGTTGCAAAGTTTTTCCATTAAAAAAAATTATATAAATTTTGTAATTCTAGTCTACAAATATATATTTTTCAGAAAAAAGGTTCAATAAATTTCGGAATGGTGACCAATTAAATTTTAAAACAATATTTTTCAAGATTACTTTCCCTTTTAGTTCTTATTGTTATGTTATTTTACATATATTTTTAATGTTTCTAAGCATGGTAATAATCAGGTAATACAACTTTTTAGAAAATCAGATTGGCAAAAATATATTTTTAGTTTTACATACAATTTTACACAATTTTTATGCAGTAATCAAAATTATCATATGTTTACCTATTATAACATATGTGACATCACTCTTCTTAAATTGACAATATTAAACATTTAAAAATATTGAAAACATTTATTAGATAATAAATTAAATCACATAAATTTTATTTTACAGGCTATCTCATTTCTTATCCATGTTTAGAATGGCTCCTTGACTCATATGGTAACATGATTATAAGGTACTTGTTCTTCATCTTTGAAACAAACTCTTATGGCATTGTCTATATCTAAATCATGTAAGTTAACTCTATTTCTTCTAATCATTGCAAGATTTGGAGTTTATACTATATAAGATCTAGTATGATCTCCATACTCATTGGTCTCCTGTATGACCAATGAGAGTTGCTAACAACTACTCTTTAGTTGTGCGAGTTTGAACTTTCACCTGTTGTCCGTCTCTTAGTGAAGGAAGATTGAGATAATGCTTGTTTTAGTTAACTTTCATCTTTATTTGCTTTTAAAGAAAACAGTTGTATGGATGTAACAACAAAGAAAACACTTGTATCCTTCGGGATGTAAATTAATTGTATGGTTACAAAAGATTGCCTCTTATTATTTTGTTGTAAAGTAGTTGTGATAGGCTTGGAATATTGTACAACTAATATGGGTTATTCTCCAGTTCTCCATCACAATAAAGACATATGTAGGTCATTTTATCATACTTAGCTTTTTTCATTAATAATTTGATTAATTCAACCTGTATTTTAATAAATCTATTTGATTTTGGATAATATGGTCAGCTAGTTATAAGTTTTATTCCCCAATCTAGTGTGAATTTGTGAAGAATTTCGGATGTAAAATGTGGACCATTGTCACTTCTGATACTGTCAGGAATTCCATGCTCTCAGAACTACATTTGAACTAATAATACAAGGTTCAGGCAATTTTTGAATAAATGGAAATTTTGAATGTTAATCAGCAAATGTTATTCACCACAATGAAATAAATAAATTTTAATAGTTTTTCAAGGTTGTGTAGGAATATCAAATGGAATGAGAATTTCCTTACTTTGACTCTTTTGGAAAGTTTGACAAGTACCAAATGCTTTTATAGTTTTCTCAATATCCTCCTTTACACCTGTCCAATACACACATTCCATAGCCATTAATTTTGTTTTAATTCCTAAATGTCCGCATGAAGTTTCTCTAATATCAAGCTTTTCATAGATGGTGGTATGATGACATGTTAATCTGTTGAAATAATCACTGTATCTATTAATATTTCATCTATAAAAGACCAATCAGATCTATGATATGTTTATCTATTATAATATATTTTGTGAAGCTTTCTTATTTGTAATAAATGATGCTTAAACATGTTTTCTACAATAAAAAATAATAGTGTTATAACTTCAAACAAATCCATTAGACAAAAATAACCTCAAAATTAGAAAAATAAATAGTGCACACACTCATACACAAAACCCAGTAACAAGCTGAAAATTTAGGGTGAAACTGCAAAAAAAAACTAACACTCAAAAATAGTAAGGATCTAACTTAAATAGGATTCATTTCTGTATTTTACAAATTACTTATGAATCATAATTTTCTTTTACTTATGGTTTGACACATTGGTTTGGTTTTTTATATCTTCACATTTCACTCAAATCTGATGAAAATCAGTGGGCTATTTTATCTAAGGTTACTCAAACTTACCCAATGTTCCTCATGGTTTATATCCTATTTTTAACTGGTAACTACGGTACTTAACCAGCATTTTAAGATCTAAACATTTTTGTTTAAATCTTTAGAGGTTACATTGTAACTAAATTTTATCAAAATTGTTAGAGTTCATTACAAGAAATTCATGATTTTGAGTTTTGGTCTTACATTAGGTATTTAAAATATGTTCTGAATCATATTGTACATATGGTTACATTACCAAAGAATGCACATGAAACAGATCTTAAATTTATACTGTATTGTATAATTTAGAATAATTTAGTAAGTAGCCATTAGGGTTTAAATTTAACTGTTGCATTCTGAACAGTGGAACACAATGTGTCACCTCCTCTTTACCAACTTCTATTTAAAATCATGGCCAAAGCAAAATGTCTATTGTATATTTAAAGTTGCAACTACAATTAAATAATAAAGTGTTTAAGAGTTGCGTTTTGAAATTATTCATATAATTCAAACATTCTCAGCTATGTTTTTGCTTGGTCTTTCATCAAAATCTTTCTTTTGTGTAAAAAAAAACAAAAAACATTTACTATTCCCAAATATCTTTAGTATTTTTATATTTAGTAATAGAAACAAATAATAAATATTTACTCATGTATTCTTGGAATATCAACAAATAAACCAAAAGGTCAGGAATGAATTTGTGTATAAAGTATTCCATTTTAAAGATATCTGTCATTTTCTGGTTGAGATGTACACTTTTAAATATCAAATGTTGTGTAGTTTTCTTTTGACATTTTCTGCATAGTGGCTCCCCAGTGAATATGTCTATTCTTTGTACAGGTTTTCTTAGTTGGGCATGCTATGGACCTGCCTTATATTGTATCTGCTTAATAAAATATGTTTATATGTAATTTGTTAAAAGAGAGACTCATCTTTGGTCTTTCAGAGCCCAAGTTTTAAGAACTGAAAATGCTAGTCTTTGATATGCCACAAAATGACTTAAATGTTTCGAGTTTCTTTGTTAGCTAGCACATTAACTCATTCATTTCCACCGATACCAGAATGTCCAGGAACCCAGTATACTGTCATTATGTTGCGCCTCCTCCTCTAGCCGTTATTAAGTTTTAAAACAATCATAAGTTAACTCTTTGAGCTAAATTCGTTATAATCCAGAGCTTTCAAAGTCGCCTGATTCTTTTTATAAATACTTATAACCTTCTCCTTATATCCAAGTCTTAAATAATTCTCTGCCACATTCCTTAAGAATGTAAGTACTTTTCCATTGGGTTCATGCACAGGTTTCCTTCCGTGGCTCCCAGCTCCTTTTCAACCCTTTATTTAGAACTATTTGCAAACCATTCCAGCATGTGTAGTGGCCTCTTTCCTTTTAACTACTCATCTTGGTCAAGTATTATCACTCTAAATGGTTTTAAGAAGAAGTAAAGCACCTTCATATGGTCAGAGATCATTTCTAATATACTATATCATGTGACTATAAATATTATTCTGGACTGTTCCGAACGATCCTGTATACACACATGTAAGTACATATTCCTTTACATTGGAGATGGAATGTATTTTTCTTTCTCTTTAGAACAGATCCAATGGAAGATTTCATAACTGTAAGACATTTCAAAAGCTGAAATCCCACCATATAGCTGCTGATTCCAGGATTCCTGGAAAGCCTTGACAGGTTTCACCAGAGAGATGAAAAGTTAGAACATAAATTTCAGCTTCAGATATCATGACTTTCCCACCAAGTATCTGCACGTCATAAGTGACCTCTAACTTTGTCAATATTTAATTCTATAAAGTACTACAAGTTTGACAATTTTTTTTCTTTTTATAGGCACAGGACACTAAAATTATACCTGGTAATATTTTCTATGATCAACGAATATTAAACACTGTAATATCAAACGAAGCTTGTCCCAACCACTACCCTGAAGATGCTGACACATTGAGGCCGCAAAACATTTAGGATTACTACTATAAAAGTATGAAGTGATGTAAGTTATAGATATGTTGCTATTAAATATATAACCGTATGATAAAAATGCTAATGAAAAAAGTTATTATTTATATATTATATATATGGAGGGTTTTGATTCCGACCATCTCCCGATGATAAATACTGAAATTCTTGAACAATAAAGAAAGTTTTACAAGAATTATATTACACCAATTATCCTTTATTAATAAAAGTTGTCAATTTAAATTATCTCGTTAACTCTTTTATTGTGCAGTTACTTATGTAAGATATAATGGTTTTGAGATTGATTTTATGTGTATCCGAATGTGTGTCTGTTAAAAGCGGAATGGAAATTAAATACAATTTGAACACAATTTCTCACAAATAATATGTTTATTATTTCAACCCGTTTCAATGACAACGTCACCATCTTCAGTGACGAACAGATACAACTGTGTCACACAGGTATTTATACAGAATGCAGGAGAGGGGGCGGGGACTAAACTTATTTTACAACTTTCTAAATAGTAAGGCATTAGCAAATGCCTTCTTAATTCTAATTAACCTATACAACTAATAAGTTACAGTATTATACAACAAAATATAAAATTGTTATGCCAACCCTCTTTAATGGGAGATTTCCTCCCCCCCCCCGTTTTACGTTTGTCTATTTCATGAAAATTTTGGATGTTAAATCACTTATGAAAATTACGGCAACCAATGTGTTTTTATTTTTGACACAAATTCTCGTCATTGTTATATTAATTTCTTTTAAGAGAATACTTTCAACTTCCAACAACAACAACTGCGCCAACAATTTCAATTTCAAATTGAATTCAAATCTGTTTTGACACAGTTTTTACATGTCAGTGCACATGTGTAATTGAAAAATACAGATATGCAGATTAATGTTAAGTATTTCAGTAGTTTATTTTTCACACATTTGTAGTAAGCTACAAGATTGGTTAAAAAAAGTGGATATCGAGAGTTTCACTAATTACCGGTTTTGAGGTTCAAGAATCTAAAAAAGTGTGTTTTTTTGAATTATGTATTTCTGTGCAATGTTGTATAGAACCGATTTAGATCAAATTTATTTTGTAGGAATATTTAACTTTTTTTTTTCATAACTAAAAATTTGGGAGATTTTGTTTTTTACCGATAACTCACGAACCGGCATTTTTGAAAAAATGGCAACCAATTCGTTTTATTTGAGCCGTTAAGGGTAAAACTTGAAGAAAATTTGAACAAAATCAATAGAATCGTTTTTATAACAGTGGTACACGAATTGGTGGTCATTGACAATTTTGTTTCTACCGATGACTCACCAATCGACATATTTGAAAAAATGGCAACCAAACGTTTTATTTGAGTCATTAGAGGTTTGACTTGAAGAAAATTTGAACGAAATATTTTATAGTGCCTATTTTCGTATTTAGTTGCTCTTTTCTTTTATGTTTAGGCTTTAAAGCACTGAACGTTTGAAATATGACAGACATTATTTCACAAAAAGACATTTTTTGACCAATCACGTAAATTTCTCTATAGTAGGCCTACATGTGAAAAAATATACACAGTATTTTTTTTTAAATATTACAATAGTTTAATTTTTAACTTCAACATTTAAAATTTTTTTGGAGAACATTAAAATTTCACCTTCATTATTTTTACAATGCAACTTCCGCCATTGTCTTCCCCCTCCTTTCTGACTAAAATATTTAAAAAATGCTGACTAACAAAATAAATGAACTGAATAAACTAAGATATCTAGTTATCGCAATGTTTCAATGTTTGTAAAAGACATTATCTTAAATTCCAATGTTGACCATTACACTGCTACCACTACATTGATAACAAGTAAAAAAAATTTATTTTTTTTTTAAATTAATAATGGATAAAATTAAACCAAAGTGAAAGCTGAATTACAACTTCTGAACCTGCGTTTTTAGAGAAATAGAGACCATTTAGTTTTACTTTGATTCTAAGAGGATACATCCTATCAAAATTTAAGCAAAATCGTTAGTTTGTGGCAATTACTCTTAAGTCCATCCATCCCAGTGTTAAAGTATCACTACATACCAAATTTATAGTGGTTTTAAATTCACTGGAGTGTTTAAATTATTGACTGAAGTAAGGCGGACATTTTCCATTACGTCGTTTCGAGAATAAGGAACACTCTTCCTGTAAAGTGAAAAACAACCTAGATTTTAAAAACAAGAGATTTTTTAAGAGACGAAAAACCTCTCGGTGATCGTCGCTTAAAAGAAGAAGAAAATAACATAAATTAAAGACACTTTAGCCTTCGAATAAGCTATTAGGGTTGGAAGAGACAAGAATTAGCCAAGATAGACCTGAAAGAGGGGGATCCCACATTAAGAGAAGTGTAGATTCAGCTAGATTGCTATATACGTATTCACTATAAGTGACTCCCAGAGAACATAAAAAGAACCAACGTAGCCTAGAACCCATTTTAAAAACTAAAACTACTAACGTAAGAATGGAATGTAGGGCTAAAACTAGGCCCGAATGGTAAAAAAAAAAACATGATTAGGACAAACCACAAGACAACAGAATTACAACACTATCACAAGAACAACAAACACCAAGGATTAAATAAAGCAGTAAAGCTAGTTTCAAAATTATTTTAATAATAAAATGAGCTACAATTGTTTCGCCTTGCGGCATCATCGGGCAATAAACACCAAGTTGATCCAATATCTATCATTGCTCAACTAACATAAAAAGTTTCCGTGCCAACGGAGTAGATACCTAACAGTTTTATCGGGATGAAGTTTCTATTTTCACCTTCAGAGTTTAACACGTGATCTTGTAATCACGCCTTGTCTTGAATTAACCGGATTAATGTAAGCTTTACTTAAAATAAAGACATTTTTATTTTCTATTTCTAATTCAATTCTTTTATGGAAGCCATAACGGTCTTTTTTTCATATGAGTTTGACTGATTGGGTTGTCAGTTAACTTTAAAACTGTAAAGCATGAATATAAGCATTGATTTTACATACGAAATATATTGGCTATCTCCAAGGTATGATTTGACTCCTCCCACACTAGCACATTCTGAATATGAACCCATAAAACTAGTTCAACCCACATATTGACCCTGACATTATCGTATGATATAATCTTTTTAGATACAAAATCAATGATATAAAGTCACGAGATAAATTCCAGAGATAGAATTAATAAAATGTTTTTCACTCAGTAAAACCGTTAGATACTTATCCGCTGGTATAGAAACCCTTCATATTAGTTGACTAGTGTTACGACTGGTGTTAGTATTTCCTGTATTAATGTGGAGTTCTATTGACTAGTGGTTTTACTATATCGGATTTGAATATGGTCTTAGTTAAAAATAGTATATATTCCTTTCATAGGTAACTAGTTTTAATTTCCAACAAAGACCGTCGATACTTAGCTATATTGGCCCTACTCATATTGTAGGTATTATAATTTATTAGTTCCATATTCTCTGATTGTAGCGTATTAGTTTTATATAAACATGAATGATGCCGAATTCCTGAACACACCATACCAACAACTTATTCTTTTTTTTTTGTTCTTAGGATATATTTAAGCAAATTTTAATTAAAATTGTTAGAGTACCAATTTTCTTTTGGTCCTATGGCATTCTCAATATTTAAGTCGTGATTTGGAAACTTATATATACCCATCTCGGTCCTCAATAATTATCACTACAGAACAAATTTTGGTCAAATCAGATTTTCCGTTAGTCCCCACTTATCACATAGACATCGTTAAACGACATTTTTTAACATTAACGAGATCTTAAATACATATACTGTATTCGTAAAAATTATTTTCGCTAATTTCTATCTAACCCAGTCCTCATACCAAATTTTGGTCAATTCAACCTTTACGGTTGTCCCCACCTATCAGACAGACTTTGTAAAACGAAATATTTGTACATTAACGAGATCTTAAATTCATTTACGGTAAAAATTTCTTTTGGTAATTTCTACCCTTCGCAGTCCTCAATTATCACTACTACCAAATTTGGCTCAAATAGACATTTCCGTTAGTCCCCCCAGCTATACACAGACGTTGCAAATCACATTTTGTACATTAAAGTATCATAAATTCATACGTCCATAATAATTAATTTTACTAATTTATATATACCTTTCTCTTGACTGGGTGTAGGTGGAAAAAATAAATCTCAGACATACATCGACATACACTCAAACTATCAAACATAGCTATAACAAAAACGTACAAACCGCCAGGACTATATAATAAATGTTAGAAAACATTGACCAACTTTCTCATTCACCTATTCCTAAAACGAATCAAAACAAATTGTTACTAAAAATGTCAGTTTGGCAGTTGTCGATAAAAAAAGTGGTAAATGATACATGGACCAAAATACAATTATATTTTAGGGCCTAAACTTCCTTCCCTTGTGTCATAAAGAAGTACTCAGGGTAAATCATAAGTCAAGGTTCTTATTTGTTTCTCCAATTATTCTTTAATTGTAAGATTTTATTACTTGCGATTTTGCACAATTATTTGGGTCATTAATCTTCACATTTCACTAACATTGGAACGAAATCGGTAAAACCTTTTTTGATAAATTAAATTATATTTTATTATATTATATTAAATTAAATTTTACAACACCCCCATAGCCGATTTTGTTTTGTTTTATACCAAAAATCGATGAACCAGTATTTTTGAAGACATGATGACCATTAGTTTTATTTGAGCCGTTAAAGGTAACAATTGATGAAAATTTGATCAAAATCAATAAAATCGTATTTTATAACAGTGGTACACGAATTGGTGGTCATTGACGATTTTGTTTCTACCGATGACTAACAAACCGGCATTTTTGAAGAAATGGCAACCAATTCGTTTTATTTGAGCCGTTAAAGGTAACAATTTAGAAAATTTGATCAAAATCAATAGAATCGTATTTTATAACAGTGGTACACGAATTGGTGGTCATTGACGATTTTGTTTCTACCGATGACTAACAAACCGGCATTTTTGAAGAAATGGCAACCAATTCGTTTTATTTGAGCCGTTAAAGGTAACAATTGATGAAAATTTGATCAAAATCAATAGAGTCGTATTTTATAACAGTGGTACACGAATTGGTGGTCATTGACGATTTTGTTTCTACCGATGACTAACAAACCGGCATTTTTGAAGAAATGGCAACCAATTCGTTTTATTTGAGCCGTTAAAAAGGTAACACTTGATGAAAATTTGATCAAAATCGTTAGATCCTTTTTTGAAAAATATCGTATTATGTTGTTTTTGATAATGATATCAAAAATGAAAAGAGTTCCCGATATATGGTAAAAATATGCTCACATACCAACAACATTCCCCCCAAACCACTTTTTACGACTCAATGACCTCAAAACTAATGTATCCACAATTCAACATCCAATTTTTTACCCATCACATATCTTTCGTATATGTGAGAAGTAAAACATGATGCCACTATTTTAAATTAGCGATAATTTGAAACAGTTTTTTTTTCTGTTCCTCTAAGACCTTTCGTCAACCTTATTTTGTTAGCCTATTTTGTAATGATCGATAAGACGCCAAATAATAACAGACGGCGTCATTCAAAAAACCACTTTTGTTAAATCAGAGGATTTTTAACCGATCACTTCAATTTATACTACGTGTATGTAGAAAGTAAACTTTTTAAATTTTGACACTAAAATCAGTTCTCAGTATTGAAAACATCCTGTAAACAACGCAGACAACTTGTAATGACACAGATCTATATTTGTTGGATTATTAAGGGAAACACAGGGTTTGTATGCAGCTTCCAATAAACACAGATAAACTGTTGATAAGAGAAAAGTTGCGCGCGCAGTCAGTATAAACTCGGGAGACAGTGAGCTATTGATGGTGTTAAGTAGAGGTTGCGAAGACCTTTGGACCTGAGGATGAACGAGGACCAGGTGGACCTAATGACAACTGTGACAGCCTCTGTGATTGTTGAAAACGCTTCCGTCACTGTGATAGGTAGCAGTTTATCAGGTAACTGTTCTTATCTAAAGTGTTATTACTATATTATAAGTGGATATCTGTTTAACAGAGATACCAGCTTATGTAATCCTAACCTCTTATCGATTTGATATTTTTAGCGCTAATTCCTAACACAAGTGGAATTGTTTTTGTTGGGATTTTATATCTTTTACTAATGTGTAAAAAAAATAAATAATAAGAACAATTTTTGAGTATGCATATAATATATAATAATCCAATATATTTATATATGTACTTTTGATATTCATTCTAATGTAATTTTCTACAATAAAAACGCATTTTCATAAATTAACCCAGCACAATTTACGTTTTAGATATGATTGGTCGAAAAGGCTAAGTGATCGAACAAAATAATTCTGTTATTTATTTAATCAAAACAGAATTTAACCTAACCGAATAAAACTAGCAAAATAATTCCCTACTACATTTCGTTCCGTAGGCTTTTTTTAACCATATTTATATTTCAACTTTAGTTAAATTTAAATGAAATAACGAATATTATTTTTGTGTGAGTGAATTTATAAACTTATTCGAAATCTAAATTTCACGGCCTACTTAGTCTAAGTAACTCTTGAGCTTTAGCAGATAATTTCAGAACTTATATTATTTAAATCAAAGATACAAATAAACGAACACTTTTGTTCAAACTATGTCGAGAATTTTTTTTTTATGTAGTGGTACCACTGGTTGACTAATCTGTGAATATTTTGTATTAACCAAATTATTATTTTTTTATGGTAATTAAGTTTTATATTGTTAGCCGAGATGAATAAATTTTGTTATAAAATTTAAAATATATATTTAAATAAAATGGAAACACTTATTTTTAAGATAAATTCTGAATAATTTGTTTTTTATTTGACAAAAGGTGTAATGAATTTTTTATTAATTTATGTATGTATTAAACTCTGTTTTTTTTTTGTTAATATTGTAGACAATTTTCGTTCTGTAATAAAATTAATAACATTGGGAGCTACCTTTTCTTGTAATTTACATTTTTCATTTTATCTCAATTATTTAAAAATACAAACAAACTTAATTCGAAAATTATTTGATTTATAAATTATAAGTTTGTTGATGATTGACTCCAATAAAGTCATACAATTGTGGTAAATATAGATGTAACGTAACTAACGATTTATAAACGTTATACATTTTTTCACAGCTTTAGTTTTCTCCAATACATTTTTCTACTTAAGTAAAACCTATAAAAAATAGAAGAAATTCATACTCCATTTCTTTATTAAAATAAGTTTGAGAAAACTATGCGAAATTATTATTAATTTTATGGTCGAAAAAATTAATAACCATTTAAATGAAGAAAATAGAAACAAGACACTATCCTATTTCTTATTATTAAGTGGGTGAAAACATTTTATTAGGGTTTCATAAAAAATCTTTATAATTTATTTTAAAGCGAGAAGTCGTTTTTGTTATAACCGTCAGAAATCCATACATTTTACATATGTGTGCGCGTCTGAATGGTACAAATTGTAGTTTCATGAACTACATTCAGGAAAAACTGAGAATTCTAACGAAGAGATTTTTTGAATATATATTCAGCAATTGACCAAAACCAAACATGTTCAAACAATTTTACATCTCCATTATACAGCTTACGAATAAATAAAACTTAAATTTAAAAATTAATTTAACATTAACATAAAGTTTTACCTTAAAATATACTTTTAATAAGTTAATAAAAGTAAAACTGGAAATTTCGTTGAATTAATCAACGAAGAAAAATTTGGAATTTATGTTTTTAGGTCATTCTAATAAATATAGCTGTACATAAACATCGATAGTTCAAAAATTTGTGTTAATTGTGCAGTAGAATATAAACATAGATCTAAATTTAGTGGGTGTTTAAGCTAAATGCTAGCTTACCCCAGTTTTGATTAGAATTAGGACCAATGATGAGTTCTCACACAGCTGCACACAGTTACTTTAAAAACAGCAATAAGATAGGTTTATAGAAACTGACTACAGTGTATGAAACTTGTTATTATATTTTGTGTTCTTTCTTTTTTGCATTCATTCTTACTTTATTTCTTTTTTCTACGAAATTAATATTGAGTTGCAGAAAAAAATTCCCTTCTTTTATTTTGTGTTAAGTTGGAGAAAATAAACAAAATATATTTTGTATCAAGGTGGTCAATATCATAATAAATTATATTAGTTTTATAATTTGGAGAAAAACAAAACAAATACGTTACAAGAAATCGAGGGAAAAGTTAGGTGTTAAATTGTGTTTTAAATTACTTTAGAAAAAAATATAATGAAATTCCATTTGATATTATGTCAGAGGTAAATTATAATTTATTTTAAATTGGGGGGAAATCGGGAAATTAATTCTCTATTGTATTTATTTGGGCAAAATCATAAATAAATTCTAATAATATAGGAAATCACACACTACGCTGTTTTATATTAGTGTAGAGAAAGGTTACAAGCTAATTTCATTTATATTATTAAAACTTATTTTTAAACAAATTTGAAATGTATTATTTTATAAATGTTGTAAGTTTTTTATGGAGGAAAAGTAACAGTTGACTAATAAGGAATGTTGTAGTAGCAATATAATGGGTCCACATTGGAATATAAGACAATGTCATTTCCAAACATTGCGATACCTAGATATCTTATTTATTTTGTTAAGTCAGCAATTTTAAAATCTTTTAGTCAAAGATAACTTTGAAGGGACAAAGTTTACGAACGGAAGTTGCGTCGGTAAAAAAATGAGAAGAGTTTTTGTTCACCAAAATTTTAAAACACATTGAAATAAAAACTATTGTAATATTAAACCATTTTGTTTTTTACAACGAAATAGAAGCTTTATTTACACCACAAACCAATATAGATATATGCAAACTTCTTTGCAGGTTTTTTTTTTCACTTTTAGAAACCCAACTTGCTTCATCAGTTCCAAATTGGTTTAAATACGAAAGGATAACTTGAGCGAATTCTAATCAAAATCGTTAAACTATGTTTTTTCAAGGGTAAAAATTACACAGAGTGTACTGAATTTTAGTCTACACATATTTTTTAGGGCGGTTTTTTTATAGGTCCATTTCGTGGATTTGTTGTATATGTGCAAAAAATATGAAGAAGATTTCCACACAATTTTCAGGAGTTTCCAAGAATAATCCAATAAGTTTTGTGAAATATTTTAGAATTAGTTGTCAGCATATTTACAAAATTGTTACCAACTTTGTAAATTGAGCAAGAAGCTAAGGATTAACTGAGTGTTTGATATTTCTTTTTAAATGACGAAGAAGGCCGAAATACTATGATCACCCAATCATTGTTATTGGGCGTACTAATTGTTGTTTGATGTGCTTCTTGTGTATCAATCACTAACCACCTTTCGGTGGTTATACCTGCTGCGCTTTGCTCCCATAAGCGATCGCTCTCAACTCTGTAGGCCAAACACGGCTCATTGCGACTAAGAGAGGGTCACATATCCTTTATGAAAACCGAACCTTCAAATTAAAGATAAGTTTTCAGCCGCAGGCTTTAAAAATATTACCTATGTTATTCTTGTTGTTGTTTATACCTTTAGGGTTCTGTAATTTGTGAATAGTTCTAAATACAGATTTCATTATCGTACTAAACACAACGTATGATCAAGAAACAAAACAGAAAAAAACAGCATAGCCTGACTAACTGCAATGCCAGTCTTTCTTCATCTGTAGTAAAAGATTAAATATTTTTTTAAAAAATTATATATATTTACGATATTTAACTCAGATTCTTTGAAACAAATGAAAAGTACAGACTTGTCGAGTATTTTTGTTTCACGAAGCAAATAACAAGTGACAACCTATTGACAAATGATTTTAACTGATGTTTTTATTCACAAATAAACTTGGACATTCGGTTATCAAAAGTGATATTTTACCAACGTGAAAAGCACTTTTAATTTGGTAACAAGTTTATTGGTAGATTTTTATTTCTTTATTTAGAGTACAGTGATTGTGTCACTTTAACATTTGGGAGTTCTCTGATTTTAAGAAGATCATGATCTTTGTTAGGCTATTTTCATACGAAAAAAGATCTGTTAGGAACAAATACTTTTACTGTACGGCACTTACTGGGAAAAGTTAAATCTGCATTGTATAACTAACGAAGTTATAACCAAAATTGACAATTTGGACGTTGAAATCTTAAATTTTAAACTTTAATAATAAATTAAAACAATCCATGAAAAATATTAAATCGATTTAAAAAATTATAAAAATTGTGGTCATGCTCTAATTATCTGAGTTTTCAATTTTAGTATCTTTGCAGTTACAATTGGAGTATCGTTTTTCTCAATGAGGAAATTTGCCTTACTTACACCTGCGATAAGAATTATTTTGTTCAAATTTTAATTAAAAAGCTAATTGGAGCTGAAAACGTTGTGAAAATTAGTACATTTCTTGAGTTTAACCATTTTTTACTGCTAAAAATAGGAATCTCAGATTTTTCGAGATATTTTGAACATTTTCTTACAAATTTCAGTGACAACAAATTTTGTCTATGACAGTGTTGGTATATGAAACTCTTATCGGAATTGAAAACTGTTTTTTAAATCGGTGTAATAGTTCCCAAGTTTCTTGCTGGTAGTTAAAAGAAAATCCGTATTCTCAAGTATATTTTTGACGTCCCAGCGACACTATACATTTCACCTATAAGAAAGTTCCTCTTATAACCGTTTATTATTGTCATTTTACTATATTTAATTCGACGTATTTGTTTAGTAAATATATATATATATATATAAATATATATATTTGTAGCAGTGGATATGTAATTTGTAGTACTTCCTCGCTCGCTATGTCTTCACCGTAAACTAGTCTTCCCTTTCGCCCATCTCATAGCTCACGTTACACAAATCAGACACTACTTTTTGTCTGTTTGCCAGCTTACAACTCAAGAACCACTTATCTGATTTTCATTCCGTTTTCTTTTCTATATACATCTTCAAATGTTCAAAATTATAAATGGTTTAATTTTGAAAGCTGTCGGGACGCAACAAATAGAGTGGTCGACAGAAGGCTTCCAATTTTTTACGGAAAAATGGAGCTGTAATCATTCTGTTGTTAACTGCCTTGAATGATGGATGTCTTTAGTTGTGAGCTTACAA
Source organism: Aphrophora alni (assembly GCA_963513935.1). NCBI lineage: Eukaryota > Metazoa > Arthropoda > Insecta > Hemiptera > Aphrophoridae > Aphrophora > Aphrophora alni. Next base: position 40,086,009 of record OY740770.1, on the reverse strand, counting down.
CTCGAAAACCACTTATCCGATTTTCATTCAGTTTTCTTTTCTATATACATCTTCAAAAGTTTAAAATTATAAGTGGTTTTAGTTGGAAAGCTTTCGGGGACGCAACAAATAGAGTGGTCGACACAAGGCTTCCAATTTTTTAAGGAAAGGGAGCTGTAATCATTCTGTTGTTAACTGCCTTGAATGATGATTGTCTTTAGTTGTGAGCTTACAACTCGAGAACCACTTATCCGATTTTCACGGAGTTTTATTTTCTATATACATCTTCAAAAGTTCCATATTATAAGTGGTTTTAGTTTGAAAGCTGCCAGGGACGCAACAAATAGAGTGGTCGACACAGACCTTCCAATTTAAGGAAAAATGGAGCTGTAATAATTCTGTTGTTAACTGCCTTGAATGATGGATGTCTTTAGTTGTGAGCTTACAACTCGAGAACCACTTATCCGATTTTCATGGAGTTTTATTTTTTATATACATTTTCAAAAGTTTAAAATTATAAGTGGTTTTAGTTTGAATGCTGCCAGGGACGCAACAAATAGAGTGGTCGACACAGAGCTTCCAATTTTTTAAGGAAAGGGAGCTGTAATCATTCTGTTGTTAACTGCATTGAATAATGGACCTCTTTAGGCTACCACTCGTATTCATGCTGTTTTTCCGTGTACTTTTAGTGTTGTTTATGAAGGGGATGGTTATGTATTTTGTTATTTGGTTTAGGAAGGTATGGGGAAAATACCTTAGTAAGGACGCGCTAATAGTTATCCTTTGTGTATGTGAGAAAGTAACGGTGAATAAAATTGCATTTAATTTTACACCCACCCATAGAACTCAATACTAAATATAAATGTGTTGTTTGTCTGTTACTCAAAAATGGGATTGTATCTATAGCCCGTGTTACGTAGCATATGTGAAGAGAATTTTTTTTTCTTCCTTACTGGGTTTATACTATGAACTTTTAAGTAGGTAGGCTACTTAACGACTAAAGTACTTATTTAAGTACCTACTAAATTTTATTGTTTTAATATATTGAAAGCTATAATTCAATATAGTATAATCTAGCTTCATTGGAACCATAAAGTGTAAATCTCATTTCATTAAAATCAAGTTTTTAATGATGGTGTTTTATTTTGTTTCTTACAATTTTTGGAGAGATAGAAATCAATAATTTTTATTTTTTATTTTATGGCAGATACCCCCCCCCCGATTTTGAGTTATAGGGAAAAAATTAAAAACACCCCGAGATATCTCCGCCAAAACACCAATTTTTGTTCTATCATATAATAGTCTCAATACAATATATATAATAAACAAACACAACCTTGTCACTTAGGTAGTTGTCAGTTACAGGCATGTTCTCTATCATCGAAGATTGACGACTCGTAACGGCCTGATTCGTTGAACCTAAAACTCATATCCATGAACTCTTGCTTGTTGTGTTGTGTAAGGGTTATGATGACTAGGAGTTTGTCTTATCAATAACCTAATCTCAATTAGGGCACTTCATAGTTAACCACAGACATGAAAGTGATAGTCTACTCTTCCATCTGTAATTTAACTCTAGGATTAATATAATCTTTTGGAGTTCCAGCCAAAAGCTATTTGTAATCTCAGCTTACAAAAAATGGGACACAAACACTAAACACTATCTTACTCATTTATTTGCACAAAAAAAAGGAAACAAAATTAATTTTAGGTGTTTTGATACGTGGTTTCTAATTAATTGGAGGTTGTATTTGTGTCGGTAATTTGGTAGTGCTAAATATCGTACGTAGTTCTTTATATTAAATAGAGCATCCATTACAAGTGTTTTAGTGTGCGGCAACTCTGTATAGGCGTACTTTATAATTGTTTGAGTGAAATAAAGTTTCTAATAATGTTAACAATGGGCAGTTTTGGTTTTTCTTAATTTATTTTTAACCGTGATTTGAGATTGGACACATATTCTTTTATTATATGTACATGATCCACCCTAAGGATTTCTGTACTTTATTGCATAAGACCAAAACGTATGTTATGTTCTACCAAACCATGTGATAAGCTTACATACGGTTTTGATTATGATTCTTAATAATTTATTAAAAAAATTATCGAAATTGGTACAGTCAGTTTTAAGTAATTATATCATTTAAAGTTTAAGAAAATTTCCGATAACTCCATATCAGGAACTTTTTCAAAAGATTGCGATCAATATAATTTGGAAAAAAATTGTACATTTAAGTCGAATTTGAGCAAAATAGACCTATCCTTATAAAGAATAAATTTGTGTCCCTAGTTTTGTGTTACGGTGGTTTAACTCTGCTTCACTATTAGGTGCCATACAACCCTTGGTACTAATTTAAAATAAAATAGTTCGAAACATTTTTGAGTACCAGATAAAACGCTTTTGTAAACTATGTTTTAAAAAATTAAACACACTTATATTACAAACTTTGAAAAACATTTTGATACTCTGTGGCTATGTAAATTCTGCAATTTCTGTATATTCTGTAATGTTAACCCATGGCAATGTGGTTAGAGTTATTAAAATGCAATAGATTAATAAATATATAATTAATTTGTTTATCTTTCAATTGCTTTTTAGGCAATGAGGTGGCACTTTCGGGTCAGACTGCTTTTATTAAGTACAGAGGTTTATTTATTAAACAAGTGAAACAAGAGAGGAGTGTATGTAGTTCAAGAAATACTTTTGTGGCCAATTAAAAATTTTTTGCTGGTTAGAGTCAAACGAAAAATAATGACGCGCCGTCCTTCAAAATGCGAGAAACTGAATCTTATGAAATCTGTACGGTACAATATAGCACATCTGTGTACTCTGAACGAAGTGATAGCTTTAACATTGGTTTATGTTGTTTATATATTTATTTTATTCTGTATCTCCAAAAAAAGAGTGGGATTGAAATAGAGACAAAATACTCTACATTAGTAAAAATAATAAACTTTAATTTTACTGAACTGACAAAATAGAGCTAGTTGTGGAAACAGCTAACTGTATTCTTAAAGATGTATAATTTTGTAACAATTTGATAAATAGGTGTGACAACCTGTTTGATACAGTTTTAATGAGAGTACACAGCACTGCGTACAGACAAGTCTTGAGTGGAGGCTTACGTTGAATGTACTTAATATACAACCTTATTCGCGAATAGTATGGGATCGGCTATGGTGACCGAATATATTTAAACATTCGATTGAATGTACGTACGTAATATACGACGATATTCGTGAACCGGGTTAACATGCTTCAGGTCGCTATTTTTCTAGTACAGTGGAAATATTTTACAATGAGGTAAAATGTTGTTGTCTAGATTTTTTCTATACGCCGGCGTAGCTCACTGCACACATTTCATGTTCTTAATTGTGAAGCACTGGAACAACTGGTTCAAGAATAAGGAAACTAATCACTCTCTTCCTCTTATCTGAAGCAAATATTGTTTTTCTTCTTCTATTAATATGCTCTACGTCTTATCTAAAAGAAAAGCTCCATTTGATTTCATTTCTCTGTAGCTTATTATACAAAACGCAACGTTTAAATCTGTCTGTCCGTTTGTAAGTTTACAACTCGACAACCTTTCAGCGACTTTAATGCTTTACTCTTTCTTATGTAGGTCGATATTTGGTCAGGTTTTAGTCTTTATTTGAACGAAATTGATGAAGTAGTTTTCAAATTTTAACATTATTTATTTGTCTGTCCGAATACAAGAGTTTTCAACACATTTTACGCACTTTCTTAAAATTTTCATCGAGAACATATATTTAGTCAATGTTTTATAATTGGTATGTGATTTACACAGTAATTGAAACTGATCACATTTTTAAGAAATCGGTGCAGTAGTTCTCAAGTTTTAACAATTTATCCATGTAATAGACGAAATTTTCTCCTGTAGCCTATATTTTAACGCTTCAGCGACAACAAAATATTTTATCAACAAGAAATATGCTTCTACAAAGGCTTGTTATTGTCATTGCAGCCCAGTGGCCAATTACATTTTCCCTTACAAAAGTCATCTAGTTATGATTTTTTGGTATATTGTATGTACTTAGGTTGTACTCAAAACCCAAGTTTTCTGACACGTGTGCGTCGGTACGACCAGATTTGTGTCACTTTTTCCGTTTTGCTAAATCACTCTTAAATAGTGCGTCCAAAACTAAACTACTTTTACTTTCTTGTATACTTAATACTTACCGAAATAAAGACCATTAGTCACCAAATGTTTTTCTCGAAAGTTGCGAAAACTTTAAAATAACACACTTACAAAAAAAGAATTATTCTACTAACTTTGAGCACTGACTTGCTACTTTATAGGCTATATTTTGCTAGGATTTATATATGAGAAGAGTATAAAACTGAGGGGTGTCGGTTAATACCGTAATATTCCAATAATAAATCAAATTACCATTGTTACCTTTTTTGTAGAGGCCAACATGTTTAACAATTTACTCTCTTACCATTTATTCAAAACCTAATAGTTATTGAAATACAGAGCTTCACAGAACAAAAGTTACAGAAAACCACAAAAAAAACACAGTTTTTATCAAATTAAAGGTTTATTAAATCTACATTACTGCAATTGAAGACGAAATAAGAAATATTTTGTATCTTAATTCAATATGTATATTCAAAAGGTACAACAAAAGTTTCGCAGATAAATCATTGTACAAAAAACAGAAAAATTAGACCTTTGATATTTAGTTTTTATATGTAGTTTTACCACTTTCATCTTCTTCTATAACTAAGATAAATTCTTTTGTCTTCATTTTCTTGGTCAATTATCTGATCATATCCTAATCATATTTACTGCTTCTTCCTGAATGTAATAGTCAAGAACACATTTGCATGATTTTCCAGAGCAATTCTCACAAATGATAGAGCAATGCAAACCAGTCTTTCTACAGATGCAGGTCTTA